>CM029018.1:89106939-89247089 GCA_016801055.1 Panax notoginseng
TTTCTATAACTATTGCGGAAGATATAAACTAAATTGTTATATACATTAAACTTTTACTCATAAACCCCAAGGTCTACAACCTTAATTTAATACATACCTTCAATATCTTAAAGGTTTACAATGCTATTTTCGTCAGAAAATTTAATAGATCTAACTGCATAATAGCTTAATCTTGGACTTTGCCTTTGCCTCTGTCTTTACTCGAGCTTTCATCTAATCTGAAATTTTTTATCATGATATAGCAAGGGTGAGCATCAAATTTGCCCAGCAAGTTAAATTTATTTGAGGATATATCATGATGAAAAAGAATGAATAAGCTTTCAAGTTTTCAACAATATAATAATTGTGAAATAACATGAATCAAGTTTTCTTAGCTGAACGACCAAGTCAATAAAAATGAATGGTCAAGCATAAACATGAACAGATTAACTTAACCAAATGGTAATGAAGGTGATCAGCCTTTAATACCTGATGAACGTTTACAATATGCACAAAGTGCGAATCAATAATCAATATAGACGTGAATAATCAACAACAATTATTCATTAACATGCTTTGAACATACAACTCATGTTTGAGTTAAGGAAAAACTTGCATGTACCGCTGATTACCGCTAAGCAATCTAATTTAATCTCTCATGAAAGACCTATCAATTATAAGATTGATCTTTTCATTAGCATAAAACATTTTATCTCATAATACAACTACTTTATCCGTAAGATTATCTAACACTTCATCACAAAAATCAAATATTAGATAACACCTTCACATCATTACTATTATCGTCCGTTGATAATTCTTTAATCATTGTATCATATTTATTATGATTAAACACTTAATCTTATACATTATAAGTTCTTCTTTATACTCTAATAAGTCAAATACTAATCCAACAACTTGGATTCTAAATTTAACAACTAAATTGCCAATCCAGCAGACTGAATACAGAATCCAGCAACCTGGATTCAACAAATTTCTAATCCAGCAAACCAAATTGCAATCCAGCAAACTGGATTACAAATCCAGCAACTAGATTGCAATCCAGCAAGCTGGATTCAACAAATTTTTAATTCAGTAAACTTCTTTTCAATCCAGCAAGTTGGATTCATCAGATTTTCTAATCCAGCAAGCTGGATTCCATATCCTTTTCACGAAAATACCAAATCAACTTATTATTTTTCTATCATTTGTACAAACATGTATACATATATTTCATACACAAAAAGTATTTTTCAAAAATTTTCCAACTTCCTTTGGTATTTTTCAAAAATCACTTTTAGTTAATTCCTTAAGAAATTAGTTACCTCGTGCTTAACTCCAGAAATTCTCATCTCTTGGCACAATCTTATACGTGTTAACGTGACACTCCAGTTTAAATTTCGTGGCCATCGAGTTATAGAACTCCGGTTATAGCAATTTTTATCAAAAAATAACAGAAATTTAAATGGTCATAACTTGCTCATTTTAACTCGGAATGAGCTCATTTTTGGACAGTAGGTACTTTATACCATATGTTTTCATGTCCCGAAAGGCCAAAATTTTTCTCATAAATTAAGTTGCCGAAAATGCCCTTTTAAATTTTTGGGCAGAAGCTAAATTGCGTTTTGCAGTTTTTCGTGTTTTATTAAACATTTTTCATACGGAAATCTACAACTCCTTTTTCAGTGATTCCACTTAGAGATGTTAGATAACTTATCATAGTACTCTCCCAATTTTTTCCAAAATTTTTGGAATACCATAAAAATAACGAAACTGTCCCTACACTTGACTGTCCAAAACAGTCTATATTTCCTTAAAAACACAAAACTATTTTTGCTAAGACAGTCACTAAAACTTGTGTACTCAACATTTTTGAGTACTACCACTTAAGTTTAGTAGTTAACTTACATATCTAGCACCTCTCTTTGACGGATCGCAAAAATAAGGTTTAGATCAAAAACGGTAGAAATCCAAAGTACATAGAAATTTTAGAGCTTATAAAACTAGAAAAATCACTTTTCTTTATTTTCAATTTCCAACTAAATCAACACCCAATATGGGTAGATCTACACATAAAACACTCATCAACATGTATATTCATATTTTTTGAGTTTAGAAACAAAGTTTCTTAATTCATCAAACAAGCATCAAGCACAAGATTAAACACAATCAAGACTAAGAAAAATAAGATTTTCTACACTTTGAAAACCTAGCTTCACTTTTCTTGCTTTTGATCTAACTTTTGAAACTTAAAATGGATTGATCCACACATAAAACACTCTAACTCATGTAGATCTAAAGTTTTGAAGATCAAGAACATAACTCCATATTTTGATTTAAAACAACAAGAATAACTAGCTAAATCTTGTTTAATACCTTAATATCTTGCTAGCCCTTCTTAATCTTTCAAAGTAGATGTTGATCTTAGTTAACTTGAAGATCAAAACTTATCTTCTCTTCTCTCTTGGGGGCTGCCGAAATATGGCTCTCTCTCTCTCTCTCTCTCTCTCTCTCTCTCTCTCTCTCTCTCTTTCTATTTAATTTTGATAGCTAACTAGAAAGTGAGATGAAAGAGAAAGAGAATGGGTTTTGTGAGTTAGTAAAATATGTAGATATATTTTGTATATCTAATGGTTATCTCCCAATATCTCTAGCTTTTCACTCTCCCACTCAATCATTTAATGTTGCTTGCAAGAATAAACATAAGTGTTGGTCAAATAAATAAGGGACACATGGGCTAGTGGTAGATAAGTATCATGATTACATCCATTCCCCCTCATTTTCTCTCTATCTTATCCGGCCATGTGGCCAATTTTTGTCTAAGATTGGTTTTATTCTATGCTTTAATTAACTTGCTTAATATCCAACATGTTCCCTCCTACTTGGGCTAAAGGTTGGGCCACTCTTTTAATTCTTTTGGGGCTTTTAATTAACTAGTTTGGCTTACTAATAAAAATATTTGGGCCATAACAAATATCATATTTTCATACTCTTAAAATTACCCTTCCCTAATTATTTAATTAGAATTTCCATTTCCTCAACTATAATTTACATCCTTACTCACATACACTTAATTTCTTAACCCAATTAGACTTGCTATAATTAGGTTATAAAATTAATTAACCGAGATGTATAAAATAAATCTCTTAGAATTAGTATATATCTTATATACCATAATTCTCTCATCCTATAACCCTTAAGTTATTTAATTCTTCATTCCTAATATATAATTAGGATCATACTAGTTTCTTTTATTTGTCATCACATAATATTCGCATTTACTTACTCACATAATCATTAAATAAATTATGGCATGCTCCGCAATTCTCTTAGATTAAGTCACTAGTATATATTTAAATACTAGAACCACTAAATAACAATAACCATTTAGGTTATTTAATTCTCATACATAATTTAAATAAGTTATTCAAGTTATACAATTCATATTGTATACTTAAATTTAATTTCCTCCTCGTCTCCATAAATTGTTTTCAAATAATTTATTTATATACTAAATATATAATTTAATATATTCAATCATTTATTCAAATATGAATTTAATTTACTAACTGCTTGATACCAATATACATATTTGCATATTGAATCTCCTCTCATATTTTTACTTCTCACACTAATTTTTGACTTTTCTCCATAAAAGTCAACTGTTGACTTTGACCAAAAGTCAACCTTTACACATTTTGTGTTTACTGTCCATTCTGACTAAACTTGACGTCCCGGACGCAACCGAGCAGTTCGTGCTTCAAAATTCTATCTCTAACTCAAATTTTGAGTTTTAAATTACTCCCTTCTTATTGCTAATCGTAATAACTAACGACTTTCTACTTATTCAAATTCTTATTTGCCAGTCAAGGCTAACGTTCAAGCTATGTTAATTACTAACATAGTTTTATCTTGTTCCTTATATCATTAACTTAATTCATCATTCCTCTTGCTAAAATATATATAGCACCTTACTAAGTATATATATTTCTATACATATACTCATCTTCGTTTAACCTTATAACATCTCTTCATGTGAAATCTTATCTCCTTAATAAAATTTCCATTTGTACTTATATAACATTTCTTAGACTATTCAGTTCATATAGAAATTACAGGTATCGTAATACCTTATTTTCAATATTCCTTCAAGTACATATTAATTCATTTCTAGGGTTTTGGAATTTTGTAACCCATATTTCTTTATTCTCATTCAATTAAGAAATCATATAGGTTCTCCTTAAAAATTTTGAAATCCTTAAAATTCCTTCACAGAAATGTCAATTTCATACACTTATTTTCTGTCTAGGTTCATCTTATAACCTTTAATCCATCATTTTAGGATTTTTAATAATTATCTAAATTCTCGGGTTGTCACATTCACCCCTTCTTCTAAGAATTTCGTCCCCGAAATTAAAGCATACTAATCTCTGCTTATTCTCTTGATCAAAACTAGGTTTTTAACTTAACCTTTACAATTTTCTCCTTTGAGGTTTTCTCATTTATTATCACATTTCACCATAACTACTCACTAGGAGTTTACATCTTCTAAACATTCAGCAAAACTAGGTTGTCATAATAACCTTTACTTAATCATCTCAGATTCTACTCGTACGCAATGAGTTCACAAAATTTTATATCCATCATCACCTTCTACCACAACATTACTCTAAAGAATTTAAAAAAATTCATATTTGTCTGAGAGATCATAAAAACCATGAACTTTGAGGTTTAGGGTATTTCTACCTGCTACATCTTTCAATTAAGAAAGAAAGGTACTCTACCTCTAAAATATTTTATATTTGGTATGTTTACAATCACAAAGAAGGTAAACTACCGATGCGGGTACTTTAGAGGATCAGTCTGTTGTACCTTAGTAATCGGAACGACTATATGCGTTCTTAGATTGGAATATTTTATCCCATTAGTATATCCCCATTTTTAGGGTTATTCACCTTAGACTCATCATAAGATTCCTCACCAAAGAAATTTGGTTCGGCATAAGCTTTCAAAGAATACTTTGAATTTCATAAAAAAAATTCTAGCTGAATCAAATAGCTTAGACGCGTATCAATAATTCGAATTTCAATCGAAACATTGCTAGCTAAATTTAGTTGGCCATAAATTATCTTTAAAATTCTTAAAATCATTTTATGACGTCATGATACCGTACTGTATTTACAGTTTGTTTGAGGATTCCATCATTTTGTGACTTTGTCATACTACATCATACTATAGTGGGTTGACGATCTTTAGATCACATACCACACTAGGTAATTCTGCATTGATTACTCCATCATTTTTATCATTCTGCATCAGGTTCCATGATACATTGATGATATATAAAATACATTTTGACATCTCAAATCATTTTTGTCTAGCCGAATCAATTAGCATAGACTCTTCTTTAAACCGTTCAAAAACCATTACAAATCTATTTTATCATCTCAACAGTTAACGAGGTGTAGATGGCCCGAAGTCCATGCATACACAAGGGTCACCAGGAGTTGAGAATAAAAATTCATTTTCAAAAAGGCACATAGTGCGTATTTAGCTTGATGTCAAAAACTTTGAAGTCTAGCATAGCTAGAAGATTTGGAATACCTATACTTCCATCATCAACTTCAATTTCTCTACTGATCCATTTCTTAATAAGTCTATCTATTTCTATCATCCTCAATGTTCCATTCACTCATAACTATACCCAGTTCGTCAAACTTACCACACATTAGGAGTTCAGGAACTTACCACAATCGTATGAGTTTAAGAACTTGTCCTAGTCAGACCTTTGGCGTTCATTCGCTGAGGGGTTCAAAACATACCATATGATTATGAGTCACGAACTTACCATAAGTATGAGTTTTAAGAACTCGTAACTAACCTTATATTCTCTATCTATTCGTTATACACATGAGAAAAAGAATCACCTTATCAACATGCATATAGCAAATAGCGCGACATTAGGTTCCAATGATTATCAATACCAGAAACTAAGTGGTTGTCAAATCAAACTCGGCCACTAATCAATATAGGAAGCTAAGCGAACAATTCCCTGCCCATACAAAGAATTGGTCAACTTAACCACTATAACGACCAGGAGGCTAAGTAATTCTAAAACCAAGTACAAATTCCCCGCCCATACAAGGAATCATACAACTCAGCTGCTAACCTGAGTCCTCAATTAAAATCCCATACCATTCTAACTTTCTCTTTCTTAATACGAATTTTCTTTAATCTGTATCTTAACATTTATCACTCATTTCTGAGTTTACATTGTACCATTTCATAGTACATTCTCTTTATAGCGTCAAGCTATATCATACCAATCACTTAACATATCTTATGTTATTCAATGATTTAATCTGATCACGTCGTGATCTTACTTTGTAATCATTTCTCCTTATACTTATGATTGTTTTATTTTACGATCTTCTTATTATTCTCTTTAATCATATTATATAATGATTTTATTAACACATTTCACCTTATAGACAGAGTCTATTTATTTTTACTTTTCATCTCTATTACTGGAGTCAGGTAACTCTGGATTCTTATCCTTATATCTCTTCAAGATTCTTCTTTGAATCTTAATTATCTTTCTCTTTACTTAATAATGAATTTCCAAAAATTCATCTCTTATCACTTAAACTCTATTCGAGTTTATTACTTATCATCTCTCCGCGGTTATATCCTAAGGTACACCTACCTAAGGTTTATAACCTACAGCTCTGATACCCACTGTAGCATCCCCAAATTCCGGTCCTAATCACCAAGGATCTGGTATATTATTTCTATAACTATTGCGGAAGATATAAACTTAAATTGTTTATACATTAAACTTTTACAACATAAACCCCAAGGTCTACAACCTTAATTTAATACATACCTTCAATATCTTAAAGGTTTACAATGCTATTTTCGTCAGAAAATTTAATAGATCTAACTGCATAATAGCTTAATCTTGGACTTTGCCTTTGCCTCTGTCTTTACTCGAGCTTTCATCTTAATCTGAAAATTTTTATCATGATATAGCAAGGGTGAGCATCAAATTTGCCCAGCAAGTTAATTTTATTTGAGGATATATCATGATTGAAAAGAATGAATAAGCTTTCAAGTTTTCAACAATATAATAATTGTGAAATAACATGAATCAAGTTTTCTTAGCTGAACGACCAAGTCAATAAAAATGAATGGTCAAGCATAAACATGAACAGATTAACTTAACCAAATAGTAATGAAGGTAATCAGCCTTTCATACCTGATGAACGTTTACAATATGCACAACTTGCGAATCAATAATCAATATAGACGTGAATAATCAACAACAATTATTCATTAACATGCTTTGAACATACAACTCATGTTTGAGTTAAGGAAAAACTTGTCTGTACCGCTGATTACCGCTAAGCAATCTAATTTAATCTCTCATGAAAGACCTATCAATTATAAGATTGATCTTTTCATTAGCATAAAACATTTTATCTCATAATACAACTACTTTATCCGTAGGATTATCTAACACTTCATCACAAAAATCAAATATTAGATAACACCTTCACATCATTACTATTATCGTCCGTTGATAATTCTTTAATCATTATATCATGTTTATTATGATTAAACACTTAATCTTATACATTATAAGTTCTTCTTTATACACTAATAAGTCGAATACTAATCCAACAACTTGGATTCTAAATTTAACAACCAAATTGTCAATCCAGCAGACTAAATACAAAATCCAGCAACCTGGATTCAACAAATTTCTAATCCAGCAAACCAAACTGCAATCCAGCAAACTGGATTACAAATCCAGCAACTACATTGCAATCTAGCAAGCTGGATTCAACAAATTTTTAATTCAGTAAACTTCTTTTCAATCCAGCAAGCTGGATTCATCAGATTTTCTAATCCAGCAAGCTGATTCCATATCCTTTTCACGAAAATACCAAATCAACTTATTATTTTTCTATCCTTTGTACAAACATGTATACATATATTTCATACACAAAAAGTATTTTTTAAAAATTTTCCAACTTCCTTTGGTATTTTTCAAAAATCACTTTTAGTTAATTCCTTAAGAAATTAGCTACCTCGTGCTTAACTCCAAAAATTCCCATATCTTGGCACAATCTTATACATGTTAACGTGACACTCCAGTTTAAATTTCGTGGCCATCGGAGTTATAGAACTCCGGTTATAGCGATTTTCGTCGGAAAATCACAGAAATTGAAATGGTTATAACTTGCTCATTTTAACTCGGAATGAGCTCATTTTTGGACAGTAGGTACTTTATACCATATATTTTCATGTCCCAAAAGGCCAAATTTTTTTTCATAAATTAAGTTGCCGAAAATGCCCTTTTAAATTTTTGGGCAGAAGCTAAATTGCCTTTTACAATTTTTCGTGCTTTATTAAACATTTTCCATACGGAAATCTACAACTCCTTTTTTAGTGATTCCACTTGGAGATGTTAGATAACTTATTATAGTACTCTCCCAAATTTTTCCAAAATTTTTGGAATGACATAAAAATGACGAAACTGTCCCTACACTTGACTGTCCAAAACAGTCTATTTTTCCTTAAAAACACAAAACTATTTTTGCTAGACAGTCACTAAAACTTGTGTACTCAACATTTTTGAGTACTACCACTTGGGTTTAGTATTTAACTTACATATCTAGCACCTCTCTTTGACGGATCGCAAAAATAAGGTATAGATCAAAAACGGTGAAAATCCAAAGTACATAGAAATTTTAGAGCTTATAAAACTAGAAAAATCACTTTTTTTTATTTTCGATTTCCAACTAAATCAACACCCAATATGGGTAGATCTACTCATAAAATACTCATCAACATGTATATTCCTAGTTTTTGAGTTTAGAAACAAAGTTTCTTAATTCATCAAACAAGCATCAAACACAAGATTAAACACAATCAAGACTAAGAAAAATAAGATTTTCTACACTTTGAAAACCTAGCTTCACTTTTCTTCCTTTTGATCTAACTTTTGAAACTTAAAATGGATAGATCCACACATAAAACACTCTAAATCATGTGGATCTAGAGTTTTGAAGATCAAGAACATAACTCCATGTTTTGATTTAAAACAACAAGAATAACTAGCTAAATCTTGTTTAATACCTTAATATCTTGCTAGCCCTTCTTAATCTTTCAAAGTAGATGATGATCTTAGTTAGCTTGAAGATAAAAACTTATCTTCTCTTCTCTCTTGGGGGCTGCCGAAATATGGCTCTCTCTCTCTCTCTCTCTCTCTCTCTTTCTATTTGATTTTGATAGCTAACTAGAAAGTGAGATGAAAGAGAAAGAGAATGGGTTTTGTGAGTTAGTAAAATATGTAAATATATTCTGTATATCTAATGGTTATCTCCCAATATCTCTAGCTTTTCACTCTCCCACTCAATCATTTAATGTTGCTTGCAAGAATAAACATAAGTGTTGGTCAAATAAATAAGGGACACATGGGCTAGTGGTAGATAAGTATCATGATTACATCCATTCCCCCTCATTTTCTCTCTATCTTATCCGGCCATGTGGCCACTTTTTGTCTAAGATTGGTTTCATTCTATGCTTTAATTAACTTGCTTAATGTCCAACATTTTCCCTCCTACTTGGGCTAAAGGTTGGGCCACTCTTTTAATTCTTTTGGGGCTTTTAATTAATTAGTTTGGCTTACTAATAAAAATATTTGGGCCATAACAAATATCATATTTCCATACTCTTAAAATTACTCTTCCCTAATTATTTAATTAGGATTTCCATTTCCTCAACTATAATTTACATCCTTACTCACATACACTTAATTTTTTAACCCAATTAGACTTGCTATAATTAGGTTATAAAATTAATTAACCGAGATGTATAAAATAAATCTCTTAGAATTAGTATATATTTTATATACCATAATTTTCTCATCCCATAACCCTTAAGTTATTTAATTCTTCATTCCTAATATATAATTAGGATCATACTAGTTTCTTTTATTTGTCATCACATAATATTCGTAATCACTTACTCACATAATCATTAAATAAATTATGGCATGCTCCGCAATTCTCTTAGATTAAGTCAGTAGTATATATTTAAATACTAGAACCACAAAATAACAATAACCATTTAGGTTATTTAATTCTCATACATAATTTAAATAAGTTATTCAAGTTATACAATTCATATTGTATACTTAAATTTAATTTCCTCCTCGTCTCCATAAATTGTTTTCAAACAATTTATTTATATACTAAATATATAATTTAATATATTCAATCATTTATTCAAATATGAATTTAATTTACTAACTGCTTGATACCAATATACATATTTGCATATTGAATCTCCTCTCATATTTTTACTTCTCACACTAATTTTTGACTTTTCTCCATAAAATTTAACTGTTGACTTTGACCAAAAGTCAACCTTTACACATTTTGTGTTTACTGTCCATTCTGACTAAACTTGACGTCCCGGACACAACCGAGCAGTCCGTGCTTCAAAATTTTATCTCTAACTCAAATTTTGAGTTTTAAATCACTCCCTTCTTATTGCTAATCGTAATAACTAACGACTTTCTACTCATTCAAATTCTTATTTGCCAGTCAAGGCCAACGTTCAAGCTATATTAATTACTAACATAGTTTTATCTTGATCCTTATATCATTAACTTAATTCATCATTCCTCTTGCTAAAATATATATAGCACCTTACTAAGTATATATATTTCTATACATATACACATCTTCGTTTAACCCTATAACATCTCTTCATGTGAAATCTTATCTCCTTAATTGTAACGCCCCAGAAAATCGGATTTTTTGAGAATTAAATTTTTATTTTTTATTAAATGAATTTAATTGATTATTTATGGAGCAAACTAATCGAAGGTCGTTCTATGACCTAGAAATGTCAAAACGTCGTAGTATTTTGGCTATGTGATAGAATTAAAGTGTTTGAATTTCCAAGACGAAAATAAAAGCTTTTCGAGAAATTTTTCGAAAAATACTATTCACGCATTTCTGCTCGGGAATTATTTTTGAACTTCCGAGAAATACGTAATGATAGAATATCGATGTGAGATGGAATATCCAATAATATTTCAGTAATGAAAAACGCAATTTTTCGTCTGCGGACTTAAAACCTAACGTTTAAGGAAAATGATTTACGAGAAGGAAATGTAATACGATTAATGAATTAAGTAATGATCGTATAATACGTAGGTATTATACGAAGTAATGAATATGAGTATGATACGAGGTATTATACGAGTATGTATGAATGATGGTATGTTGAATACGATGAATAAGTATGCGAGTTAGAATACGAGAATTATACGTGGAGTATATGTTGTAAGGCTTTAAGCCAATTGTAATGAATTTGTAGAATTGGTAGGATTTGTTAAGTATTATGTGAGCCAAGTATTGAATGTAAGTATAATACGACGTATTGTACTATTATGTATGAAGAATGAGACAACGTATATTAAGAATTAATATACGAGATAGCATACGAAAATTATACGTGGGGTATAAATGTTAAGTTATGTAATTTAAAGGGATGGGACTTGTAGGATTATAAACTTAATAGTAGGAGTCCAATATAATGTGACAATCAAGTCCAAGTGTTTGGTATATCATGAGTCCAAATCATGTAGCACAAGCCCAATAAGGAAGTAGTTGGATGAATTAACCAAGCCCAATGAATTAGCCATGATCAATGGAGCAATCCAAGTGTAAAGTGGGTAGACTTGATGGGCAAACAAATTGTGTGATGAGCAAGTAGACTTCAAGGATAAGTTTTGTGGGGAGCAAGCAAGAGATAAAAGTTGTGGAGGCCAAGTAAACTTGGTGAGCAAATAAAGAATAGTAAGGAGGTGGAGTGGCCTAAAAGACTAAACTACCCTCGCTTGGACATGCCTATAAATAGGGAGCTTGGAAGTCATTTTGTGTGTTGATCATTTCATCCCACATATAAGTTAGGAGCTTATTTGGTTGAGAGAAAAAGCACAAATAAGTTAAACTTTCCTTGTTAGATTTTCCACCAACAACTAATAAGTTGAGAGCTTATTTGGTTGAGAAAAAAAAACTAGAGAAGCTAGAGTTTTCATTAAGCAAGAATCAAGAAGGAGATTAAAGATTTTCCAAGTGTTATTCAAGAGTAAGTGTTCTTGAGCCATGTTTCTCTTTCTCTTCTATTGTTAGAGAAGGGGGTATTGGTAGAACAAGCATGCTTAGAAGAGATTGGAATAATGAATGGTTAATGGACTTAAGCCGTAATAAGTTATGAATAAGTCATTTATACTTATAAGTTAAGAACTTGTGAAGAACAATAATGAACTTATAAGAATTGTAAGAACTTGTAACATGATTACACAAATAAAGTTAGCATGATATTAAGAAGCAAAAGTATTGGTTAGAAGTCATTAACCATGATAAGCCATATGAAAAGAAGGCATAAGTTATGAGAAATGAATATCTAAGTAATTGAAATGGTATAAGTCATAAGCTCACAATGAGCAAGTAATAACTTATCATGTTTATAAGTTAACAAAGCATGTATGTCAAGATGATGATATGATGGATTGAACCCAAGTGAAATGGTCTATAAATCTCAAGTAACGAAGTTTCGCCGGAATTCACACAATTAGACGACGATCGTCGAATTCGTGAAATTCTCGGAATGGAAGTCGAATTTTGATATTGAGCTTGGAAACATTGGTTTTCAATGGAGACAAGTCATATTTGTCATTATAGAGTTGCGGACTCAAAAATGGCCGGATTCCGACTTAGAACGAAGAAACGAGCGTTGAACGTTCACGAACGTTTATCGTTTTCGTTAAAAATGGACTAATAGATGAATTTTTAGCAAACGAAATCGAATAGATAAAATTCTTGAATGATCATGTAGATTACGTAATTTGTGAACCTTAGGCTTTTGAACGAGCCAATTCGGACCTATAACGAAGAAGTTATGCGTCCGGGAAGTTCACAAAATTTCAAAACTAAAAATTTTTTTGGTGCACAGAGTTGGCGCCGCGGCGCCAACCCAAGGCAAAATGACCCGCGCCGCGGCGCGAAACAGTAACCAAGCACACTGCAAACTCGCGCCGCAGTGCGATAGTTAACAAAGGGACTCGCGCCGCACCGCCAAGTCCGGTCTCCAAGCCCTAGTGGGCGACGACGCAGCGCGGCACAACAAAGGATCACCGGCGCCGCAGCGCCAGTCTTAAAAGCTAGACAGTAAAGAATGATTGGAAGTAGAGCTTGAATGGAATTGTCTAACAATAAACTAAAGGACTTAATAAAACATTATTAAGTCATAATTAAAACCCAAGTATGATCACTTAGGGTTAAAAGAAAGTCAAGTAAAGATGAATGCAAATGATATGTAGTAAGCATACTTAATCAATGACGATCGAGTTTTGATTAATAACATACGAACGTTAGTAAGCCGTAAGGAAAGATGATTAACTCGAGCCGAGTTGTATTAGTGAAATAATTTTACTTTAGTATAAGAGAACGAAGTTGGTAAGGATGATGTAAAAGAATGACGGAAAGCCGGAACCCATAATAACAAATCTAATACAGGATTAGATTGAGAAGAAGGGTAAGATTCTTTAAGAACCAAGTATCTTCGTTCATGACCTAATGTGGTATGTTATGTGATTATGTATTGTAGAGACTGTAAAGACTCAAAGGAAACGTAATTGTACTGTAGCGGACGCTGAAGGCAAGTTTTTCTTAAACGCTTGTCTAACCTTCGTGTTAGCCAGGTTTTCAAATGATTCAAGTTATGAGATGCATGTATGGTTTTAAAGAAAGAGTCTAGGCCAGTTTTAGCTCGGCTAGACTAATCGTAAGAGATTGATTGAACTGTTTATAAGTCTTTCAATATAGAATTGCTAACGCTATCCTATGCCAACTAATTGGTACGGATTCAAGGTAAGCCTGAATATGAATAAACAAATGTATTTTCATCGAGTATTCGATGGGCACGTGAGGTTGTCACAACTTAAACGTACACACGTTTAATGGATGTAGTGTTGATCAACATAGAGTACTATGAGCTGATCACTCAGAAGTGCTCGTAAGCTATGCCGGACTTGCGGACTTAGTGTCGGGTTGTCCTTTTCAAACAAACTATAAGACGTTCACGTCTTGAACCAGAATTGATGAATTTCATATTATTGTTATTGTAAAATATTTTGAAGGAAAAGGGAAGCTATTTTGAATTATTGATAGTACTTCGTAACTATCATCCAGTTATTGAAGATATATGATTCATATGTTTCAAGCATGCTTTTAAAATGAAATTGTTGTACTTGCTGAGCTTGTTATGCTCACACTTGCTTGAACCATATGATTGTAGCTTAGACGATATGATCAAAGGATTCGACAAGGTTAAAGTGGAGGCTAAAGCGAACTTGTAGCATACCTATGTAATAGTATAGGTTTGTAATGATAATATTTGATATTATGACAAGAACAAATGTAACGGTTATAAAGAACCTGGGGAATGGTAGTATTGTTTTGGAATTTATGTAAGACATATTCGTTCTTTTGAGTCTTTTTCAATTGAATGTTGTGTGAACTGTGGCACCATGAAGCACCATCTGCCAGGCTGAAAGAGACCCAAATTTGGGGGCGTCATAGGTTGGTATCAGAGCATTAGGTTATAAAACTTAAGGGGGGAAGAACCTTAGGCTAATAACCTCGTTAAGGAAGAGAAGTCAATAAGGTATTGAAGAAACTCAGTATCAGAAGATTTAAAAGATGGAAAGTAACCCTAAATAAATTAAATGTGATTTGTACTTATACGATTCTGTGTTATGTACTAATCAACATATGTGCTATTGTAGGATGTCGACTGATAGCTTGATGTATAGAGATATACACACAGTGAGCGAAGAGCTTGTGAACCGAGTAGAGCTTGTACCTATGCCGGTGGCGGAGGTACCATTAGTGATTCTAGAGGAGTCGGAGACAGAGGAGTACTTTTCTGAGGAAGATTACTCCGAGGGAGAGATGGATATAACGTCATACCTCAGTATGATGAATGAGATGGAGGCAGAAAGAGAGGTAACATCAGTTACTATAGTGGTACCTACATTGGAGTCATCACCTCCAGATGCAATGGAAGCATTGTATCTGGCAGCGCTTGACAAGAATGTGCAACTGGGTACAGTTGTGTAGAATCAAAGTGAAGAGATTAGTTATCTCCATGTAGCGAAGGAGTCTGCAGAAGCAGATTTTGAGTTAGAGCACGATAAGTAGGTGCTTATTGCAGAGCAGGCTAGGAATTTTAAGAAGGAGGCCGATGAGCTTCGTAGAGAACTGGGGGAGAAGGACAGGAAGATAGCACGGATGTCTTACATCCATGAGAGTGCTCATAAGGATTTCAAGTTGAAAGTTGCTTGTTATTCCAATGAGTCAGGACAAACCCGTCATACTACTAGTCGGGATACTGTAGCAATGATTGCGAATGAGAAACACGAGGATGCTGTTATGCATTACAAAAATGTTAGAGTTGTAAAAACATGGGTAGTGATGTAAAACCATCTTTTAAAGGGTAGTCTTTTGTAAATCCCAACTTTTGTGAAGTTCAATTGCGGGATAGAAATGTAATAGCTTTTGGCTATGAGAACAAATTGTAAATAGTTTCAGACTATGAAGAAGCATATGTATATAATGAAGTTTTCATGGAAATGATTTGTTATGGTGCGAGTTGGTATGTGGCGATTAATAATAAAGTAAGTCAATAGATGATAATGAAATTTTATTTGACAATGCCCCAAGGAAAAGATAACGTAATCAAGGAAGCGGAATCACATAATGATAGTGAAGGGGGTTTGAGAAACCCTATGCAAGAGTTCGTTAAGTTATTAACGGCTGCATTTACCCAAACCAGGGGTAGAATACTCACGAGACCTAGAGTAGCCAGAACGACTACCTTTAAAGAGTTTAAAAGCATAGGTCCGTCAGAGTTCAAAGGAACGACGTTCCCAGTAGATGCCCAGACCTGGGTAAAAGAAATAGAGAAAGCGTTTGTTATTACAAACGTAGGTGAGCCGCATAAGTTTTCTTTTGTGACTTACAAAAAGAAGAGTGAAGCCAACCTTTGGTGGAAAGCTCACCAGGGTGGGGCTAGAACAGAGGAGGTAACGTGGGAACAATTCAAGAAAGTTTTCTTTGAGAATTATTTCCCTACAAATTATGCGGGAGAGGATGGACATTTAGTTTTTTTTTAATTAGGGAACATGACAGTTCCTCAAGATGAGGCCAAATGGAATTGGCAAGGTTTGTTTCACATCAAGTGGACACGGAGGAGGTGAAGGCTCGTAGGTTGGAGCAGGGCCTGAAACTCTAGCTCTTTGGTAAGATTGCAGTGACCCAGAGTGTTTCCTATGGGACCATTCTGGAGGAAGTGATTATAACATAAGGTGATAGTGAGTTGTAGACTCAATACCACAAAGAGGGAAAGAATGAGAGCAAGAGAGAGGGAGGAACCAAGGCAAAGAATCCCAATGGCATTATACTAAAGTGGAAGAATTTTTAACTCCGGGAATACTGAAGTGGGATAAGGGGATCCTAAGTGTAGGATCGAGGTGTGTAAGACATGTGGAAAGATTTATCTAGGAGTTTATCTGAAAGGGATTATAAATACCTTTAAAACATTAAGGTAGAGGAAGAGGAAATAATTTTTGTTAAATTATATTCGTGAAAAATTATTTTATGGATAATCGAAGTAAGTAGGTATCAGTAGATAAGTACTGTTCATGTTGAGAGAATTTGAGGAAATTCTCGGTATGAATGGGTTGATTAACCATAGAGCTAAAACAAATAATTATAAGAAATGTGTGAACCTTTAGTTTTCTCAGAAAATCTAAGGTAGTAATTTACGGTAATAAAACACTAAGACGCCTTATCGTCTAACCTGGACGTAAGTCAGGAGGATATTAAGGAAGATGATGAGTTGTTACGGTTGCATATCGATAATCATAATAGGAGTAAGGTAGCGGTTAAGGATAAATACCCATGGCCCAAGATCGATGATCTATTTGATCAGTTGAAGAGGGGCAAAGAATTTTCTAGTATAGATTTGCGTACGGGGTATAGTTGGCTGAAAGTAAGGAGGAGATACCAAAGATGACATTCAGAACTTTATAGGTATGACAAGTTTCTAGTTATGACATTTAGATTGAATAATGTACTGAAGTTAGATTTGTCGTTAGAAGTGTCGAGTAAGTCGGTGGCAAGCTGATAGGTACCACTGTGAGGTGCCATGGTTGGAAGCACCATGAAAGTCACAGATTGGTACCTGTATTATGTCTATCAGATGATACAAGGAATGTTGTGGTGTATCTCGATGTTGCATTGATGACATGATTGCGTGCTCGTATAGCATGGCAATGTCATTGTGTATGCATCACTCCAATTAAAGGATTATGAGGAGGTCTATCCTACTTATGATCTATAATTGGCAAATGTAGTTGTTAAATTAAAAATTTTGAAGATAGTATTAATACGGGGAGAAGTGTGAGATGTACAAGGACTTTAAGAGTCTGAAATATATCTTCACACAAAAGGAGTTGAATATACGGTAGAGAGAGGACTATGATATCTTATATCATTCAGGAAAGGTAAACATAGAAGCTGATGCGTTAAGTAGGAAGGGTAAGGAAAAGCTATTGTGGTTAACGACTCAGAATGAGTTAATAACGGCAATGGTAAGATCGGAGTTAGAAGTTAAATTACGGAATGAAGGGGTAGAATTGTTATTTATAACGTAGACTTAATTCATGATAATGAAACGAGTTAGTGGAGTACAACTAGGTAATGAGGAATGTAAGCAAATGAAGAAGAAGATGATGCAGGATAAGTAGAAAACTAAGTATAGTCTTATTTTGAAGGAGGAATTTGAGTTCCATATAAATACAAGTTAAAAGGGTAACTGAGATGATATAAAGATAGCGAAATGTGTTAATAAGTGTTTAACTTCCAACTCAAAGTATTGATAGGAAGTGATAAGTCATGTGTGAACAGATAATACCTTCGATGAAGAAGGGTAAGATTGAGAATGAGTTAATACGGGGAGAAGTGTGAGATGTACAAGGACTTTAAGAGTCTGAAATATATCTTCACACAAAAGGAGTTGAATATACGGTAGAGAGAGGACTATGATATCTTATATCATTCAGGAAAGGTAAACATAGAAGCTGATGCGTTAAGTAGGAAGGGTAAGGAAAAGATATTGTGGTTAACGACTCAGAATGAGTTAATAACGGCAATGGTAAGATCGGAGTTAGAAGTTAAATTACGGAATGAAGGGGTAGAATTGTTATTTATAACGTAGACTTAATTCATGATAATGAAACGAGTTAGTGGAGTACAACTAGGTAATGAGGAATGTAAGCAAATGAAGAAGAAGATGATGCAGGATAAGTAGAAAACTAAGTATAGTCTTATTTTGAAGGAGGAATTTGAGTTCCATATAAATACAAGTTAAAAGGGTAACTGAGATGATATAAAGATAGCGAAATGTGTTAATAAGTGTTTAACTTCCAACTCAAAGTATTGTACCTATGCCGGTGGCGGAGGTACCATTAGTGATTCTAGAGGAGTCGGAGACAGAGGAGTACTTTTATGAGGAAAATTACTCCGAGGGAGAGATGGATATAATGTCATACCTTAGTATGATGAATGAGATGGAGGCAGAAAGAGAGGTAACATCGGTTACTACGGTGGTACCTACATTGGAGTCATCACCTCCAGATGCAATGGTAGCATTGTATCTGGTAGCGCTTGACAAGAATGTGCAACTGGGTACAGTTGTGCAGAATCAAAGTGAAGAGATTAGTTATCTCCATGTAGCGAAGGAGTCTGCAGAAGCAGATTTTGAGTTAGAGCACGATAAGCAGGTGCTTATGGCAGAGCAGGCTAGGAATTTTAAGAAGGAGGCAGATGAGCTTCGTAGAGAAATGGGGGAGAAGGACAGGAAGATAGCACGGATGTCTTACATCCATGAGAGTGCTCATAAGGATTTCAAGTTGAAAGTTATTTGTTATTTCAATGAGTCAGGACAAACCTGTCATACTACTAGTCGGGATACCGTAGCAATGATTGCGAATGAGAAACACGAGGATGCTGTTATGCATTACAAAAATGTTAGAGTTGTAAAAACATGAGTAGTGACGTAAAACCCTCTTTTAAAGGGTAGTCTTTTATAAATCCCAACTTTTGTGAAGTTCAATTGCGGGATAGAAATGTAATAGCTTTTGGCTATGAGAACAAATTGTAAATAGTTTCAGACTATAAAGAAGCATATGTATATAATGAAGTTTTCATGGAAATGATTTGTTATGGTGCGAGTTGGTATGTGGCGATTAATAATAAAGTAAGTCAATAGACGATAATAAAATTTTATTTGACAATGCCCCAAGGAAAAGACAACGTAATCAAGGAAGCGGAATCACATAACGATAATGAAGGGGGTTTGAGCAACCCTATGCAAGAGTTCGTTAAGTTATTAACGGCTGCATTTACCCAAACCGGGGGTAGAATACTCACGAGACCTAGAGTAGCCAGAACGACTACCTTTAAAGAGTTTAAAAGCGTAGGTCCGTCAGAGTTCAAAGGAACAACGGACCCAGTAGATGCCCAGACCTGGGTAAAAGAAATAGAGAAGGCATTTGTTATTACAAATATAGGTGAGCCACATAAGTTTTCTTTTGTTACTTACATACAGAAGAGTGAAGCCAACCTTTGGTGGGAGGGTCACCAGGGTGGGGCTAGAACAGAGGAGGTAACGTGGGAACAATTCAAGAAAGTTTTCTTTGAGAATTATTTCCCTACAAATTATGCGGGAGAGGATGGACATTTAGTTTTTTTTATTAATTAGGGAACATGACGGTTCCTCAAGATGAGGCCAAATGGAATTGGTAAGATTTGTTTCACATCAAGTGGACACGGAGGAGGTGAAGGCTCGTAGGTTGGAGCAGGGCCTGAAACTCTAGCTCTATGGTAAGATTACAGTGACCCAGAGTGTTTCCTATGGGACCATTCTGGAGAAAGTGATTATAACATAAGGTGATAGTGAGTTATAGACTCAATACCATAAAGAGGGAAAGAATGAGAGCAAGAGAGAGGGAGGAACCAAGGTAAAGAATGCCAATGGCATTATACTAAAGTGGAAGAATTTTTAACTCCGGGAATACTGAAGTGGGATAAGGGGATCCTAAGTGTAGGATCGAGGTGTGTAAGACATGTGGAAAGATTAATCTAGGAGTTTATCTGAAAGGGATTATAAATACCTTTAAAACATTAAGGTAGAGGAAGAGGAAATAATTTTTGTTAAATTATATTCGTGAAAAATTATTTTATGGATAATCGAAGTAAGTAGGTATCAGTAGATAAGTACTGTTCATGTTGAGAGAATTTGAGGAAATTCTCGGTATGAATGGGTTGATTAACCATAGAGCTAAAACAAATAATTATAAGAAAAGTGTGAACCTTTAGTTTTCTCAGAAAATCTAAGGTAGTAATTTATGGTAATAAAACACCAAGATGCCTTGTCGTCTAACCTGGACGTAAGTCAGGAGGATATTAAGGAAGATGATGAGTTTTTACGGTTGCATGTCGACAATCGTAATAGGAGTAAGGTAGCGGTTAAGGATAAATACCCATGGCCCAAGATCGATGATCTATTTGATCAGTTGAAGAGGGGCAAAGAATTTTCTAGTATAGATTTGCGTACGGGGTATAGTTGGTTGAAAGTAAGGAGGAGATACCAAAGATGACATTCAGAACTCGTTATAGTTATGACAAGTTTCTGGTTATGACATTTAGGTTGACTAATGTACAGAAGTTAGATTTTTCGTAAGAAGTGTCGAGTAAGTCGGTGGAAAGCTGATAGGTACCACTGTGAGGTGCCATGGTTGGAAGCACCATGAAAGTCACAGGTTGGTACCTGTATTATGTCTATCAGATGATACAAGGAATGTTGTGGTGTATCTCGATGTTGCATTGATGACATGATTGCGTGCTCGTATAGCATGGCAATGTCATTGTGTATGCATCACGCAAATTAAAGGATTATGAGGAGGTATATCCTACATATGATCTATAATTGGCAAATGTAGTTGTTAAATTAAAAATTTTGAAGATAGTATTAATACGGGGAGAAGTGTGAGATGTACAAGGACTTTAAGAGTCTAAAATATATCTTCACACAAAAGGAGTTGAATATACGGTAGAGAGAGGACTATGATATCTTATATCATTCAGGAAAGGTAAACATAGAAGCTGATGCGTTAAGTAGGAAGGGTAAGGAAAAGCTATTGTGGTTAACGACTCAGAATGAGTTAATAACGGCAATGGTAAGATCAGAGTTAGAAGTTAAATTATGGAATGAAGGGGTAGAATTGTTATTTATAACGTAGACTCAATTAATGATAATGAAACGAGTTAATGGAGTACAACTAGGTAATGAGGAATGTAAGCAAATGAAGTAGAAGATGATGAAGGATAAGTAGAAAACTAAGTATAGTCTTATTTTGAAAGAGGAATTTGAGTTCCATATAAATACAAGTTAAAAGGGTAACTGAGATGATATAAAGATAGCGAAATGTGTTAATAAGTGTTTAACTTCCAACTCAAAGTATTGATAGGAAGTGATAAGTCATGTGTGAACAGATAATACCTTCGATGAAGGTGGAATGAAAGAACCACAATGTCGAAGCAGCATTGTGGGAACTCGAGATTAAAATAAAGGAAAGTTATCTCTGTGGGTAGGTATTATTAGCGAGATTCTGGGGACAGAATCCTTATAAGGAGGGAAGAGTGTAACGCCTCAGAAAATCGGATTTTTTGAGAATTAAATTTTTATTTTTTATTAAATGAATTTAATTGATTATTTATGGAGCAAGCTAATCGAAGGTCGTTCTGTGACCTAGAAATGTCAGAACGTTGTAGTATTTTGGCTACGTGATAGAATTAAAGTGTTTGAATTTCCAAGACAAAAATAAAAGCTTTCTGAGAAATTTTTTGAAAAACACTATTCACGCATTTCTGCTCGGGAATTATTTTTGAACTTCCGAGAAATACGTAATGATAGAATATCGATGTGAGATGGAATATCCAATAATATTTTAGTTATGAAAAACGCAGTTTTTCGCCTGCGGACTTAAAACCTAACGTTTAAGGAAAATGATTTACGAGAAGGAAACGTAATACGATTAATGAATTAAGTAATGATCGTATAATACGTAGATATTATACGAAGTAATGAATATGAGTATGATACGAGGTATTATACGAGTACGTATGAATGATGGTATGCTGAATACGATGAATAAGTATATGAGTTAGAATACGAGAATTATACGTGGAGTATATGTTGTAAGGCTTTAAGCTAATTGTAATGAATTTGTAGAATTGGTAGGATTTGTTAAGTATTATGTGAGCCAAGTATTGAATGTAAGTATAATACAACGTATTGTACTATTATGTATGAAGAATGAGATAACGTATGTGACACCCCCAAATCCGGGTCTCTTCCAACCCGACAGATGGTGCTACACGGTACTACCATTCATACATACATTTTATAGAATAGTCTCGAAAGGACTAATATAACTTATATATATATATTCCAAATAATATTACATAACCCAGGTTCTTTGTAACCCTTTTAGTTGTTCTTGTCATAATATGAATAATATTCCATACAAAACTATTCTATTACAAAAGCAATCTAAGGGTTCGTCTTTGCCTTCCCTTTATCCTTATCGGATCCATCGGTCTGTTCCGTCTTAGCTGCATCCATATGGTTCAAGCAAGAATGAGCCTAACTAGCTCAGCAAGTACAACAATTCAAGGAAAATAGCATGCTTGAGACACAGGAATAGTATATCTTCAATAACTGGATAATAGTTACGAAGTACTATTGAGAATTCAAAATAGCACTTCTTTTCATTTAAAACGTTTTACAACTACAATATTCAGTAAAACATCAATTCCGGTTCAAGACCGTAAGCATTTCATAAGTACTTTGAAAAGGACATCCCGGCACAAAGTCCGTAAGTCCGGTATAGCTTACGAGCACATCCAGGTGATCAGCCTATAGTACTCTATGTTGATCAACACTACATTCCTTAAACGTATATACGTTTAAGTTGTGGCAACCTCACGTGCCTGTCATTTGACGACAAAACAATTTGAGCATACATAATCTACGTTTGAAAACCCCAACAATATTAGTTTGGTAAATCCTTATCAACACTTGATAGAATAACATAGCATTCGCCTAGCCGAAAGAATTGGTTTTGACATTCTTTAAATACTAACTCATGCGAAGAATACATGAATCACAAAGACTTGCCCAGACCAAACTGGAACAAGGGTTTAGGGTACTTGCCGTTAGTGTTTGCTACAATTGACAACACGTGGACTTTACGCCTTTAAGGTCTCTATATTAGATAATAGCATAACATAGAACATTAGGTCATGAATGATTACACAAGGTTCTTAAAGAATCTTACCCTTCTTCTCAATCTAATTACGTATTAGATTTATTATTATAGGTTCCGGCTTTCCATTACGTCCTTCTTATATTCATAAATAATTAGCTTAACTTAACTCTAAGTGTTTATGTTTAAGACTTAATCATGTCTTAACAATGTTGCTTTTAAAATCTTTGGTTAATGTTCATTCATTACTAATCATGTTTAACAGGTAAACATTTATTACTATCTAGGTCTTGAGGCTGGCGCTGCGGCGCCAGCTTTTACACTTGGTGCCGCGCTGCGGCGCCACCTATATTGCCTAGAACCCGGACTCGGCGCTGCGGCGCGAGTCTCAGTGTTATTGTCCGCGCTGCGGCGCAACTCTTCAGTAGGTTATGGTCATTTTGGCGCTGCGGCGCGGCTGATTTGCCTTGTGCTGGCGCCGCGGCGCCAGCCCTGTGCACCAGACATTTTGGACAGATTTTGCACAAGTTGAGATTCTCGGACTCGTAATTTCTTCGTTGTAAGTCCGAATTGGCTCGTTCAAAAGCCTACGGTTCACAAATTACGTAATCTACATGATCATTTAAGAATTTTATCTATTTGACTTTGTTTGTTAAAATTTCACCTATTGGTTCGTTTTTAACGAAAGCGATAAACGTTCGTGAACGTTCAACGCTCGTTTCTTCGTTCTAAGTCAAAATCTGGCTATTTTCGAGTCCGCAACTCTATAATGCCAAATATGACTTGTCTCCATTGAAAACCAATGTTTCCAATGTCAAACACAAAATACGACTTCCATTCCGAGAATTTTACGAATTCAACGGTAATCGTCCAATCGTACGAATTCTGGCAACTCTTTATTATTAAACGTTCTTGATGGATTTTAATCAACATAAGATCATTACAAGTTATTTGCAACTCCAAATTATAATCAAAGTAGGTTTTGACTTATTCTTATAAGTTATTAACTTAAGTCCACCAATCAATGTTTTCATGCTATATTCAACATATTAAACATCATATGGCAACACATGATACTTTCTTCATGATTCTAACAACTTATTAATATTCAAGATGCTAATTCAACTTATTCAGCTTATGCTCGTGCCTTATAGCTTATTACATGTTATCATCCAACCCTCCCCCTTCTCTATCAATCTTATTATAGAAGAGATGAAGAAGACAAGATCATTTACCTTTGATGATCACTTCACTAGCTTTGGAAATCTACTAGGAAAGTTGAAATGGCTTATAAGTGCTTAATGGCTCTAACAATTAAGTTGCTTTGAGAGTGAGTTGTTGGATGAAATTAATCAACCAAATAATGAAATGAAATCTTTCTATTTATAGGCCATACAAGGTTAGGGCATTAAAGTCATTTAGGCCATCCCACCTCCTTAATTAACCTCCTTACTATTCATTACTTGTTGCCCACAACTCTTATCCATTCCTTGGTCATTACTCATAAGACTTGACCACCACAACACTTGGTCATCACACTTGATGTTTACCCATCAAGTCTACCCACTTATACTTGGATTGCCCCATGGATCATGTCCACTTTAATGGGCTTGCTAATTGATTATGGTTTGGGCTTAATAATTAATCTAGCAATTTCTTTGTTGGGCTTGCACTAATAATAGTTTGGACTTTATTAACTAAATAAATGGACTTAGAATAAATCTCACATAGGATCACATCTTATTCCTATTGGACTTGTATTTTAAACCAAGTTACCTTAATTCATTTTATTAGGTTTTAATACCTATATTCCCAAATTAAGTCCACATGCAATTTATTGTGTTTTTCATACTTAGATTATTATTACATAATCTATCTCGCCTCGATATTCTAACATTATGTATTTCTCGAAAATCCAAAAATAATTCCCGAGCGATAAACGATGAATAGTGATTTTCGTAAACTTTCTCTGAAAACCATTATTTTCGTCCTGAAAATTCAAACACTTTAATTCATCCATGCAGTTAAAATACTACGACGTTCCGACGTTTCTAGGTTATAGAACAACATATATCTTATTAACACATATAATAACAAATAATATTATTTTATTCATTATTTAATTCTTTCAGGTCTTTTTTTACAACGGATCCGAATTTCTCGGGCGTTACAATGTATATTAAGAATTAATATACGAGATAGCATACGAAAATTATACGTGGGGTATAAATGTTAAGTTATATAATTTAAAGGGATGGGACTTGTAGGATTATAAACTTAATAGTAGGAGTCCAATATAATGTGACAATCAAGCCCAAGTGTTTGGTATATCATGAGTCCAAATCATGTAGCACAAGCCCATTAAGGAAGTAGTTGGATGAATTAACCAAGCCCAATGAATTAGCCATGATCCATGGAGCAATCCAAGTGTAAAGTGGGTAGACTTGATGGGCAAACAAATTGTGTGATGAGCAAGTAGACTTCAAGGATAAGTTTTGTGGGGAGCAAGCAAGAGATAAAAGTTGTGGAGGCCAAGTAAACTTGGTGAGCAAATAAAGAATAGTAAGGAGGTGGAGTGGCCTAAAAGACTAAACTACCCTCACTTGGACATGCCTATAAATAGGGAGCTTGGAAGTCATTTTGTGTGTTGATCATTTCATCCCACATATAAGTTAGGAGCTTATTTGGTTGAGAGAATAAGCACAAATAAGTTAAACTTTCCTTGTTAGATTTTCCACCAACAACTAATAAGTTGAGAGCTTATTTGGTTGAGAAAAAAAAACTAGAGAAGCTAGAGTTTTCATTAAGCAAGAATCAAGAAGGAGATTAAAGATTTTCCAAGTGTTATTCAAGAGTAAGTGTTCTTGAACCATGTTTCTCTTTCTCTTCTATTATTAGAGAAGGGGGTATTGGTAGAACAAGCATGCTTAGAAGAGATTGGAATAATGAATGGTTAATGGACTTAAGCCGTAATAAGTTATGAATAAGTCATTTATACTTATAAGTTAAGAACTTGTGAAGAACAATAATGAACTTATAAGAATTGTAAGAACTTGTAACATGATTACACAAATAAAGTTAGCATGATATTAAGAAGCAAAAGTATTGGTTAGAAGTCATTAACCGTGATAAGCCATATGAAAAGAAGGCATAAGTTATGAGAAATGAATATCTAAGTAATTGAAATGGTATAAGTCATAAGCTCACAATGAGCAAGTAATAACTTATCATGTTTATAAGTTAACAAAGCATGTATGTCAAGATGATGATATGATGGATTGAATCCAAGTGAAATGGTCTATAAATCTCAAGTAACGAAGTTTCGCCGGAATTCACACAATTAGACGACGATCGTCGAATTCGTTAAATTCTCGGAATGGAAGTCGAATTTTGATATTGATCTTGGAAACATTGGTTTTCAATGGAGACAAGTCGTATTTGTCATTATAGAGTTGCGGACTCGAAAATGGCCGGATTCCGACTTAGAACGAAGAAACGAGCGTTGAACGTTCACGAACGTTTATCGTTTTCGTTAAAAATGGACTAATAGGTGAATTTTTAGCAAACGAAGTCGAATAGATAAAATTCTTGAATGATCATGTATATTACGTAATTTGTGAACCTTAGGCTTTTGAACGAGCCAATTCGGACTTATAACGAAGAAGTTATGCGTCCAGGAAGTTCACAAAATTTCAAAACTGAAAATTTTTCTGGTGCACAGAGTTGGCGCCGCGGCGCCAACCCAAGGCAAAATGACCCGCGCCGCGGCGCAGAACAGTAACCAAGCACACTGGAAACTCGCGCCGCAGCGCGATAGTTAACAAAGGGACTCGCGCCGCAGCGCCGAGTCCGGTCTCCAAGCCCTAATGGGCGACGCCGCAGCGCGGCACAACAAAGGATCACCGGCGCCGCAGCGCCAGTCTTAAAAGCTAGACAGTAAAGAATGATTGCAAGTAGAGCTTGAATGGAATTGTCTAACAATAAACTAAAGGACTTAATAAAACATTATTAAGTCATAATTAAAACCCAAGTATGATCACTTAGGGTTAAAAGAAAGTCAAGTAAAGATGAACGCAAATGGTATGTAGTAAGTATACTTAATCAATGACGATCGAGTTTTGATTAATAACATACGAAAGTTAGTAAGCCGTGAGGAAAGATGATTAACTCGAGCCGAGTTGTATTAGTGAAATAATTTCACTTAAGTATAAGAGAACGAAGTTGGTAAGGATGATGTAAAAGAATGACGGAAAGCCGGAACCCATAATAACAAATCTAATACAGGATTAGATTGAGAAGAAGGGTAAGATTCTTTAGGAACCAAGAATGTTCGTTCATGACCTAATGTGGTATGTTATGTGATTATGTATTGTAGAGACTGTAAAGACTCAAAGGAAATGTAATTGTACTGTAGTGGACGCTGAAGGCAAGTTTTTCTTAAATGCTTGTCTAACCTTCGTGTTAGCCAGGTTTTCAAATGATTCAAGTTATGAGATGCATGTATGGTTTTAAAGAAAGAGTCGATGCCAGTTTTACCTCGGCTATACTAATCGTAAGAGATTGATTGAACTGTTTATAAGTCTTTCAATATAGAATTGCTAACGCTATCCTATGCCAACTAATTGGTACGGATTCAAGGTAAGCCTGAATATGAATAAATAAATGTATTTTCATCGAGTATTCGATGGGCACGTGAGGTTGCCACAACTTAAACGTACACACGTTTAATGGATGTAGTGTTGATCAACATAGAGTACTATGAGCTGATCACTCAGAAGTGCTCGTAAGCTATGCCGGACTTACGGACTTAGTGTCGGGTTGTCCTTTTCAAAGAAACTATAAGACGTTCACGTCTTGAACCAGAATTGATGAATTTCAGATTATTGTTATTGTAAAATGTTTTGAAGGAAAAGGGAAGCTATTTTGAATTATTGATAGTACTTCGTAACTATCATCTAGTTATTGAAGATATACGATTCTTATGTTTCAAGCATGCTTTTAAAATGAAATTGTTGTACTTGTTGAGCTTGTTATGCTCACACTTGCTTGAACCATATGATTGCAGCTTAGACGATATGATCAAAGGATTCGACAAGGTTAAAGTGGAGGCTAAAGCGAACTTGTAGCATACCTATGTAATAGTATAGGTTTGTAATGATAATATTTGATATTATGACAAGAACAAATGTAACGGTTATAAAGAACCTGGGGAATGGTAGTATTGTTTTGGAATATATGTAAGACATATTCGTTCTTTTGAGGCTTTTTCAATTGAATGTTGTGTGAACTGTAGCACCGTGAAGCACCATCTGCCGAGTTGAAAGACACCCGAATTTGGGGGCGTCACATTAATAAAATTTCCATATGTACTTATATAACATTTCTTAGACTATTCAGTTCATAAAGAAATTACAGGTATCGTAATACCTTATTTTCGATATTCCTTCAAGTACATATTAATTCATTTCTAAGGTTTTAGAATTTTGTAACCCATATTTCTTTATTCTCATTCAATTAAGAAACCATATAGGTTCTCCTTAAAAATTTTGAAATCCTTAAAATTACTTCACAGAAGTGTCAATTTCATACACTTATTTTCTGTCTAGGTTCATCTTATTACCTTTAATCCAACATTTTAGGATTTTTAATAATTATCTAAATTCTCGGGTTGTCACAAATTATTAGTCACATAACAACACATAGTAATTATAATGTAAACTCTACTCCACATCTCATAATCTTTCCTATTAATTAAATTAGCACACAATGTTCAATTAGATTGTGTTAACTTTTCGACTTATGTAATATTCGAAATTCATTCAAATATTTAAATCTTGCTAGGAATCATTATTGATTTTATATTAAACCCATTTCATATTTTATAATACTCATTTCATTTGACTTAAAACACTTTTTACGTTCATTAACACTTATCACGGCGTTTCGACGTTTATTCGTCACACGTCCGATTTGTCTCTCTTGTGTATGATTACAATGCTTCTACAACTTATCTCATACATTATTCATTAATGTTAAGCATCATTATATTTACTAACATTCATATTTTATAACTTCGAACAACATCTTTTATCGTCAGAAGCACTATACATGCATACGTGCATGCCCGACGCCCTCCGATTGCCCCTGAAAACACAATAGTCCTAAAAATGAGCATTTTGACCCTTCATAATGATATCAAATTGAAAAACTTAAAGAATAAAAGTTATAGGCCTATTCTTCCTCGTTCCAGATCATCTTGAATCGCATCAATCAGAGTTCGTATGAAAATGTTATGCTTATTTTCGTAAAGCATATTCTGTTAGTTTTTTTTTCTAAAATTCAGCTTAGCAGACTACCCCCCCCCCCCCACCGGGGCAGGGTTTTTTGTACTGGGGGGGCCGCCGGGGCGGGGGTCCCTTCTGTGTTTTGCGATTTTATGCTCTAGAACACTATGAAAAGCCAAATTTGGCCTCCAAACTCCTTTCTAACAACCATACCAACCTACCTAAGATGTAATAGGTTTACAGAAACATAATCTAATGTTTCTAACACGTTTCTAACCACATAAACAACATAAACATCAAAGATTACAACCTTTAATTTTATTATTTCTCTTATTTTCTCTTCTTTTGACATTCATAGCGAAATTCTTCACTGTGAATTCGTTTTACATCCGTTTTGACTCGTTCAACTTGGGTTGTTTTCGTTTTTTCAACATACTAACAATATCTATCATCTATTTTAGATTCTATCCATCAATTTTGACTCCAACAGAAGTTAAAATATACATATGCCATCAAAATCCAAGTTTTTTTATCTTTAACATATTCTTATGATTTTGATTACTCTAGAACCAATTAAAGAGACTATATATACCAGATTATACACTCATACACATATATATACAATATCTCTTCAAATCACCCAACTAAAATAACCTTTTAAGTGAAGAACTTGAGAAACTATAAATTAAAATTTTAGAACTAGATGAATACCTTTGATTCTAGAAGATGATAGCTATCCTTTGATTGTCAAGCTTCCTTCCCACAATTCCTCTCTCAAAATCTCTCTAGAATTCTCCCAATTCTCTCTCAATTTTTCTTCTTCTTTGTTCTTCCTCTATTTTGATCATACGCACTAAAATTATAACGTAAATAATAATATAGGTATTAAGTATATAATATAAATATATCTATAACTGATATCAGTTATCTTATTTTTAAAAAAATTAAAAGCCATAAGGCTTGTTTGGCTAACTACTTTAAATTTTAATCAATTAAATCCTTATGCCTTGTTTGGTAAAACATATTTAAATTAAAGACTTAATATGCATTAAGCCTTGTTTGACAAAACTGAATTAATCTCCTTTAACTTATTCTAATAACTCCTTAATAGCATAGTTTATGGTCACACTTTAATTAATTAAATTTTAATATTCAATTTAATTAATTTTAATAACAATTTATTAAATTAATTCATAACATAAATCAATACAACAAAATTATAATTTTCTTTATAATTATAATTTTATTTAATCAACTAACACATCATTTTAATTAAAATTCACATTAAATATTATTATAATAATTCATTTAATCATTATAAACTCTCTAACTTAATCATTAAATAAAATGAGAATATTATCTCAAGATGATCAATTTTCTTAACTCATAAATTATTTATTCAACAAATAAATAATCAAATCAAATTAAATTAAACAAATATTTATTCTACAATAAACACATTAATTAAATATTTATATAATTCAATAAATATTTAAAATTACACTTTAAATTTTTAGATTATTACATCCTTCCCACCTTACAAGGATTATGTCCCCAAAATCACAAATCAAGCAAATCATTCGTCACATTCTTCCCTCCTTACAAAGATTTCGTCCTCGGAATCACCGAAACCCTACCTTACTAATCATTCGTCACATTCTTCCCCCCTTACAAAGATTCCATCCTCGGAATCACCGAAACCCTACCTTACTACGGTTTTCACAAAATCTCTTTCACAATTATCGTTGAATAACTTCAACACGTTAACTTAGCAAAAACTTTTACACATATATATATATATATATATATATATATATATATATATATATATACTTCATTCATTTCTTCAACAACTTTTAGGTTTTATTACATAACCTTCAATTAAACACAGTCATATATCAAATATTATATATTCTTTAACCCATTCATTTCCTTTTCAAAGGATCGTTATCATAAACACTCGGGATATTACATTCACCCTTTCTTCTAAGAATTTCGTCCTCGAAATTTTATCTATTAATCTTTATTCATTCAATTTATCAAAATATATTTTACGTTAATACTTTATTCATTCATTGGGTTCTATAACCACTTTCTTTCCACAAAGATCTTTCTACCATTATTAACGTTTCTATTAAAAGTTTTACATTATTCTTTTATAACTCATCTCCTTCTCATTTCAAAAAAAAAATTTCTCACTTATTCAACATATTCATCATTCAGTGTCGCATTCTACGACTTACTTCTTCCTAAGAAATACTCTCCTCTTCACTTCCATCTTGTAGAATAACAAGAGTCTTCCACAATTATTCAATAATTGGGAAGTAGTATGAATAACTCAAGAATTTAAAAGATTCCAAATCATGCTGAGGGGTCATAAAATCTTAAACTATGTCCACGGTTATAAGTACTCTTTTAACTTAAACCTTAACAGTTATTAGACTATAGGGACTCCCGTACTTAGGGTGTTAAGCCCTTCGTACGATGTATTGTCCACAAACATCTAAACGCTATGCGTATATGTCCATAGTTATAATTATTCTTTCAACTTAAACTTTAACAGTCATAAGACTATAGGGACTGTGACGCCCCCAAATTTGAGTATCTTCCAACCCGACATATGGTGCTCCACTATACTAACATTCATACATCCATTCCATTGAAATACAACAAAATGAATGTAATTACTATCTTCTTATTACAATCAAAGTATAATCCTTCACAGGTTCATAAGCCGATTACATCATTCGTTGTTCATAATGTATAATACATACAAACATACTAGTCTATTACACGATGGTTAAGTATCCATCTTAGCCTTGCCCTTATCTCTCTTAGCTTTCTCAGTGCGTTCATCCTTAACTGCAATTATATAATTCACGTAAGAAGTGAGCATGACAGCTCAGTAAGTTTATCAAACGATAACAGTAATACCACATTCGTGAATTATATAACAATTCCTACATAACTAAACAAATAGTTATGAAGTATTATGAAACAATAATACTTTAACATTTCATATCATCAATTCCCAATGTTTAGAGTAGATTAGGAATTCTGAACCGGTCGATAGACCATGAACAATAGCTTTCAATTTTCATACTTGAAAAGGATATCATAGCACTAAGGCTGTACATCCGCATTACTTATGAGCACTTCTAGGTGATCAGCCTATAGTGCTCTATGTTGATCAACATTCATTCGTTAAACGTATTTACGTTTAACATTTTGGCAAACTAGCGTGCCCATCGAAATATCGATGAAAATACTTTTGTTTGTTCATAGACAAACCTTACCTTCACGTCCGTACCAATTTCTTGGCATAGGATAGCGTTAACATTTCTATATAGAAAGATATGAATATCAATCAATCTATATCTTACGAGTAGTCTAGCCGAATTAAATTTTGCATCGACCCTTTCTTTAAAATCAGTCATGCAATTCAGTACAATGAATCACATAAAACTTGGCTAACTTGAAAGTCAGACAAGCGTTAAGAAACTTGCCATTCAGAGTCTTCAAATAACTTAATCGACTGACCACAGCCTTTACAGAATCTACATGATATATTCACATAGCACACTGTAATTAGCTATCAAACAATTGTTCACATTGTTCCTACCAACTTCTTTTTCTTCTATGTCTTTGTTAACTTAATATCATTAATAAAGTCAACTCGACTTATTACCCTTTGTCCCGGTTTATTAATCAACTTATGTTATTAACTGGACACTAACATTGTTGATAAGGTACCAACTTTGTTCATCATTCATAGCTTATTAACATGCATTCAATTCCTAAGTTCAATACCATATACATTAGCATAGATAGTATAGGATTAGTCTTAGTACATTTATTGAGTATATAAACTCATCTCATGTAGGTCTCGGAACAACTGAAGTTTAAAACTTAAGTTTTCTATCACAAGCCCTGAACTCGCGCCGCGGCGTGGGCTTCTTAGTACTAGACTGGTGCTGCGGCGCCAGTTTCCAGTACCTAAGTCCCGGTCTCGGCGCTACGGCTCGAGACTTCCTTCTATCAATGGCGCTGCAGCACCACTTTCTAGTAGCCACTGACACTGTGTCGGCGCTGTGGCGCGGCATTTAACACACGATCTGGCGCCGCGGCGCCAGACCTCAGCACCAGAAAATTTTAATAGATAAAAATTTTGGTGAGATTCTCGGAGCCATAACTTCTTCGTTATAAGTCCGATTTGGTCTGTTCAAAAGCCTACACGTCGTAAATGATATACTCTACGCGTTCATATAAGAATTCGATACTTTCGAATCCGTTAACTCAAAATTCACTATTGAGTTCATTTTCTAAGCGTTCGTAAACGTTAATGAGCGTTCAATACTCGTTTTCTTCGTTTTAAGTCAGAATCCGACGATTCTCGAACCCACAACTCTTAATTACCCTATCTCACGTGTTGACATTGAAAAACAATGTTTTCAAGTCTCATGGCAACTTTCGACTACCAATCCAAAATTTCAAGGTTTTCGTCGTTTAACGTCTATTTCCGTGAAATTCGCCATAACTTCGTTACTAATGTTCTCTAATCCAAATCACATGGAATACTCCATGGATTTCATATCTACATCCTAACTAAACAAGATGCACATATTACTGTATTGATGGAGTTCAATTGTTTATCAACAATCAATCTCAACAATCAATATTTTCATGGTTTAAAACTATATCAAACCTTATGATTTCTATGATTACATGACTTATAGAGATTGAATCTATGGTAAGTCACTCTTATTCCACCATACAAACCATACCCCACCCCTCTATGATTCACCGTGATAAAAGAAAACCAAAAGAGATGAAAGTAGAATTAAGGAATATTACCTTTAAGAACTCTTTATGAAATCTCTTGGAAAACTCTAAGTCAAAGTTTCCAAAGTGTATGATTTGGTTGAGTCTAGCTCTCTTTCTCTCTCAAATAATCTAGGTTAAGCAATTGAAAAACTCTCAAATGACCAACCTTGGCTTTCTATTTATAGAAAATGAAATGGAGGGCAATCTAGACAATAAACAACCCACCTCCTTATTATTCACACTTGGTCACCAACTAAAATGCTTGGTGACTAAGCATTATGCTTGGCTTTCACACCAAGGAGCCGGCCCACCTTGCCCATGTGTCATCCCCATGGGTTTTACCCATTCGGTGACCCATCGGTTCGATCCACGGTTCAGTTTTTCGTACATTGGCTTAAGCAATCTATCATTGGGCCTTGACTTGGGCTTAACCCATTAATCCATTGGGCTTACTCATTCAATTAATTGGACTAAACATAATCCAACTCAAATGAATTAACTTTAAGTCTTAACTTAATTCTACAATACGAATCGTATTCTATACGTATAATTCACGTATTTTCTTCGTATAATACCCATACAATGATCGTATTATACTTCGTATTAACTCATCGTATTATACATAGATACTAAAGAGTATCAATCTTGTATAACACACGCTTTAACCATCACTCAATTCCTTCTACGCGTATCATTTCCTTCTCGGAAATCAATATACTCAACCCTTAGGTTTTAAGTCCGCAGGTGAAAACTTCGTTTGTCATAAATGAAATATTATCAGATATTTCATCTTATCTCAATATTCTATCATTACGCATTTCTCAGAATTTCAAAATAATTCACCGAACAGAAATGGATGAATAGTGTTTTTACAAAAATTTCTCAGAAATCATTTATTTTCATCTCAGAAATTCTAAACAATTAATTCTAACACGTAGCCAGATTACTAACCATATAAACACATTCTAGGTCATAGAACGACCATCACATAGCTTACCCACAAAATAAATCAATTAAATTCATTTAATTCACATAATCAAATAAAAATTTAACTGTCATAAAAATCCGATTTTCTCGGGCGTTACATTCTCTCCCCCTTATAAGGATTCTGTCCCCAGAATTTTAGCTTATAATTACATAAACAAATGAGAAAAAACTTCCTTCATTTTACTTTCGAGCTCCCACGTTGCTTCTTCAGTATTGTGGTTTCTCCATAACACCTTCACTGAAGGTATGACCTTATTTCTTAATACTTGTTCCTTCCTATCAATAATTTGAATTGGAAGTTCCTCATAGGATAAATCTTTCTCTACCTGAATAGAGTCATACTCTATTACGTGTTTATAGTCCGATTTATAAGGACGCAACACCGACACATGAAACACATTATGAATGCGTTCCATTTCTGGAGGTAAGGCTACTTCATAAGCCACCTCTCCTACCCTTCTTAAGATCTCAAAAGGTCCTACAAATCTTGGACTTAACTTCCCTTTCTTTCCAAAATGTATCTTCCCCTTCCAAGGCGATACTTTCAGAAAGACAAAAGACCCTACTTCGAATTCTCTATTCTCTCTATGAGGATCTGTATACTTCCTCTGCCGGTCTTGAGCCGCAACTAATCGAGTACGTATTATCTTCACCATGTCCGTCGTTTGTTGTACCATCTCAGGTCCCAACATCCGACGTTCACCCACCTCATCCCAACATAATGGAGTTCGGCACTTCCTTCCATACAACGCTTCGTAAGGCGGCATGCCAATACTAGCGTGAAAACTGTTGTTGTACGAAAATTTCACCAACGATAAATATTCGTCCCAACTCCCATTGAAATCCATAACACAAGATCTTAACATATCTTCAAGCGTTTGAATTATCCGCTCACTCTGACCATCCGTCTGAGGATGATACGCCATACTCAATCTTAACTGCGTTTCCATTTGCTCTTGCAAACTCCTCCAAAAGTTCGATATGAATCGTGGATCATGATCTGACACAATCGAAATAAGTACTCCATATCTAGAAATATTTTCCTTGACGTACAGCTTAGCTAACTGATCTAGGTTATACCTAACTCCTATTGGTAGAAAATGAGCCGATTTCGTCAATCGATCCACTATCACCCAAATAGCATCGTATCTTTTTCTTGTTGTTGGAAGTCCCACCACAAAGTCCATCGTGATGTGCTACCATTTCCACTCTGGAATTTCTAACGGTTGCAACAACCCGCACGGTCGTTGATGTTTAGCCTTAACTTTTTGACAAGTTAAGCACCTACTAACGTATTTTGTTATCTCCCTTTTCATGTTCGACCACCAAAAGTTCTGACGAAGGTCTTGATACATCTTCGTACTTCCAAGATGTATCGAGTACCTCGAACTATGGGCCTCCATCATAATTTCTTCCTTTAATTCAGAATCATTTGGAACCCAAATTCTTCGTTCAAAACGAAGTAATCCCTCCTTCTCGAGGTTACACTTAGTCTTCTCTTCATCTTCAATCCTCTTTTTCATCTGCTTGCATTCTTCGTTGTTCAATTGTACTCCCCTAACCCGTTCCACTATGGTTGGTTGGGTTTCCATGAAAAATAACATTTCTACCGCTTCCTCCGGTAACTTAACTTCTAACTCCATTCTTGCCATTGCTGTTACCAACTCTTTCTGAGTTGTTAACATTGACAGTTTCTCTCTTCCCTTCCTACTTAGTGCATCGGCCACTACATTTGCTTTCCCCGGATGATATAAAATGTCACAGTCATAATCTTTGATTAACTCTAACCACCTTCTCTGTCTCATATTCAACTCCTTCTGTGTGAAGATATATTTTAGACTTTTGTGGTCCGTGTATATCTCACACTTCTCACCATATAGATAATGCCTCCATATCTTCAAGGAAAAAACTACCGCTGCTAATTCCAGATCATGAGTAGGATAGACCTTCTCATAATCCTTCAATTGACATGACGCATACGCAATGACTTTGCCATGCTGCATGAGCACGCAACCCAGTCCTTTGTGCGAAGCCTCGCTATACACTACAAAGTTCCCTGTATCGTTGGGTAAGGACAATACAGGTGCCTCACTTAATCTCCTTTTAAACTCCTAAAAATTGTTCTCACATTTTTCAGTCCACACATACTTAACCGACTTTCTCGTTAGATTTGTCAACGGAGTAACTATTTTAGAAAAGTCCGGAATGAACCTTCTATAGTATCCCGCTAACCCCAGAAAACTCCGAACCTCAGTTGGTGTTTTCGGTTGCTCCAACTCATTAACTGCTTCGACTTTTGCTGGATCCACGAAAATGCCATCTTTACCAATAACATGCCTTAGAAATTGCACTCTCTCAAGCCAAAATCCACACTTTGTGAATTTCACATACAACTTCTCCTTCCTTAGTGTTTCCAACACTATTCTTAAATGTTCTCCATGATCTTCTAACGTCTTAGAGTAGACAAGAATATCATCAATGAACACTACGATGAACTTGTCCAAATACTGTTTGAACAGTCTGTTCATCATATCCATAAATGCGGCTGGAACATTAGTCAACCCAAATGACATCACCAAAAACTCGTAATGACCATAACGAGTTCTGAACGCCGTCTTAGGTACATCCTCCTTCCTCACCTTTAACTGATGATACCCCGTGCATAAATCTATCTTAGAAAAATACTTTTCCCCTTTCAACTGATCAAATAGAACATCGATCCTGGGCAATGGGTATTTATTCTTAATCGTTAACTTGTTCAACTCTCGATAATCGATACAAAGTCTTAACGACCCATCCTTCTTCTTTACAAACAACATCGGTGCTCCCCAAGGAGACACACTCAGTTGAATGTATTTTCTATCTAATAGTTCTTGTAATTGAACTATTAACTCCTTCATCTCAACTGGCGACATCCGATATAGTGCCCTTGAAACTGGTGTCATTCCCGGTAATAGATCAATTACAAACTCAACTTCCCTATCTGGTGGAATACCCGGTAACTCCTCCGAAAATACATCTGTGAACTCTTGTACTATAGGTATCTGGTCCAAGGATGTTCCCACTCTTTGGGTATCCACAACATGGCACAGATAACCTACACACCCTTTTCCCAACATCTTCCTAGCTTGTGTCATCGACAGACAATAAGAGCGTCTCGGTGATTTACTACCGAAGAACACTACCTTGGTTTTCTTAGAAAGCCGAAGGTTCACACTTTCCTATGGCAATCTATCATCGCCTTATGGTTAACCAACCAATCCATACCAAGAATTACATCGAATTCTTTTAACCTTATCGGTACTAAATCTACCGATAACTTATTCCCTCTAATATCTACACAACAACCCTTATGAATCTGTTCAATGGGGATTATCTTTTCATTTGCTACCTTAACGTCTAAAGGTATTGGTAACTTATCAGGGATTAAACCTAATCGCTTAGCAAATTCACATGCTATAAAAGAACAAGTAGCACTTGAGTCAAATAGCACATAAGCATTTATCTCATTGATAGGAATGATACCTGCTACCACATCCGTTGATGCAACTGCATCTTGGACAGTCATATTAAACGTACGAGCTGAGGGTCTATCCACTGATGGTGTTGGTCCAGTAATGGCTAACTCACCACTACCATAACCCTTATTTCCCTCTAACCCTTCTTCGGGCAATTTTTTGCCACGTGGTCCAATGACCCACAGATAAAACACCCCTAGTTCTTCTTAGGGTTAGGACAGTTGGGTGACAAATGCCCCTCCTGCCCACAGTTATAGCAGACTACTTTCCCCTTTAAATAGACTCCCATATGAGTCTTTCCATATGTCTTATATGCTTCTGTCCTTCTCTTGGGTTCTCCCTGCTTTACCCTAGTATTCCCAGGGTTAAAACTCTTCCTCTTTGGTAAGTTGTCGCTTTCGCTGGCAACTTCAGCCTTACTTACTCCCTCTAACTTACTCTTGTTCTTTCGCTCTTTGTGGTACTGAGACAATGCCTCACCACCACCTTCTGCTATTATCGCCTTTTCCAGAATGGTCTCGTAGGAAGCACTCTGAAAAGTCGATATTCTACTATAGAGCCAGGGTTTTAAGCCCTGCTCAAACCTGCGCGCCTTCCTTTCCTCTGTATCCACCTGGTGTGGAGCAAATCTTGCCAATTCATTGAACTTGGCGGCATATTGGGGAACTGTCATATCCCCTTGCTTAAGTTCTAGGAACTTAATCTCCATCCTACCCTACATGCTAGTAGGGAAATAGTTTTTGAAGAAGACCTTCTTAAACTGTTCCCACGTCACAGCTTCTGTTCTAGCCCCACCCTGGTGAGCTTCCCACCAGTAGTTGGCTTCCCCCTTCATCATGTAGGTCGCAATAGAAGTCTTATGTGCCTCACCTACGTTTGTTATCACAAACGCATTTTCAATCTCTTTTACCCATGTCTGGGCTTCTAAAGGGTCCGTCGTTCCTCGGAACTCAGGAGGACCAACACTCTTAAATTCCTTAAAGGGAGTTGTTCTTACTACCCCAGGAGCTACAGGAATCCCACCCCCCACTTGGTTAAATGCAGCCGTTAATAAATTAACGAACTCTTGCATAGGGTTATTAGGACCCCCCCCCTAATTCTAATTATAAGACTCGGCCTCTTGGTTACGTTGTCTCCTTCTTGGCGACATAATTCTGATTAAATAAATAAAGTTTTATTATTATCTATTTAACTACTTCGTTATCATTCTCAAACAACAACAACTCAAACCACAATAAGCAGATTAAAAAAAAACTTTATTATATTAATATGCTTTCATAGTCAAAACAATTTACATCATGTTCCCTTAGCCAAAAGCTATTACATACTATCCCACGATTGCCTTCTACAAAAATTGGGATTAACAAAAAGACTACCCTTTAATTATACAAAAGAGGGCTTTACGTCACTACTACATACCAAAAAGATCTAATGATCTACTAACATTGTCGAACGGCATTCTCATATTTTTGATTTGCCAGAATCGACACTATATCTCGACTTATGGTATGTCGAGTCTGCCCGGACTCAATAGAATAACAAGCAATTTTCAGATTGAAATCCTCATGAGCACATTCGTGGATGTATGACATCCTAGCTATTTTCTGGTCTTTTTCAACCAGTTTCTTTTGAAGCTCTGCTGCCTCTTCCTTATAATCACATGCCTTATCTGTCATAAGCACTTTCTCATCGTGCTCTGACTCAAATTCCGCCTCTGCAAACTCTTTCGCCTCATATAGGGCGGTTATCTCCTCATTATGTGTCTCTACCACAGTGCACAGATGCACATTCCTATTCAACACTGCCAAATACAATGATCTCATTGCATCCGGAGGTGTTAGCTCCTGAGTAGGCACCACCGTATTAATCGATGTTACCTCCATCTCCTCTTCTACATCCAGCATCTCATTCAAATATGATGCTAATCCCATCGTCTCTCCAGAGTATTCCTCCTCAGAGATGTACTCCTCTGTGTCAAAGTCTTCTAGGACCACTATCAGTACCTTCGCCACTGGCATTGGTACAATCTCCACTTGGTTTACTGAATCTTCACTCACAACGTGAATTTCTCTATACATCATGCTATCGATTGACATCTATAATAACACATAACAAATTGATTAGTACATAATACACTATAGTATAAGCACAAATCACATTTAATTTATTTAAGATTAATTTCCATCTTTTAATTCTTTCGATACTAAGTTATCTCAATACTTTAATAATTCAATGGACTTGAATTTCATTCTTCGGACTTTACCTTCCTTACGAGGTTATTAGCCTAAGGTTTTCCCCCTTTCAGTTTTATAACCTAATGCTCTGATACAAACCTGTGATGCCCCCAAATTCGGGTATCTTCTAACCCGACATATGGTGCTCCACTATACTAACATTCATACAACCATTCCATTGAAATACAACAAAATGAATGTAATTACTATCTTCTTATTACAATCAAAGTATAATCCTTCCCAGGTTCATAAACCGATTACATCATTCGTTGTTCATAATGTATAATACATACAAACATACTAGTCTATTACACGATGGTTAAGTATCCATCTTAGCCTTGCCCTTATCTCTCTTAGCTTTCTCAGTGCGTTCATCCTTAACTGCAATTATATAATTCACGCAAGAAGTGAGCATGACAGCTCAGCAAGTTTATCAAAGGATAAAAGTAATACCACATTCGTGAATTATATAACAATTCCTATATAACTGACCAAATAGTTATGAAGTATTATGAAACAATAATACCTTAACATTTCATATCATCAATTCCCAATGTATGGAGTAGATTAGGAATTCTGAACCGATCGATAGACCATGAACACTAGCTTTCAATTTTCATACTTGAAAAGGATATCACAGCACTAAGGATGTACATCCGTATTACTTACGAGCACTTCTAGGTGATCGGCCTATAGTACTCTATGTTGATCAACATTCATTTGTTAAATGTATTTACGTTTAACATTTTGGAAAACTCGCGTGCCCATCGAAATATCGATGAAAATACTTTTGTTTGTTCATAGACAAACCTTACCTTCACGTCCGTACCAATTTCTTGGCATAGGATAGCGTTAACATTTCTATATAGAAAGATATGAATATCAATCAATCTATATCTTACAAGTAGTCTAGCCAAATTAAATCTGGAATCGACCCTTTCATTAAAATCAGTTATGCAATTCAGTACAATGAATCACATAAAACTTGGCTAACTTGAAAGTCAGACAAGCGTTAAGAAACTTGCCTTTCAGCGTCTTTAAATAACTTAATCGACTGACCACAGCCTTTACAGAATCTACATGATATATTCACATAGCACACTGTAATTAGCTATCAAACAATTGTTCACATTGTTCCTACCAACTTCTTTTTCTTCTATGTCTTTGTTAACTTAATATCATTAATAAAGTCAACTCGACTTATTACCCTTCGTCCCGGTTTATTAATCAACTTACATTATTAACCGGACTCTAACATTGTTGATAAGGTACAAACTTTGTTCATCATTCATAACTTATTAACATGCATTCAATTCCTAAGTTCAATACCATATACATTAGTATAGGTAGTATAGGATTAGTCTTAGTACATTTATTGAGTATATAAACTCAACTCATGTAGGTCTCGGAACAACTGAAGTTTAAAACTTAAGTTTTCTATCACAAGCCCTGAACTCGCGCCGCGGCGTGGGCTTCTTAGTACTAGACTGGTGCTGCGGCGCCAGTTTTCAGTACCTCAGTCCCGGTCTCGGCGCTACGGCTCGAGACTTCCTTCTATCAATGGCGCTGCGGTACCACTTTCCAGTAGCCACTGACACTGTGCCGGCGCTGTGGCGCGGCATTTAACACACGATCTGGCGCCGTGGCGCCAGACCTCAACCCCAGAAAATTTCAACAGATAAAAATATTGGTGAGATTCTCGGAGCCATAACTTCTTCATTATAAGTCCGATTTGGTCCGTTCAAAAGCCTACACGTCATAAATGACATACTCTACGCGTTCATATAAGAATTCAACACTTTCGAATTCGTTAACTCAAAATTCACTATTGAGTTCATTTTTTAAGCGTTCGTAAACGTTAATGAGCATTCAATACTCGATTTCTTCGTTTTAAGTCGGAATCCGACGATTCTCGAACCCACAACTCTTAATTACTCTATCTCACGTGTTGACATTGAAAAACAATGTTTTCAAGTCTCATGGCAACTTTTGACTACCAATTAGGAATTTCAATGTTTTCGACGTTTAACGTCTATTTCCGTAAAATTCGTCATAACTTCGTTACTAATGTTCTCTAAGCCAAATCACATGGAATACTCCATGGATTTCATATCTATATCCTAACCAAACAAGATGCACATATTACTGTATTGATGGAGTTCAATTGTTTATCAACAATCAATCTCAACAATCAATATTTTCATAGTTTAAAACTATATCAAACCTTATGATTTCTATGATTACATGACTTATAGAGATTGAATCTATGGTAAGTCACTCTTATTCCACCATACAAACCATACCCCACCCATCTATGATTCACCATGATAAAAGAAAACCAAAAGAGATGAAAGTAAAATTAAGGAATATTACCTTTAAGAACTCTTTATGAAATCTCTTGGCAAACTCTAAGTCAAAGCTTCCAAAGTGTATGATTTGGTTGAGTCTAGCTCTCTTTCTCTCTCAAATAATCTAGGTTGAGCAATTGAAAAACTCTCAAATGACCAACCTTGGCTTTCTATTTATAGAAAATAAAATGGAGGGCAATCTAGACAATAAACAACCCACCTCCTTATTATTCACACATGGTCACCAAGTAAAATGCTTGGTGACTAAGCATTATGCTTGGCTTGCACACCAAGGGGCCGGCCTACCTTGCCCATGAGTCATCCCCATGGGTTTTACCCATTCGGTGACCCACTGGTTCGATCCACGGTTCGATTTTTCGTACATTGGCTTAAGTAATCTATCATTGGGCCTTGACTTGGGCTTAACCCATTAATCCTGTGACATCCCAGATTTTTAGAAATTATAAATGAGAATTTTATAAATAAAAGTATTATTTATGAGATATGTGGGTGTGAGTATGTGTATGTCATATATTGTAGAATATGTGAATTGATTTGAAGAGAATGTTATATATTAATTTTAATATATATAAATATTTAATTGAATTATTTATTGAGTTAAATAAATAAATTTTGTTTTGATTATAGAGTAATGTAATTAAGTGTAGCAGATTAATTAAATGAATATTTAGTATTTAATTTAATTAATATAATAATTTTATGTTATAGTTCTAATTTAATTGAGGTAATTAAATTAGATGAGTTATGTGGTGATTGTTACACAAAATTATAATTAACAAGTAAATATAATTATGTGACAATTTGATGAAATTGATTGATGTTAAGCTATTGATTAATTAAAATAATGAGTATTTGCCAAACATGGTCTTAGGTTTTTCAAGTTCAAATTGGTGTAACCTATGTATTAACTAGTAATTAGTATATCTAATAATTACTAGGAGTTACATATATTATATATTACTAGTATTGTATATTATATGTATATACTACAAGTTAGTATGTTAGTTTTAGAAAATAAACCAAAGAAAGAAGAAGAAGAAGGGAAAGTTTTGAGAAGACAAAACAAGCCCCCATCATCATCATCATCTCTCTCTTAAATTCATACTAATAAGACTATAATCTAAATACCTTGTTTTAATTATATTTTATGTTCTTCAAAATGTAGGATAATGGTTCTATAGAAGTTGTATTGAGAAATCTAGAGAGATAGAGGAATTGAGATGAGCTAAAAGAAGAAGAAGAAAAACTTAGAAGAAGGTAACTTCTAAACTCTTATTTAATCCTTGATTTTTTTTGGATAGATTTATGTTCTAGGATAGTAGATCATGCTTAATCTGTTTGTATTGGTTTAATCTTGGACTATCAAGAATCAAACAAGAGGATTCAAGAAAGAAAATGAAATGGAAAGAAAATTTGAAGAACAAAATTCGTAGGTTTTGAGTAATTGTGGACATATCTTGTGAAATTCATATCTCTTTGGGTATAATGAGTTAGAAAATGAGCCTTATATCAAATCGAAGATATGGAAGTAAGCTATATTCTGAAAGTGGAATCACATGAAAACTCCTTGTAGATTTCTCGCAATCTCTGTTTTAGTAAGGCTGGTCCGAAGGGAAAATAATCTGTCTAGAAAATCAAAACTGTTACGGTTTCTGACTTTGAAAAATTCATATAAATTCGTGTGTTTTGAATCTGAAGAAACTTAAAACTGCAAAGTTGTAGATATGGATGTTTACTAGCTAGACTCGCGAGATTGAGCCATTTTATGGACCGGATCATGTCCGAAATAAATTGTTTAGCAAGGATGTCCAGAAAATGAAATTTTTCTACACTAGTTGATGAATTGCAGAATCTGATTTAGATGGATAAAGGTCTGACTTTAAGGCCTAGATGAGGTTGTAGTACACTGAGTAAGGGTTAATTTTATATAAAAAGGAACAAAAACGGACATGTAACGAAGGAGATACGTTAAAAACGAAAACAACGTTTTGTTAAAGAAATTGTGAAGATGAGTTTTATAATTATATTTGAATTAAGATTTTGGGTGATGGTATATTTTGATGATTAAAAATATGTTTTGACATATGTAATGAATATAGATATGTGTTATCATATTCTATGCATAATTAACCATTTAAGATCAAGAGTTGAGATAAGTTAATGTGTGCACATAACGTGCTCGATAAAATGCCTAAAAGTAATAGTGTTTCTAAACTTCGGTATACAAAGTGCCTAACTAATGGCTAATATTGGATATCTAAGTATGAAAAGATGATAATACAAGAATAATAATGGAAAGAAATCGAAAAAGGGAAATTTTTGATTTATGAAGGAAAATTAAACATGTAAACAATGTGTTGAATATGCATTTTTGAAACCAAATTGGTAAAATAAAATGGTGTGGTATATGCACATTAAACTACAAGTGAGATAGTCTAGCATGTGTGGTGATGAAAATGAAAATAAAACCGAGTTGCATATAAAATACAATTAGATGTCTATAAAGATATTATAAAGGATAATAAGATAAAGTAAGGTCTTAGAATAAATTTGACCATGAGATTGAGTATTGATTTTATTTATTATCAATATCGCATACAGTGTAGGTTGTGCAAGGATGCGAAGTATTAGCGTGTTGGTAAAACGCCGGTTAAGGTAAGTCTTTCAGTTCCTTTTTTCTATGTGAACTTGATGATGAACTACTTTAAAATTTTAGTGTATGATGTATTGTATATGTCAAAAGTATGAAATGTGAAAGTCAATCTATGACTATGATGATTGAACTATGAATGTTGATTGAGTAAGGAACTCAATCTTTATAGTTGTTATGTGAACTAAACATGTATAATATGTTTGTTTATGATTATTCTTGTATGTTGAGCATGTTATTATGTGCTACGTGATGCATAAAAATTTTTAGATTTTGCTGAGCTGTCGAGCTCATTCTTGCAAATAACCATTTTTGCAGATTCAAGAATTGAAGTTAACGTGCTACTTGATTGTTATGGATCAAAAGTGATATATGAAGATTTAATATCCTAGCTAAGTTGTTATTCTTGTAAACCATGTCTAATGTTTCGAATAATGTATTAATGTTAATTTTAATATTGTTTTGCGAATGTAAACTATTGTAGTATTAAAATGATTCTGAGATATTTAGACGTAAAGGTTGAAGGTTTTGGGAACGAGGATAGTTTGTAATAGAAAATTTTAATTATTCCGCAAATTTTAATGGTTGTATTATCGTTTAATGATGTAAAATTAGAGGTTGAATGTATTATTAACGACCGAAGTCGAGAATTAAATTGTATGAATTTTGGGGTCTTGGGCTTACTCATTCAACTAATTGGACTAAACATAATCCAACTTAAATGAATTAACCTTAAGTCTTAACTTAATTCTACAATACGAATCGTATTCCATACGTATAATTCACATATTCTCTTCGTATAATACCCATACAATAATCGTATTGTACTTCGTATTAACTCATCGTATTATACATAGATACTAAATAGTATCAATCTTGTATAACACACGCTTTAACCATAACTCAATTCCTTCTACGCATATCATTTCCTTCTCGAAAATCAATATACTCAACCCTTAGGTTTTAAGTCCGCAGGCGAAAACTTCGTTTGCCGTAAATGAAATATTATCAGATATTTCATCTTATCTCAATATTCTATCATTACGCGTTTCTCAGAATTTCAAAATAATTCCCCGAACAAAAACGGATGAATAGTATTTTTACGGAAATTTCTCAAAAATCATTTATTTTCGTCTCAAAAATTCTAAACAATTAATTCTAGCACGTAGCCAGATTACTAACCATATAAACACATTCTAGGTCATAGAACGACCTTCACATAGCTTACCCACAAAATAAATCAATTAAATTCATTTAATTCACATAATCAAATAAAAATTTAATTGTCATAAAAATCCGATTTTCTCGGGCGTTACAGGGATTCTTCGTACTTAGGGGGATCTGCCCTCTGTACAATGTATTGTGCACAAATATCTAAACGCATTGCGTAAAATAACTCTTGTTCATCTCAGCTTTTCAACATCTGAATCCGCACCAAAATAATTTGGTTTGGCATAACTTCTCAAGAAATGCTTGAATTTCATGAACATTTTTCAATATTCGTCTAGCTGAATCAAATAGCATAGACTTCTACAACAATTCAGACATCAATCAAAATATACATATATATATATATATATATATATATATTCTCATATCTTAAAGAAATCTAAAAAATCTTTTTATGACGTCATGATACAACACTGTATTTACAGTCCGTTTGAGGATTCCGTCATTTGGTGATTTTATCATACTACATCATACCATAGTGGGCTGACGATCCTTAAATCACATCCAACACTAAGTAATATTGCATTGATGACTCCATCATTTTTATCATCTTTGCACCAGGTTCCATGATGCATTGATGATATAAAAAATATATTTTGATATATTTCAAATCATTTTTGTCTAGCCAAAGTAATTAGCATAGACATACGAATAACGGTATTATTTTTAAAACTCATTAGTTTCATCATTTGATACAAGGTTTTTCAAGAAAATAGAAGTGCAAACATCAATACGAAGTCAATAAATTTCAAAAGTCTAGCATAGCTACTAGATTTAGAATATCCAGGTATCCATCAACTTCAATCTTTACTCCATTACTTCATTACTTAACTAATTCTTTTTATTTCTAGCACCACCAATACTCTTATACTAAATATTCTTGTATTTCACCTTACAATCTTCCTATACCCCCAATATAATTCATCGAACTTACTACACATTGGAAGTTCAGGAACTTGCCACAATAATATAAGTTTAAGAACTTATCCTAGTCAGACCATAGGCGTCCATTCGTTGAGGGGTTCAAAACATACCATATTATTATGAGTCACGAACTTATCATATGCATTAGTTTTAAGAACTCGCACCTAACCATAATAATATCTAACTAATCTTAATAGTTTCTAACTGTCAAATATACACATGAGAAAAGAATCACCTTTTTGCCACATATACATTGATAGTGTGACACCAACATTCCAATGATTATCAATGTGATAAACTGCGTACAAGCACAAAACCCTCGCTCATACAAAGGTTTGTATAACTCAACCACCACATGAGTCCTCAATTGAAATTCCACCTAACTCTATCTTGCCTATAACTTGCTCTTTGCTCGATACGAATTCCTCGTATCACATTATCTATTACTCCTCATGAGTTTATCTTGTACTATTTTATAGTACATCATCTTCATAGCATCAAGTTATAATTATTCAAACATTACAGACCATCTTCCTTTTATAACTTAAATAGATCACGTCGTGATCTTATTCTATAATCATCTCCCTTAAAATTCTTTTCTTAACTAGTGATCGTTTTGTTTTACGATCCCCTTTCTTTCCTTTTTCATCATTTACGACATTATTCGTTATCTTGGCTATTGGAGTTAGGAAACTCCCATTTCTTATCTTTATGTCTCTTCAAGATTCCTCTTTGAATTTTCTTGTTTATATAATAATATTCTTCCTTTAAGAATTTCTAACTTCATTTACATTGCTCAACATTTCATTCGAGTTTCACATTTTCATCATACGTATCCATTTTCTATACTTGGTACACATCGAGTCTCTAACAGTTTCAATATGGTACGCTGAGTGGTTTCCCACAAACAACCAACAAACTAGGTTCCGAGTTGCTAGTTCGTATATACCTCCGCTCTATGAAGGAATCGTTTAGCCCAGATACCATACATCAACTATTAAAGAGTACGATTGTACCACACTTAAATATAACTTTTTATTCTTAACTTCTTTATCATTCTCTTTTTATAGACATTGTCCATTTATTATCACCTTACATCCTTATTATTGGAGTTGGGTAACCCCTCATTCATATTCCTTATAATTATGTGAGATTCTTCTTTGAATCCTCTCACGTATGTTTTAATCCCTTTCTTTATACATTTCTTAAATTACTTCTTATTGGTCAAACTCTATTTGAGCTTATTCTTTCATTATCTGCACTTCTCTTCTCTAAGGTTATAGCCTAAGGTACTCTTACCTAAGGTTTCTAACCTATCAGCTTTGATACCAACTGTAACGATTCCAAAATTCATACAATTCAACTATCGACTTCGGTCGTTAACAATACATTCAACCTCTAATTTTACATTATTAAACAATAATACAACCATTAAAATTTGTAAAATAATTAAAATTTTCTATTACAATTAAAATTTTCTATTACAAACTATTCTCGTTCCTAGAACTTTCAACCTTTACATCTAAATATCTCAAAATCATTGTAATACTACAAGAGTTTACATCGCAAAACGATATTACAATTCAACATTAATACATTACTCGTAACCTTAAACATGGTTCAAATAATAATAACTCAGCCAAAGTATATAAATCTTCAAGTATCACATCTGATTCATATCTTTCAAGTAGCACATAACCTTACCTTAAATATTTAACCTGCAAAAGTGGTTATTTGCAAGGTTGAGCTCGACAGCCCAGCAAAATCTAACAGTTTTTATGCATCACATAGCACATAATAACATGCTCGATATACATCTCATAAACATTGGACTAACATAACATACATGATGTAGTTCATATAACAAGTATAAAGATTGAGTTCCTTACTCAATCAACATTCATTACTCAATCAACGTAGTCATAAATTTACTTTAACATTTCATACTTTCAACATTAATATAACACACCATATTATTTGCAATAAAGATTTCAAACAGTTCATCATCAAATTCATATAGCAAATAGGGACTGAAAGACTTGCCTTGATCTTTGTTCAATAACAGTTTATAGTTATCTACACTTCACGTGCCCTACACAATTATATAATCATACACATCAACTATTAGTCACATAACAACACATATTAATTGTAATGTAAACTCTACTCCACATCTCATAATCTTTCTTATTAATTAGCACACAATGTTTAATTAGATTGTGTTAACTTTTCGACTTATGTAATATTCAAAATTCATTCAAGTGTTTAAATCTTGCTAGGAATCATTATTGGTTTTATATTAAACCCGTTTTATATTTTATAATATTCATTTCATTTAACTTAAAACACTTTTTACGTTCATTAACACTTATCACGGCGTTTCGACGTTTATTCGTCACACGTCCGATTTGTCTCTCTTGTGTATGCTTACTATGCTTCTGCAACTTTTCTAATACATTATTCATTAATGTTAAGCATCATTATGTTTACTAACATTCATGTTTTATAATTTAGAACATCTTTTATCGTTAGAAGCACTATACATGCATATGTGCATGCCCGACGCCCTCCGATTGCCCCTGAAAACACAATAGTCTTTAAAATGAGCATTTTGACCCTTCATAATGATATCAAATTGAAAAACTTAAAGAATAAAAGTTATAGGCCTATTCGTCCTCGTTCTAGATCATTTTGAATCGCATCAATCGGAGTTCGTATGAAAATGTTATTCTTATTTTCGTAAAGCATGTTCTGTTATTTTTTTTTCTAAAATTCAGCTTAGCAGACTACCCCCCCCCCCCGCCGGGGCGGGGTTTTTTATACTGGGGGGCCGCCAGGGCGGGGGTCCCTTCTGCGTTTTGAGATTTTATGCTCTAGAACACTACGAAAAGCCAAATTAGGCCTCCAAACTCCTTTCTAACAACCATACCAACCTACCTAAGGTGTAATAGGTTTACAGAAACATAATCTAATATTTCTAACACGTTTCTAACCACATAAACAACATAAACATCAAAGATTACAACCTTTAATTTCACTATTTCTCTTATTTCCTCTTCCTTTGACATTCATAGCAAAATTCTTCACTATGAATTCGTTTTACATCCGTTTTGACTCATTCAACTTGGGTTGTTTTCGTTTTTTCAACATACTAACAATATCTATCATCTATTTTAGATTTTATCCATCAATTTTGACTCTAACATAAGTTAAAATATACATATGCCATCAAAATCCAAGTTTTTTTATCTTTAACATATTCTTATGATTTTGATTACTCTAGAACCAATTAAAGAGACTATATGTACTAGATTATACACCCATACACATATATATACAACATCTCTTCAAATCACCCAACTAAAATAACCTTTTAAGTGAAGAACTTGAGAAACTATAAATTAAAATTTTAAAACTAGATGAATACCTTTGATTCTAGAAGATGATAGCTATCCTTTGATTGTCAAGCTTCCTTCCCACAATTCCTCTCTCAAAATCTCTCTAGAATTCTCCCAATTCTCTCTCAATTTTTCTTCTTCTTTGTTCTTCCTCTCTATTCTGATCTTACGTACTAAAATTATAACGTAAATAATAATATAGGTATTAAGTATATAATATAAATATATCTATAACTGATATCAGTTATCTTATTTTTTTAAAAATCAAAAACCATAACGCTTGTTTGGCTAACTACTTTAAATTTTAATCAATTAAATCCCTATGCCTTGTTTGGTAAAACATATTTAAATTAAAGACTTAATATGCATTAAGCCTTGTTTGACAAAACTGAATTAATCTCCTTTAACTTATTGTAATAACTCCTTAATAGCATAGTTTATAGTCACACTTTAATTAATTAAATTATAATATTCAATTTAATTAATTCTAATAATAATTTATTAAATTAATTCATCACATAAATCAATACAACAAAATTATAATTTTCTTTATAATTATAATTTTATTTAATCAACTAACACATCATTTTAATTACAAATTCACATTAAATATTATTATAATAATTCATTTAATCATTATAAACTCTCTAACTTAATTATTAAATAAAATGAGAATATTATCTCAAGATGATCAATTTTCTTAACTCATAAATTATTTATTCAACAAATAAATAATCAAATCAAATTAAATTAAACAAATATTTATTCTACAATAAACACATTAATTAAATATTTGTATAATTCAATAAATATTTAATATTACAATTTAAATTTTCAGATTGTTACATGGCAAGTTTGACGAACTGGGTATAGCTAAGTTGTGAATGGAGCATTGAGGATGATAGGAATAGATAGACTTATTAAGCAATGGATCATTATAGAAAGTAGAGTTGATGGTGGAAGTATAGGTATTCCATATCTTCTAGTTATGCTTGACTTCCAAATTTTTGACATCAAGCTAAATATGCACTTATGTGCTTTTAAAAAAATGAATTTTTACTCTCAACACATAGTGACAATTGTGTATGTGTGGACTTCGGGACACTGACATGTCGTTACCTGTTGAGATGATAAAACTAATTTTCAAAGATTTTTGAATTGTTTAACAAAACTAGTCTATGCTAATTGTTTCGGCTAGACGAAAATGATTTAAAAATATCAAAATGAATTTTATATCATTAATGCATCATATAACCTGGTGCAAAGATGATAAAAATTGATGGAGTTATAATACAAAATTACTTAGTGTTGAACGTGATCTAAAAATCGTCATCCCACTATAGTATGATGTAGTATGACAAAGTCACCCAATGACGAAATCCTCAAACGGGCTATAAATACAGTACGGTATCAAGACGTCATAAAATATTTTTAGAATTTTAAAGCTAAACTATTGCCAACGGGGTTTGGCCATACATGTTTCGATTGAAATTGAATTATTAGTATGAGTCTAAGCTATTTGATTCAGCTAGACCAACGTTTATGAAATTCAAAGCGTTCTTTGAAAATTTTCTCGAACTGAATTATTTTGGTACAGAATCCTATAATAAGACAGAGGTAAACATCCCAAAATTGGGAAACTTTTGTGTGCCCAAGGCGGTTATGATGAACGGGAAAAATCATTCTAACAAGTAGTACTTGATCAGTACAGGGCATAAGGGGCTAATTACCCTATGTATCCGTATGTCATGACGGTTTGCGGATGAATTTCTATATAAACCTTTTCGAAAATGAAAGTTCATGGTCTATATGACTCCTCAGCACGATTTGAAAATTTTAACTCTTGTGAGTGATGTTTTGAGTAGTATGTGATGATGTGTAGGAAATAGTATGAACTCGTTGTGCACGGGTAGAATCTGATATGATTGAATGAAAGGTGTAGGGTATAGTAGGCTATAATTTTTGGTGAATTTCGGGGACGAAATTCTTAGAAGAATGGGTGAATGTGATAACCCGAGAATTTAGACAATTATTAAAATCTTAATTGATCGAATAAAGGTTCGATAATAAAACCTAGACTGGGAAATAGAGTATGGAATAAGAATTCTGTGAAAGATTTGTATAGATTTAAAAATTTTGTGAAGGACTTGAATGATTTCATAGACTGTAAGTGATGGTCTGATAGTGAGGTATATGTTTTGTGTATAGTGATTATTGTATGTACAATATGTGGTTACGAGTTAAGTATTGATCAGATAAGTTATAACATTAGCAAACCCTAATGTTATGTCAAGAACTTCGATGTCAAGTTAGTAAACCCTAACGATTGATTACAAATCCTAACGAATGGTTTAGAAACCTTAATTTCAGTTTTGGGAATCCTAAACCCTAACCGAGAATATTAAAAACCTAATTTAGGAGCTCAAAAGCTATGTATAAAACCCTAAGGGGTAATATTTATGGGATATATGTGAAAAGACTAATTTACCCTTTAAATTGTAGGGGAAATTATCAAAATACCCTTAGTGAGTGCGAAATGACTAAAATACCCTTTTACTTAACTTTTAAGTAAAAGATTTGGTAAATCTTGTGAGTCGCCAAGCCAAAGATTATCCCATGTGTGTAAAATCTTCACAAATCAGCTAAGTCTTGCCACCTAGCAACATTAGATACAATGAATCAAAGAAATTAGAAGATTAAAGTAAGAAAATATCTCACTTTAGTCTTTCACAAGCCAAGACCTTTCTCTCTCTCTAACCTTTGAAAATTGGGAGTGAGAATAAGTGAAAAGTTAAGCCAAGTTAACTTCATAGCAAGCCAAGATCAGATCCAAGATCAGAAATCAAGAATTAGAGCATTAAAAGGTATAAACCCTAGCTCTATGTAGATCCTTATGATTTTTGTTATTTATGTGTTTTGTTGTTTAGAGTAGTGTTAAAAGATGTTATTTAGTGATCTACGATGTTATATCATTGATCCATAACATCTAGATGCAAGAAAGTAGGTTTTTAAAAACTGACTATGAACCCTAGTTTTGAGGTCTGACAACCACATGTCATGGCCTCTAGATCTTTGTGTGTTAGATGTTAGGTTGGATTAATGTTATATTCATGTTCTATGCCATGAGGAGAGTATACTGGAAGTGGAATCAAGTCCATACCATGTCTAGATCTCAAGATATTAGTGGTCAAACATGGGTGACCAAGCACAAAACTGATTTCTGGAAAACCCAGAAACCCAGAATTTTCTGACAAGCTTTCTCAAGCCTCTGATCTTGCAGTTGTTAATGTTTTAGGTCATGTTAATGTATGGGTTTTGTAGACTAACATATGGACTACCAATCCATGCCATTAGAACACCCAGATCATGAACAGGATCAAAGTTATTAATGGTCAAAGTAAGGTTGACCAACTGTCTTATGAAGATTTCTGGAATTTCTAGATTTCTCAATAACAGCTTCTGACAAGCATTTGACCGGCCTAGATCTTTTAGTTGTGATGTTGTTACGCTATAAAAGTGTAGTACTTTTGTACCTTGACATCTCTACTACATAAGTATTATATTATAACACTTAGACTAAACCCAGAATTCAAGTTATGAAGATCCAAAGTAGAACCCGTGCACTGTTCTTTATTTCTGGGTAACCCAGAAAATGAAGAACAGTTTTGACAAGACTTTTGATGGCATATAACTTCATGCTGTGATGTAGTTTGGCCATGAACTTAGTTTGTGCTTGTAGTATTACATCAATACTACATCCTTAACACTTTTACATGCCCAGAAACATTAAGATCAATGATCTATGGATGGTCAAACTAGGCACCCTGGTGACTGGCTTTGAATGTTCTTGAGGCTCCAGAACACCTATATCGACAATTTTTTTCGCCATAGACCCCTTTTAGCGACAGTTTGTATAAAAATTAATTATTTTGATTAAATAATTAGAATAAAATGATTAATAATTATGAAAAAATCATAATTAATTTGTAAAAATTATTTTAAGTCATAAAAATTGATTTTTAATAATTTGTGATATATTTCATTAATATTTTAATATTTTTAAATATTAATGATATTTAATTTATTTAATAATTATATTAAATAAATTGCTTAAAAATAATTTTTAATACTTTAAAAATTATTTGAAATTATATTAAAGTGTTAGAAAATATTTTAAGTTATTTTGAATGACTTTTAATATTTTGGGATGAATTTCATTAATAATTAAATATTAATGATAATTAATTTATTTGATAATTGTATTAAATAAATTATGGAAAACTAGTTTTAATGTTTTAAAAATCATATAAAAATGATTTAAGGGTTATAAAAATGTTTGAAGTTATAAAACATAACTTTTAATATTTTATCATGAAATACATTAATATTTTAATATTAATGGCAGTTATTTAATAATAGTTTTAAATGTTTTAAAATTATTTAAATGTGATATTAAGGTATTAAAAATACTTTGAAATATTATAAATAACTTATAATATTATGTCATGTATTTCAATAATATTTGAAATTTATTAAGTATTAATGATAATGGAATATAGTGGTTTTTAAATCATATAAAAATAATATTTATGATTGAAAAATCATTATAAATGATAATAATTATTTAAAAATTATTATGAGCTTTTGAAAAATATTTTGACTAATTAATAAATTATCTAAAATAATATTGAAGCGTTTAAGTAGAGTTTTATTGATAATAGGCTCGATAATTATCCGATTAGGAAATTGGAAGGTCGAAATAGTACTGAACTCAACTCAAACTGAAATAGTTTGACTTGATACCGGGTCTTATGTGCTTTATTGTCTGTTAGGATTATATGGTAATGTGTTTAGATTATTTTATAACTATAATTAACAGTATTAATTGTGATGATATTATTCTAATTGGGATATCAATATTATCAATATTAAGTCTTTCAGATGAAGCTAAAATAGATTGTGTAGCAGTAGTCGACTGTACAGACAAGTTTCCTAACTCGAACTCGAGTTGTATTTTTGTAAAGTATGCTAGTGATTAATCATTGCTAATTACAACACGTCTATGAATTTGATTCGTATGTTGTGCATGTTACATATGTTCATCAGGTATGAAAGACTGATCACCTTTATTACCATTTGGTCCAGTTGATTTATTCATGTTCATTATTGACCATTTATTTTTATTATCTCGGTCGTTCAGTTATGAAAATTGATTCATGCTATTTCATAATTGTTATATTGTTGAAAGTCAGCCAGCTTATTGTTCATTCCTTCAATCATGATATATCTTTTCTTTGAACTTAAACTTGCTAGATAAACTTGTTGCTCACCCTTGTTATATCATGATAAACATTACAGATTAAAACGAATACTTTGGATATAGGCGAAGACAAATGTGTGACGCCCCCAAAACAGGTATACATCACCCATTCTGAGTCGCCAACTACATGGTACAGAACATAAATACAAACTTAAATATACAACATGAGCTGTGAGTTTTAATATAAATATTATCTTCAAGACAGTATTCAAACTCAAAATAAGTCCTCATTACATTTATTGTCATACTATTTCATAGAATAGTGAGGACTACTAATGCTACCATCTGGACCGTTACTCCGTTCCCTGACTAGTCCCAGCTATATTCTTATTTCCTGAAGAGAACAGTGAAAGAAAGGGTGAGGTCAACTAGCCCAGTAAGAAATATTATGAGTAAGATAATGCAGAATAAATTATCCTTAGCCTTCAACAGTATAACAACTGATAGAATATAATAGACAACAAGTTTTAGATCAACAACTTCATCGGAATAAGCAATCTATTAGAAGAGTCAAGTAGAGCATAAAACCTACTATCTTCTATGATTTAAAAGGTTTTTCATCACTTTTATCGCTGAGACTCAGCAAAAAAAATAATCCACATCATCGAATCATCCTTGCACTACGGGCCAAGGATATTATTTAGTATCACGACCACAAATTATATGTGCACTACAGGCCAAAGATAATCATGTTTTCATCAACGGTCATGATCATGTCATAAAAGAATTCATCTTTGCACCCTTGGCCGAAGAGAATCTATGGCTATAATTATACCAAAAACTGTCCATCAATGCACTACGGGCCAATGAGAACTTTTACCATATCACTTATAACATTACGGTCATGATTATACCGAATAATCCCTGATCATAATCATACCAAGTCCATCTATGCACTATAGGCCACAGACGACTTTCAACATAATATAAATATGAGGATGATGACAATGATATAAAAATTCAATAAAACAAGTTCAAGGATAAATTTTTAAAGATTTATAATTTAATTTATCCAGCAATCAATAACGTTCAAATTGTCAACATAATACTGCTTTGTAGAGTAAAATTCAAGAATAATATTCCAACGAATATTTTAGACCGAAAATGAATAAAAAAAAATTATGAATAGTATCACAGGTGAATAGTAACCAAGTGAATAGTATCCAGTGAATAGTAACTTCGAGAATAGTAACCCCGTGAATAGTACCCCGGCATGAAAAAGTTAAGACTTATCATAAATGCTCAGAATAATATTTTCATGAAAAGATACTAGATTAAGCGCAAATATCAAGGATATTCTACTAATTTCATGGAGTATAGAAGTAAAAATTTTAACAAAACAGTATAGAATGAAGATCAAAATATGTATACAATCAATGATAGTAACCATAATAGACATCTAGGATGAAAAAGAGAATATTTTATTTTTCGGTGAATAGTACCGTATTCGTGAATAGTGCCGTATACGTGAATAGTGTCGTACACGTGAATAGTAATCCCGACACAAAAAGGTAGAAATTTCACAATAAAACTCATATCAATAATTTGGCATAATGATATTGAAGAAAATAATATCATTTACAAAGAAAATAACATCCCTTACCTCAAAAGAATAGTACTTCTTGCTGGAATATCAGATATAATGCTGAAAAAAACTTGCACCCTATAGTAACACTCAAGATATCAAATTATTCACAAAAATACGCTCGATAATATAGAGAGAGAAAACTTCAGTTTCTGGTGTGATTTTCAATTCTAACATAAACACTCTATTTATAGGAAAATGCTTAGAATACCAAAAAAGAAAATTTAATAAAATAATATTATTTATTAAATTTTTTCCTACGCACACCTTAGAATTCTGAATTCAATTTTTTACACATGCTAGTGGGGCCCACCAGAATGAAAAACATGTTTTTATCATTTAATGCAACAAAATCAATTCAGAACCAATATTCTGGAACTTCAATAATTCATAATAAATAGCCTTTTATCAGAAAAATTCAAATCTTATGTCCATTCCATAGAAAATTTAATTCTCTACAACTTTGTAGAAGAAAATATTTCCAAATTCCAAACAGAAATTGACCGAAATTCACATACGGACGATTTTGTAGGCTATAATCAAATTTCAGTCAAAGATAGGGTCCACCAATACACAAAACATGTGTTAAACATTTTTTGTAACAAAAATACTCTTCCTCTTAATTTATTCATATATCACATATTCATTGTAAAAATATCACCATTATCATATTATTAAAATATAATAATATATTTAAATGAATTATTTTATCAAAAAAGATAATTTTTAACAATTGTCCCATTAAAAATTTTCTCCATCTATATCCACATAAAATAAATATTTTTCTTATCATATAAATCAATAATTTATTATTCACAAATAATATTACAGAATCACAATACTGACAACCAGGTCGTTCCCAGGAAAGAGGGGGTTTTTCAATAAGGATTTTTCCTTATTGGCGCGCAATTAGGTGACCAAACCTCTCCTTAGACAGAACTTTCTAAACACTGCCAATAAGGTTATCTAATAATATTATTAAAATAATATGAATTATTGATTTGATAATGGGAAATACTGTGCAGTGACAATTATTGAAACAGCAATAATATAAAATAGCAACGTAGCAATTATTAAATCAATAAAATAAAATATTGAACAGTAATTATTATAACAATTATTGAATAGTGACTTCTTACGTAAGAATCAATAATTAGTGTAATACCGTGTGCTACTGTGCAACACCGCGTATTACTATATTTTAACCACTGGGTATTTTAATAGTATTAACGGTGTCGACGTCGGGATTTTTAATTGTCTCTTTTCGTTACTTGTTCTTTGGTGTTCTCATTTTAGGTGAGATTTGTTTGAAAAAACAAGTAAAAAAGGTCCGACATGTATAATGTCGACGATGGACTGTTAAGAGTCACCAGTTAGCTTTTTAAATGGTTGTACCAACACAACCGAGAAAAGGATTGCACATCGACCCAGTGATGTGACACTGCTAAGCGGGTCGGTGAAACCGAGATTCATTAGGGTCCGGGGACTTGGTTATGCGGAGGGAAGGTGTTAGGTACCCCCCGACATCCGTGTTACCACGGTGACCGCCTCTTTTCAAGAAATTGTTATCTGAATGTGTGTGTGTGTGGGTCAATGTGCTGTTACTTGGAAGTAGTGTGAGGCCTCGTTCGCACCTATATACACAGGGTTTGAATTTTATGTAAAAATTCAATTTTAAGCAAGATATGGTAGTGATGTTTTATAAAAGAGGTTTTTCAAACCCTGATGCTCAAAAGTAATTGAGACCTTTTACACTCCCATTTTATTAAGTGCTCGGCTTGATTGATTTTATTTGACAGATGCAAGGCATCCGTACGAAAATAAATGAACAAAAAGGTGTTGAATTCCTCGTGGGTATGAAAACCATCTGAGGAAATCCAAACATCACAGATAAATTTACAAGCTGCTTACAGCTGAAAAGGTCCATCATGGGAACCGAATCTAGATTCAGGGGACTGAATCTGTGATCACATGATTCCTAGGCTCACATGATGCCGCAATTAATATAAACGCAGTAAGCAGGTATATATATAAAAGCTGTAAATATATATATACATACATGACCATCAGCCATGAAGCACATCCATGGGGGATCAGAAATATAAATAAAGCTGTTAAAGCTATCAACCGCCACGGAGGAAACTCCAGGCCGGACGAAATGTACAGAAAGCTGTAAAAACGGTCAACCACCACGTAGTAAACTCCAGGTGGGACGAAATGTAAATATATATATATATATATATATATATATATATATATATATATATATATATATATATATATATAAACGCACCGGATATAAAATCCAGGCTCATCGGACGGAGTCGAACAACAGTTAATATATATAATTATATATATATATATATATATATATATATATATATATATATATATATATATATATATATATATATTAAAGCAGTAAACGCACCGGATGTGAAATCTAGGCTCACCGAACAGAGTTCGATAGCAGTTCATATATATAATTATATATATATAAAAGCCATTAAACGCACCAGACATAAGTCTAGGCTCATCGAACAAAGTTCGACACGCAGTTTATATATATATATATATATATATATACAAAAGCAATTAAACGCTCCAGACCTAAACGCTCCAGACCGAAGTCTAGCCTCAATCGAGGCATAACTCGATAATGTTAGTGAATATATATATATATATATATATATATATATATATATATATATATATATATATATATATATATATATATATATAATATATATACATACAGACTGAAATGAAACCACGGACCAAAGCCTGGACAAAAGCAAGGAACACGACTCTCAACGTGTTGAAGGGTGTGTGCAAAGATGAAGAGAAAGACTCTAAAGTGTGTGAGAAGGCTTACAGCTGACTGCTAAAAAAGGCTTCTATATCTTTAGAGTGGGTAAACACTAGCTTTTGTGGGTACAAAAGAGGCTATATATGAGCTCACAGGTGTTTAAAAGGGGAAAGTACACTGCATGGGATGAGTGTAGAGCAAATTGGGCAAGGCTTCCTCGCCGTTTTCTCATGAAAAATCAGCACCCCAAGCCCTCTATTTATAGGCATATTGGTCGCAGGTGTACCAGAGGCAACCCAGGTTGGCCCGGGTTTTTAGGGTCGGGTCGTCTTGAAGTACGTGCACTCAGGCACTGTAATGTCCAATCAGATCTTCAGAAGTGCAATTCGGGCATCCGTTTGAGGTATACAGGACCTATTTCGGACCACCGTTGTCGAGAGTTGTACGATGGCATGGGATTAGAGTTTGTACGAAGTCATTGAAGATGGGACGGTGCCCTCCGGTCTTCAAGCTTCAACTTTCATCCGTTACCCCATACAATAGTCACTCGGGATTGATTAGTCTTGTAGGACATTGTTGCGTAGATATGTTGAGGCGACGTGGCGTGGCATCGTGTTGGTCAGATGACGATGTTGCCCCTCACCGGTGTTATCGTCGGATTGGGCTGATAAAGTAGACGTTGCTCAGCTTCGCTAGGATTGACTACTGTAATTAGTTGAAGGTCCTCATTGTCATCCTTGAGGTGTGCCTGTCTTCCCGATGTTATCGTCGGGCTGGTACAGTGGAACTCGTTGTGAGCGCCGAGATTGAAGCTGATCGCATTTGTAACAAGTATTTGTGGGGTTATTGCTGAAATTGCATTCCTTGGGGTTATCACCAAGGTTGGTGGCTATTCTCATGGTTGGGACTGAGACTGGATACCTCGGGGTTATCTTCGAGATTAATCGGTCTTCTCCGGTGTGTGTGCCGGTATTAATCTGCATGCCTCGGGGTTATCTCCAAGATTAAAATTGTTACTCCCAGATTGCGATCTGGGGTTGATGCTAAACTTTCGGTAGTATCCGGTACGGATATGGATCGTCTTTTAGGGTTCCCTCTTAAAAGACGAATCTGCTCTCCTGCAATGTTAGTGACAGTAGTACAGAAAATTTCGAGTGTCTACAGATGCCCCTCTTTATCTTACTCATGCATGGCGATGCATGGGTAGGATAAAGAATCCTAGACACTTGAAATGTAACAAGACGAACATGGTACTGTGGTTAGCAACATGTTACAAATGTATGATGCATGTGTACGGGGTTGTAGCCCAACACGCTAGGGATGATTGCTGGCTCCCTGTTACTTCAACTGGGGATTGGCAACGATGACCAGATTTGATGTGTAATCCGAATCTGTTAGGATGTTGATGTTGGAGTTATCACCAAAGTCCTATGTCTTCGATTATGACTTGATCCCAAAGATGTACCTCTTATGTGTGAGAGATCTATGGGGATGAAGCTTGATCTGTTTGAGGATGTGTATAACATATTCCACCATCTATCCTCTTTATTAACATTCCCTTCGTCGACGTGTGAATCAATGACTGAAACTTTATGGGTAGATTGTCAAGGTTGCTTGACATCCGCTATCATGTAGATCACCAGAACAGTGCGTTGTGACCCCCGCCGAGGATCCGCTGGGGAATACGAGCGGTCGGGTGTGAAAGCCTCGAATAGCTCCAGAGCTCTGATAAGTTTAAATCACTATCGGCTGTAATAATATCAAGGCTGCTTGACCTTCGTTGATATGTGTGTCAACAGCTTGAATGTACGTGGTAATCCCCTGTAGTGACTTCATATTGTAACCCCCATCGGGGATCCACTGGGGAGTGATGAATATAGACGTACGCAATGATCGAACAACTTTCCATGCTTCGATGGGTTTACTTGCCATCTGCTGAAATAACGTCAAGGCTGCTTGACCTTCGTTGATTTATGTGTCAACAGATGAGCATGTGTTGTAACCCCCGCCGGGGACCTCACGTTGTAACCCCCGTCGGGGATTTCATGTAAGGTAATGACCCGGAGTTGGTGGCATCAGACCTGTATAAGGTATTGCCGTCTGTGATTTGTGATAACTGGGATCATTGGCAGGGTATACCTTATACTCAGGTGAATACCAATGAGTGATGTACAGATTCAAAGTCTAATCTGAGAGGACCAGGATTGTATGCAGTTTTGCTCAATCGTGTGGCGTTTTTATTTCTGATTTGACTTTGCTAATCTGCAAGAACTCCTTTACAACTTGAACTGGACCGAGCCGGAGGGGTGTGTCCCATATAGGGGTGCCGCAGGTGCACCTGCTGCTGCCGTAGATGGGCCTGCGGCCAACCGTGGATCATAAATCCTGCAGGTTGGTCTTTACAAGTCACTTTCAACTTGCTTCGCATAGAGAAAACCGTGAGCTATCTTCAGATCTGCTGAGTTCGGGCTGCTTTCTGCAAATTCTATCACCGTACAAGTGTTCTACACTATCCTGGTAACATATGCCTGTATTTTCTCTCATTTCTGTCTGTTGGATTTTGAGTTATCACATGAAATGCATCTAAACACATAGTAGTGATTATGTATGTACAAATGACTTGATAAAAAATATTCAACATAGTAAATGTTAGTATTAAACCATGCTGAACATAATGATGTGAAAAAAATTAACTTTTGAGACAGTCAAATTGGCACCTTTTTCTGCTATTTTTTTGTCCTATGTGAGGTCAAATGAGCATAAGGTAGCAAGGCAAAGTACTCCTAGTATTGAGGTTGGCCTTATGCATGATGATTTTAATTTTTTTAATGCATATATTATGTATATGACTTTGGGGCAGGTGTGCTACTGAATGGCCACCTAGACATGCCTGTATGCATGTGGATAGTCCTATTTTCAAAGGGGACTATGTCAAAAAAATTTAAATGTAGGCATTGGGTAGTCATGCATTTTTTAACTCTATTATATGTTAAAGTAAATGAATGCATGCATATAGTCATATAATGCATTTTAGAAAGTTCCAGGTAAGGAAATACCACACCCTTTTTGAGGTGATTTGGAGACTTGTTGTCCAGATATTATGGATCCGAATCAGCCGAGCAGTTCCTATAGAACCGCTTCAGGCATACGGCGGAGGGCTTCTGAAATGCCTCGTCCTCGTTTTGTCAGACAGCCTCGTTGGTTGGTGGAGGTCGTGATACGTCCTGTCCAGGTAGATGTTCCAGACGTTGAGGACGAGGAGACAGATATTCCGATATAGGACCCAGCTCTTGCTGCACCTGTCCCTCGCAAGGAGCTTCCGAGCATTCAGGTGGTGAACCCAAAGTTGCTGGGTGACTTGGGCAGACATCCATCGATGTATTTGCATGCTAACGAGTTATGGCGTTAGACTTTAATCTTCCTTCTTTCCTATTGATGAGGATTAAAAGGTTTTAATGTTGATCTGCATTTCATGCAGGTTCTTGGTTTTACACAGCCTCGAGGGAACTGGTTCAGCATTCACTCCATGTATCAGGCGCTTCATCCTGACTATAGAGCGGTAGTGCATGAGTGGGGATTTGGGGCATTTTTCTCCATCCTTCCCCGTCGTTGTCCCTGGGGTTATCTCAGGGCATTGTCTGAGCGATGGTTTCATCAGACTTAGTCACTCCATCTACTGGATTGCGAGGTGATGATGATGCCTATGGATTGGCGATTTATCATAGGTATGGAGTTTGGAGGGGTGCCAATGCCTTGCATGGCAAATATTACCCCTACTGCCGTTAGATCCTTATTAGGAGTTTCGGCGGCGGCGCTCAAAGGCGGGACTGTCCGTTCAAGTCCTTTGAGCGTAAATGCTATGAGCGGGCTATTGAGTGAGCCCATGTCTGATGATGTCAGGATCAGGGATCGCGTTCTGAGGCGATTGTTCCTGATGATCATTCGAGGCTGTTTCATAGCAGATAACTCTTCCACGGTATCTTTCGCTTTGATCAGCGCTACACGTGATGTGGACCGTATTGGAGAGTATGATTGGGGCTCCTATACCTTTGCCTATTTCCTCTGGGGCATGCGTATGCACTCACAGGATTTGACCAAGGCTTGGCTAGGATTTTACCCGTTTCTGCTGGTGAGTATTTCTTTTATCGTTTCCACTTTATAGGTTAAGAGTGTTTACTGATAGCAGATATACTTTTTTTATTGTATTGGCAGTTCTGAGCCTATGAGAGGCTTCCATGCTTGTGTCCCGTGAGTGTGTTAGGTTTAGACACCTATCCACAAGGACAACGATGGCATCATTCGATTCTGCCAGAGGTCCCTGTAGCTGAGGGATTCACTCATTGCCGTATATAGCTAGAGTTGTTGACGGCCGATACCATCACATGGCTTCCCTATTCCGGGGAACACCTGACCGTGGGTTTTGAGGATGGATACCCAACAGGAGCCGAGTATGAGATTTCCACCAGGAGAGTTCCTCTCTTCACGGATGGAGGCTGGGAGCTCTATTTAGGAGAGCGTGCTATCAGGAGCACCACAGGGGAGATCCGTATACCGATCTTACCTCCTGCTAGGCGTTCTTGGCCCGTATCACAGTCACCCGTCATTGATATCCCATTGTTGGGGGTGGACGGTTTTTCATTATCAGAGGGTCATTGCACTCAGGATGTATTCCAGCGTTGGTGGATCCCTCGTACTATTGGAGCTCAGTCCCGCGCCACACAGTTTATGGGGGATATGGGTCCAGGATCCTTGATGATGATGGATTGGCTAGCCTATGTCTGAGATCCGACTCATGGGACACAGATTGATGGCTTGACCCAACAGTTAGATCGGGCACATATATTTATCCGGCATTTGGGCAGAGATCTGGTAGAGGCAGATTCGTTTGATCCTTCCAGCTCAGGCGTTGGCCCCTCGGATGACCCATTTGGTTTTACCGGTGTAGATCCTCCTCTTTACAGGCCTGACATCCCTGTTGATAGAGATCCAGTGACTCAGGAGGAGTTACATCAGGTAGACAGGATTGATGATGTGGGTATCGAGACCCTGGTCTTCTTCTGATGTATATTCTCGTTATATCTTTTGATAGGCCTCTGTTAGATATTGGGCGGCAGTGCCCCATTCTCGCTATATCTTTTGATAAGCCTCTGTTAGTAGTAGGGCGTCTGTGCCCCATTTCCCTGTATTTGTAGCTGTACAGAGATGATATATTAGATGATGATATACTTAGGAATATATGCACAGTATTTTCATTCCCTATATCATATTGCCATCTATTATCTGTTATGCATGTATCATGTTATGCATATGTATGTATGTCCAAAGATATTAAGCATTGACCCTTGGATGGTCTTATGACATGGCCAGCACAGATGTCTTCTTCGATAGTTAGCCATATAGATCATACCCCATCGTCAGTGGTGGCGTCGAGTATGCGATCGTGGTATGATAGCATATCACCACCAAACAGGGTGACTGTAGATTATTTGCTACAGCATACCATGACTTTATTGATGTTTTAGGTTCCCGCAGGGTTTGTGGACAGGATGCTAGAGCATTGGATACCGGATAGGTAGGTTTTCCGATTCGGGACACATAAGTTAACTCCTACTCTGGAGGAGTATGCACGATTGACGATGCTGCCTCTAGACAGACCTTGTGTGCATCTGGCTTTGGGAAACATGAGCAAACGATTCATAACTCTCACAGGATTGAGGCGCAGAGTGGTACAGGATGAGTTGACATCTGGCCACGTGATATCCTAGCGTTTTCTGTACGACAGATTTGGCTCGGAGGATAGCTATTCACGACATTTTGGGGATTTCACCGCACCGGAGGATCATTGGCGTTTGTCCAGAGTTGACGTACTGATGCTATGTGTACTGTCATATGTGTATATGCCGCAATATATGGATGAGATAGATATAGGCATTATCATGGTCGTGAGAGCTCTCAAGGAGAGTTGTACCATTGTACCTATGATTATAGCAGAGACCCTGCGGTCGGCATCGTATTGTTGCACGTATCCTACAGGAGTGTTCACAGGTAGCTCAGTCAAGCTATATGTGTGGTTCATGTCACACTTGAGACCGATTGGCACTCTTAGGCGGTATAGGTACTGCTTCACCCATGATGTAGCTATGTCCTACTCTTTTCAGCCATCAGAGTGTATAGATGCTCTGTCCTGGTCCACATTCTTGGCAGATATCAGAGATCCATTCAGCATATTGCCGTGTTCGGGGCTTAGCTCACCATACAGCTTCATTACTCATGCTCCGGGCATGGACTATCTCCCTCTGGCTGGTTTGAGGGGAGTGACCACTTATCACCCATTGGCTGTGATGTCGCAGTTCGACCAGTTCCAGGATTTTCATCCTTTTGAGGGGGCGAAAGGTCAGCGTTCAGCTTCTCGGTACCTCTCATCACAGGACCGATCTCGGGTATACACCTACTGGGATCAGCGCGAGATAGCGGATTTTTCTGTCAGTCATCCTGGTTATTCCGCAGAGTATTCCGCGTGGATGGAGACAGAGATTTTATCGGTTGCAGCAGTATTTGTAGTACCGGAGCATGAGCTAGATGATGTAGAGCCCATGGAGGACATTGATACCTACATCGAGGAGGAGCCCACTGTTGGGTTGCCAGCATTTCTTCCGGATTCTACTAGTACCAGTACTGTTGTGATTCAACACTCGGCACAGTACTTAGAGCAGAGTCTTCATCTAATGACCTTTGAGAGAGATCATATTCGATCTATGATGTCGACTGCTCTTGATGAAAGGGAGGCCGCTCTATTGGAGAGAGACGAGGCATTGGCTTGTAGAAATGCCGCCATCATTGAGCGGGATGAGGCTATATCAGCCAGAGATGCAGTGATAGTTGAGCGGGATATCGCCATATCTACCCGGGATGTAGCCATCACACATATTACTGTAGTGAGGTCCCTTACCACTGGCATGATCGCAGAGATGAGCGCATATATTGATGATCATATGGTCGCCATGGAGGTGGCTGCAGATCTATTGGGTCGTGTGGATATTCTCATACAAGAGACCACAGCTTCACCTCCATCTTCTGAGAGGGACGCCATGTTGGGCTTGTTAGCTCGCAAATACCCTGACTTGTAGATGATCTTATATTTTCCTGCACAGACTAGCTTAGCCATTTTGTCATGTACAGTTTATATTGTGTATATCAAACAGCATTATATATACGACAGGAAAATATATTTTTGATCACTTCCCTTTTAGATATGCTTTACTACTTGCTTGATATTTTGTCTGCTGCTTCAGGGCTTGTGATCTTGATGTATTCTGAATTTCTCCTAGGTGGATGGACATTGAGTTATCTCTAGATAGTTCAGAATGGATCATCGATCTGTATGTATCCCTACCATCTTTGGTGTCTTGGGACTGGTTTCTATATGGAAATGAGGAGAGGAGTATGGCTTTCCTCTCTGAGATTAACTGTACCACAGATGGTCGCCAGTACTTCTATTTAGGAGAAGCCTAGTTAATTCCATCTCTTATGGATTGGTGTTTCTCTTCAAGGTATGACTGCAGCTTGGATGGTCACCGAATCTCCTAGTTGGGAGGAGTTCAGGTAATTCCATCCCTTTGGTCTGAAGCCGAATGAAATGTAGTGGATTGAAGTTTGATCCCAGTACCAACTGACAAGGGTTTGTGTTTTGGTAGGGGGTAAGACCGAACCATGAATGGCTGCCTACATACTCCTATTGAAGAGGAGATCAAGTCTGCGTAGTTCGAACCTGGTGTAAGAGGTTCAACGATGTATGTGGCAGGAATGGTGTGGGAATGTTTGTTTTATTTTTGTTTTTGTAAGGAAAAGGGTGGAAATGTTTTTGTTGTTTTTGTTTTATTACGACCGGGCCATATGAAATGGTTGCCTACGTACTCCTATTGAAGAGGAGATCAAGTCGACATAGTTCGCCCCTCAGGGCGAGATGAAAAGCGTAATCCCATGTGCAGGTCAGAGTGCGGGGAAGAGAAAGTTTAATCCTAGGTTGAGGATAAACTGCAGGTGAAAAGTTTGATCCCAGGTATGGGTAGCCAAACTGTATACGCAAGAGGTTCAATCCGTGGTGGGATGACCTAAGTTGCATGAACGCAAAGGAGAGCCAGGCTGCTGGCTTGAAAGGTATGTTTCCCTGAGGGGCAAAGTGTAGAAAAATTATTTATGGTAAAGGTTTAAAGAACCGGAATGACTAGTGACCTGATGGTCTACCACCAGGATGTTTACTTGATGGCAACTTCAGACATAGTATCGTTTCACGGTGTCTGAGTTGATGAGTTGTGGAAATTCATCACCGTCCATTTCTTGCAATCTGAGAGCGCCTCCTGTCAATACTTCCTTGACAATAAATGGGCCTTCCCAGTTAGGAGCGAATTTTCCCTTAGACTGATCTTGGTTGTCAAGGATTTTCTTCAAAACCAAGTCATGTTGTCTGTATTGCCGTAGCCGGACTTTTTTGTTGTAGGATATGGCGATCCTTTGTTGATATAACTGACCATGGAAGATAGCCGCGGTTCGCCTTTCGTCTATTAGAGCCAATTGGTGATACCTATCTTGTACCCATTGGTCTTCATCCAACTGAGTGTCTATCAATACTCTGAGGGATTCCATCTCAACTTCTATGGGGAGTACCGCTTCCATCCCATAGGTTAATGCGTAGGGGGTTGCCCCAATGGAAGTGCGCATTGAGGTTCTGTAGGCTAACAGAGTCAGAGGCAATAGGTCAGGTCAATTTTTGCGATTGGTGGATATCTTTTGCATAATCTTCTTGATGTTCTTGTTAGCCGCTTCAACAGCACCATTCATATTCGGACGATAGATGACTGAGTTGAGATGTTTGATGTGGAATTTACTGCATAATTCCTCCATCATTTTGTTGTTGAGGTTCTTGGCATTGTCGGACACAATCACCTCTAGTTGTCCATATCGACAAATGATATTATTTCTGATGAAAGCAATGATGACTTCTTTAGTAACCCTGGGGAAGGAGGCTGCTTCTACCCACTTAGTGAAGTAGTCGATCATGGTGAAGATAAATCGATGACCATTACTGGCTTTAGGCTCAATGGGCCCGATAACGTCCATTCCCCACATTGAGAAGGGCCAAGGTGAACTCATATTGTGAAGTTCTCGTGGAGGGGCGTGTATAGCATTCCCATGAATCTGGCACTGATAGCATCTCCTGACATGGTCATTGCAATCAGCTTTGAGAGATAGTCAATAATATCCTGTCCTGAGGACTTTCTTGACAAAGAAGGGGCCACTCATGTGGGGGCCACAGACTCCGCCATGGATTTCATCCATAAGCCTTTGGGCTTGATCTTTGTCTAAACATCTGAGGAGACCCAATCATGCATCTCTTTTATAGAGCGCATCTCCACTCAAGTAGAATTTCATAGCAAATCGATGGATCCGCCTTTTCTCAGTCGGGCTTGCCTCAGCGGGTGTAGATCCATCTCGCAGATATTCCTTGATATGCTGATACCAAGGATGTTGGATGGGAGGAAGCTCATCCGATACTTCTCCAACGTAATTCCTGTAGGCTGGGGCCTTGTGCAGGGAAATTGTGACGCTTGGCAAGTGTTCCTTGTCTGATATGCGAAACAAGGAGGCCAAAGTTGCTAACGCGTCTGCGAAATCATTCCTATTACGAGGAATGTGTAGAAAGGATATTTCTTCGAATCCCAAAGCCATCTTTAAAACCTGCCGATGGTAAGGCAGCAAATGTAGTTCCTTGGTTTGATAGATTTCGGTGGATTGTCTGATTACCAACTCCGAATCTCCAAGGACAGTTAACCGCCTAATGCCCATTGAACGGGCAAGTTCTAGCCCCATAAGACAGCCTTCATACTCAGTCGTATTGTTGGTGCTGACAAACTGTAATTTGATGGCGATGGGATACTGCTCCCCTGTATCAGATACTAGAACTGCTCCAGCTCCAGAACCTTCCATATTAACAGCTCCATCGAAATACATCTTCCACGTTTGGCGTGTATCGTACTAATGGTGTTGATGACTGTCATTACTCCTTCATCAGGGAAATATGTCTCCAAGGGTTTGAAATCCCCAGATGGTGTGGTGGCCAGTTGATCCGCAATTCCTTGACCTTTGATGGACTTTTGAGTCACACATACGATGTCAAATTATTGTAGGATCAACTACCATCTGGACAGTCGATAATTCAGTATGGGTTTACTGAATATGTACTTGAGAGGATCCACGCGGGATATGAGATGGGTTGTGTGACCACGGAGGTAATGTTGTAACCTCATGGCAGCCCATGCTAAAGCACAACACGTCTTTTCGATCAGAGCGTACTTATGTTCACTGCTGCTGAATCTTTTGCTGAGGTAATAGATAGCTCGTTCTAGGCCTCTATCGTCCTTCTGTCCCAGCATGCAGCCCATGGCATTGTCACTTACGGACAGATACATAAACAGGGGAACATCATGCCTGGGTGGTACCAGGATGGGAGCTTTAATTAGCTGTTTCTTGATTGTAAGGAAGGCATTCTTGCACTCCTCATTCCATTTCATGGAGGAGTTCTTCCATAATAGCTTGAAGATTGGCTCACAGGTTGCTGTGAGTTGAGAAATAAATTTGCTAATGAAGTTGATTCTTCCCAAAAATCCACGTATTTCCTTTTCTGTCTGAGGAATGGACATTTCAGTGATAGCTTGGATTTTGGCAGGATCCAGCTCTATCCCTTTGTGGCTAACTAGAAATCCTAGCAACTTGCCTGATTTAACGCCAAAGGCGCACTTAGATGGATTCAACTTCAAGTTGTACTTACGCAACCTGTTGAACAACTTCCTGAGATGGTCTATATGGTCATCCTCCTTTCGGGACTTGACAATAATGTCATCCACGTAGATCTCAATCTCTTTATGCATTAAGTCGTGGAAAAGAGCCATCATAGCTCGTTGATAGGTAGCTCCAGCATTGATGAGGCCGAATGACAACCGTCTATAGCAAAAAGTTTCCCAAGGAGTGATGAAAGTAGTCTTCTCACGATCTTCCTCGGCAACCATAATCTGATGATACCCCGCAAAGCAATCTGCAAAGGAATACATGTCGTATTGTGCAGTATTGTCAATGAGAATGTGGATAAATGGCATGGGAAAGCTATCTTTTAAGCAAGCCTTGTTCAAGTTTCGGTAATCCACGCAAACTCGCACCTTCCCTCCAGGTTTAGGTACAGGCACGATGTTGGATATCCACTCAGGATATGTAGACACCATTATGATGCCAGCTTGAAACTGTTTCACAATTTCTTCTTTCACCTTTAAACTCCATTCAGGTTTCAATCGCCGGAGCTTTTGCTTGACTGGCTTAAATCCCTATTTAATGGGAAGGCGATGAAGGACAATGTTAGTGGACAAACCCACCATATCCTCATGAGACCATGCAAACACATCCTGGAACTGGGTTAGTAGCGTAACCATGTCATTCCGTCGGTTTGGGGTAAGGTCTGAACCAATCTGGATTAACTTAGGGTTTTCTAAGGTTTCGAGATTGAAAGGAGTGGTTTGATCAAGGTTGGGTTTGGGTTTGTCTTTGACCCATTCTTGAATTTCTGGAGGCACCTCAATGTCATCCTGTATATCCACCAAGGTTGAATTCATCTCTACATCAAAGGTCCAATCCTTGTGGAGAAGAGGCACCGTATCAGCAAGTACAGACACATCTAAATTCAGAGTCCTGAAATAAAATATGCTTTCACTTAGTATATATGAAATGTGTTGATCATACACAGTGTTAGCATATACTGGCAAAATAAACCGCTAATACTGTACAGAAAAGTAAGCAGTTATTATATCTACAGGGCAGAAAGAGTTTCCGCCCGCTTTACCCTTGACGACCAATGCAAGGAATGCTGTTCCAATTGGCAAGAGCAAATTCCGGGTGAACCGTAGTGATAGAGGGATTATCATCATCTTCCCTGTCCCGAATGATAGCCATTACGTCTGGGCATTCATCGTCTGAGGTGTATATGTTGGTATGCTCATCATGAATGATGATGCGTATGCCGGACATCATCCGCATGACGTCTTGCTTGATTTTTTGTTCCTTTTCCTCCACTGCGAGATCTGGAACAAAGATTTCTTTCTCCTTCACCGGTACCAGCTTGGGAAATAACATCGCCATTATATTGGCTGGCACCTTTACAGGAGGTTGTGCGGACTCGGAGCTTGAAGGCGAAGCTAAACGCCGCATGGTCGAAGCTGAAGGAATCTACTGATGCTTATGAGGATTCCTGTGACTAGAGCTGGCAGAATAGCCTAGTCCATCTATCCCAATTTGCTTGGTTAAACGAATAGGGTACTTGATACCCTGGCAATCTTTACCCAACCCTTATCCCGGTTTATGACCCAACGACATCATTTCTTGAGTGGCCGACATTACCTCGGTAGAAATCTGGGGTTCGGGCAGTGGCGTTCCAATAGCATGGTATTGGGTATTACTTATTTCCAAAGTATGAAAACTAATTGGCTCAACATCCTTATTGGCATTGATGAATGGCATGTCTCCGTGCCGAGGAACCTCCGGTTCAACGTTGACTGTGACCAGGCTATTGTTGATGATGTATTTCAACTGTTGGTGAAGAGTGGAGGGGACTGCCCCTGCCATGTGAATTCATGGTCGTCCCAAGAGCAGGTTGTATCCCAAATCTATCTTGAGCACATGGAAGGATACGCAGAATGTATGAGGACCAATCTCAATTGGCAGCTCAACTACTCCGACCGAGTTACGGCGGGCTCCATCAAAAGCTTTGATAATGGTATGGCTACTCCGAATTCGATTGGGATTGATATTCATCTTCACCAAGGTAGCGTATGGGCAGATATTCAGAGAGGAACCTCCATCTATTAAAACTCCAGCCACCATATATCCAGAGGATAAGACTGTAATGTGCAACAGTTTGCAATGACCAGTCCCCTCGGGCGGTATGTCATCATCAGTGAAGGATATCACATTGTTGTTGAAAATGTGGTCAACCAGATGTTGAAACTTTTCCGTATCAACTGATGTCGGTAGATAGGCTTCTTCTAAAACCTTTAACAAGACCTTCCGGTGATTCTCGGAAGTCAGGACCAAGTCCAAGATTGATATCTGTTGTGGAGCTTCTTTCAAGCTTAAAACCACCTTGGCTTCATTATGACCCATAGTGCGGAGGAAATTTTCAATCTTCTCAATAGGTACTTTCCCCTTAGACTTGATGACAGGCTTCATTACCCGTTGGGGAAGATACAGTGGATTCTCCTTCGACACTGCAGCAGTTGTATGCGAGGTGGATCCTTCACCTTCTCCATAATTTCACGAAACTGTGCGCAAGCTAACAATAGGATATTTTGCTCTGCACGACAAGTTGATTGGCTCGGGAGCAGCCACTTTCAAAGGATTGTTGATTCCCTTGAGTTGAATTACTGGCATGACAAGTGATTTGTTAACCCCATCATTTTCAGCAGATATGACTGCTACTACACTCTTCCACTTAGTAGGACCTGAATCCTCACTTGCCCGTAACACAGTGTCATTATCTGCCAGGCGCAGTACGCCACTGTCGATTAAATTTTGAATAAGGTGGCGGAGTGCCCGACATTCTTCTGTGCTGTGACCGCGAGATTGAGAATGATATTGACGTACTCCCTTAGAGTTGTATCGTCCTGAACGGGGGTTTATTGGAGGTAGAAGGGAACTAATCCTTCCTTCATTGATTAACATATGAAGGATTTCCTCCATAGGTTGGCCCAAATGTGTGAATTTCCTTTTGTTGGCAAAATCCCGATGGGCCTTAGCATTCGCTCTCTTCGTCACTTTGTCTTCCAGCATTTCATTTTCTAAAAGTGAATAGGGAATATTCATGACAATAGGTAGGAGACTGGCATGCTCCTGGCTGATTAGCTGACGAGTCACTTGATGCTGATAAGTCACCAGTTCCGCCAATTGCTCAATTTGTTTACAAAGAGCTTTCATCTTTCGTTCCATTGTGAATTAGAACTTGGCATAATCCCATCTGTCATCACCATCCTTGGGGGTCTGGGAGGATTCACAGCTATAATTGGAACTCTGTCTACTGCTCCAATTGATCATGTTGACCTCTTGTTCCTTGTGTTGAGGAAGAGGGTTGTCTTGAACATGAGGTTGATCGGGTATGGTGACCACGATTTCACCGTTGTCTATCAGGTCTTGGATTTTATGTTTCAAGGCCCAACAATCCTGAGTATCATGTCTAGGTGCCCCGGCATGATAAGTACATTTCCGAGCAGCATTAAAACCCCGTCCATTAGGGCTGGCTGGTGGAAGCAGATGCGTGATTTTCTTCTGTGTTGTTAGAAGATTGAGAATTTTCTCGAGGGTGTCCCCTAAGGGTGTGAATACTCGAGGGCGTTTGGCTTCTCCACCTTTTGGTATTGGAGGGTTCGCAAACTATGATTGAAAGGGAGTGTAATTTCTCCTCTGGACAGGCATGTTCTGATTGCCTTTTTGACCCTGTAGTATCAGGGAAACATCCTCCTCTTTCTTTTTATGGACCCTCCGGGGGTTGTTCCCATAATTTCCAGATTGGATGTGATCAGCAACAGCTTTGAGTGCAGCTAGGTCTTGAATCTTTCCGGATTTCATTCCCATTTCAGCCATCTCCCCATGTTTGACCATTTCAGAAAATGGCTTACCGATGCCGGCTAAAACTCTTTCATAGAAAGGTGCTTCTTGTATTTCTATGAAAGTCATGACCATCTCTGATTCTGTCATGGAAGGACTAACTTGGGCAGCCAGGCGTCTCCACCTCTGAGCATACTCTCTAAAAGACTCATTAGATTGTTTCTTGATCTTGGTAATTTGATTCCGATTAGGAGCCATTTGAGATTGAAAGTTATATTGGGTGAGGAAAGCCTGTGCTAGCTCTTCCCAACTATGGATCTTTAAATTGTCTAATCTTGTGTACCACGAACGGGCTTCTCCAGTTAGACTTTTTTGGAATAGTTGCATTCTGAGTTTTTCATCCTCTGCATAAGATCCCAGTTCTCCAATAAACACCTTTAGATGTGTGTAAGGATCTCCTAACCCGTCATATTTTTCAAAGTCAGGAGTCTTAAACTTTTCTGGATAATGAATACCAGGGAAAATACACAAATCAGCATATGAAACACTCCCTTGTGTTCCAATTCCTTTGATAGTGCGAAGGGTCTCTTCCATTTGGAGGACTTTCTTTTTGATGTCACCAGTGTCTGGGTCTCCAGTGGGATGGGCAGCATCATGAGTTTTGTTGGTCGGATCCAACTGCAGTTCAGGTATTGTAATGACCTGGGTTCCTCCTTGTGTGGAGGATTCAGCATATACGGGTATTTTTTGACCCTGTGTAGACTGGTGTAATTCTTTTAGTAGAACAGCCAAATCTGTAATCTGTTTGCTTAATCCGTCAAATTCTTTGCTAGAAACTGGATTAAGTTCAGTCTGGTTGGATGACGACATGATTGACTGTAGGCCTGTTGCCTTTTTGGACTTTGAACGGGTGGTAGGTCCGATTGATTCCCTGCAAAAGACTTGCATAGTTTAATCTTTAGGGAAGGTGGATAATAACATGCTATGTGTCCAGTTTAGGAATTTTATCCTGCAAAACGGATGTCAGCTATTTGTAGCATGTATGTGTACACATTTCTTCATATTTCTCATTACATGGAGATAGATATGGAAGATAATTACAAGTAATTGTGCTTTACAAGTAATTTGAAATGATAGCATGAAAAGACTTTCCTCCGTTTTGGGTTTATCAGAGGCTGACCTATCTTAAGTTACTCTCGCGGCTTTTTGGCATGAAGGTCCCCAAATCATCGCAATCTACTTGCGGAAAGTTAATCCGGTCTTTCAACTGGAGCGAATTTGGGTGGTGCCTTTCCTGAGCCTCGGAGAATTAGTCTTCTCACGAGTCCAGTAATCAAACACCGACGGGATAGCCTCCTAGTGGAGGGACCACACAACATACATTCACATACATCGCGTCTTACCGTATGAAAATGATGACATGTGCGAAGCACTAATATCACAAGCAGATATGGTGCGAAGCACTAATATCACAAGCAGTTTATAGTGTGAAGCACTAAGTAAGGAAATGCATTCGTACACATTTATCATAAAATATAAATGCAACATCCACACACAAGTAGATAACAATTTTGAAAAAATTATAATAGCGGCTTAAGTCCTCTTACTGGAGTCCCCAGCTGAGTCGCCACCTGTCGACGTCGGGATTTTTAATTGTCCCTTTCCGTTACTTGTTCTTTGGTGTTCTCATTTTAGGTGAGATTTGTTTGAAAAAAACAAGTGAAAAAGGTCCGACATGTATAATGTTGACGATGGACTGTTAAGAGTCGCCAGTTGGTTTTTTAAATGGTTGTACCAACACAACTGAGAAAAGGTTTACACATTGACCCAGTGATGTGACACTGCTAAGCGGGTCGGTGAAACCGAGATTCATTAGGGTCCGGGGACTTGGTTATGCGGAGGGAAGGTGTTAGGCACCCCCCAACATCCGTGTTACCACAGTGACCGCCTCTTTTCAAGAAACTGTTATCTGAATGTGTGTGTGTGTGGGTCAATGTGCTGTTACTTGGAAGTAGTGTGAGGCCTCGTTCGCACCTATATACACAGGGTTTGAATTTTATGTAAAAATTCAATTTTAAGCAAGATATGGCAGTGATGTTTTATAAAAGAGGTTTTTCAAACCCTGATGCTCAATAGTAATTGAGACCTTTTACACTCCCATTTTATTAAGCGCTCGACTTGATTGATTTTATTTGACAGATGCGAGGCATCCGTACGAAAATAAATGTACAAAAAGGTGTTGAATTCCTCGTGGGTATGAAAACCATCTGAGGAAATCCAAACATCACAGATAAATTTACAAGCCGCTTACAGCTGAAAAGGTCCATCACGGGAACCGAATCTAGATTCAAGGGACTGAATCTGTGATCACATGATTCCTAGGCTAACATGATGCCGCAATTGATATAAATGCAGTAAGCAGGTATATATATAAAAGCTATAAATATATATATATACATACATGATCACCAACCACAAAGCACATCCATGGGGGATCAGAAATATAAATAAAGCTGTAAAAGCTATCAACCGCCACGGAGGAAACTCCAGGCGGGACGAAATGTACAGAAAGTTGTAAAAACGGTCAACCACCACGAAGTAAACTCCAGGTAGGACGAAATGTAAATATATATATATATATATATATATATATATATATATATATATATAAGCATATAAACGCATCGGATATAAAATTCAGGCTCATCGGACGGAGTCCAACAACAGTTAATATATATAAGTATATATATATTAAAGCAGTAAACGCACCGGATGTGAAATTCAGGCTCACCAAAAAGAGTTCGATAGCAGTTCATATATATAATTATATATATAAGAAAGCCATTAAACGCACCAGACATAAGTATAGGCTCATCGAACAAAGTTCGACACGCAGTTTATATATATAAATGTATATATATACAAAAGAAATTAAACGCTCCAAACCAAAGTCTAGGCTCAATCGAGGTATAACTCGATAATGTTAGTCAATATATATATATATATATATATATATATATATATATATATATATATAGACTGAAATGAAACCACGGACCGAAGTCCGGGCAAAAGCAAGCAACACGACTCTCAACGTGTAGAAGGGTGTGTGCAAAGATGAAGAGAAAGACTCTAAAGTGTGTGAGAAGGCTTACAGCTGACTGCTAAAAAAGGCTTCTATATCTTTAGAGTGGGTAAACACTGACTTTTGTGGGTACAAAAGAGGCAATATATGAGCTCACAGGTGTTTAAAAGAGGAAAGTACACTGCATGGGATAAGTGCAGAGCAAATTGGGCAGGGCTTCCTCGCCGTTTTCTCTTGAAAAATCAGCACCCCAAGCCCTCTATTTATAGGCATATTAGCCGCAGGTGTACCTGCGGCTGAGCCACAGGTGTACCAGAGGCAACCCGGGTTGGCCCGGGTCTTTCGGGTCGGGTCGTCTCAAAGTACGTGCACTCAGGCACTATAATGTCCAATCAGATCTTTAGAAGTGCAATTCGGGCATCCGTTTGAGGTATACAGGACCTATTTCGGACCGCCGTTGTCAAGAGTTGTACGATGGCATGGGATTAGAGTTTGTACAAAGTCATTGAAGATGGGACGGTGCCCTCCGGTCTTCAAGCTTCAACTTTCATCCGTTACCCCGTACAATAGTCACTCGGGATTGATTAGTCTTATGGGACATTGTTGCGTAGATATGTTGAGGCGACGTGGCGTGGCATCGTGTTGGTCAGATGACGATGTTGCCCCTCACCGGTGTTATCGCTGGATTGGGCTGATAAAGCAGATGTTGCTCAGCTTCGCTGGGATTGGACTGCTGCAATTGGTTGAAGGTCCTCATTGTCATCCTTGAGGTGTGCCTGTCTTCCCGATGTTATCGCCGGGCTGGTACAGTGGATCTCGCTGTGAGCACCGAGATTGAAGTTGATCGCATTTGTAACAAGCATTTCTAGGGTTATTGCCAAAATTGCATTCCTTGGGGTTATCACCAAGGTTGGTGGCTATTCTCATGGTTGGGACTGAGACTGGATACCTCGGGGTTATCTCCGAGATTAATCGGTCTTCTCCGGTGTGTGTGCCGGTATTGATCTGTATGCCTCGGGGTTATCTCCGAGATTGGAATTGTTACTCCCAGATTGCGATCTGGGGTTGATGCTGAACTTCCGGTAGTATCCGGTACGGATATGGATCGTCTTTCAAGGTTCCCTCTTAAAAGACGAATCTGCTCTCTTGCAATGTTAGTGACAGTTGTACAAAAAATTTCGAGTGTCTACAAACGGTAACAACTACGCCGTTATTTATAAAAACTCATACTTGTCATTTTTTTCATCCAATCGCTTTCCGTTATGGGGCCCACACAAGGCTGCGCCGTCGTACAAATATTCCCCGACAGGTAGAATATTCCACGACCAAACGAATATTCCCCGAAAAAATAAATATTTTATAACCACTTGCTTATTTAAAATATTTGCGCATTTTACCCATAACTTACCACATTAATCAAATAAACCCTTACTATTTCAAAATAATAAATAGAGGAAATTCAATTTCATTTATAAATCTTACAACCTCCCCTCCTTATGAAATTTCGTCCTTGAAATTGACGTACGTAGGACATGCTCCTTCCTATCCAAGATCTTAACTGGTACCTCCTCGTACGTTAAATCTTCTACTATCTCGTCTGGTTCTAACTCAATAATGTGGTTCGGGTCGTCCACATATTTACGTAACATCGATACGCAAAAAACGTTATGAACACGTGTCATACTTGGCAGTAAAGTAAGTCTATAGGCCGCAGTTCCTACTCGATAGAAGATTTCAAATGGACCAATAAATCGAGGGTTGAGATTTCCTCTCTTCGTCAATTCTTGCTTCTAGGATAACGCTCTCTTGAACCTTCTTCATCACATTCATCAGCTCTGAGTCTGTAGCCTAAGCGGCTTTAACTTTATCGATTAAAGTTGGTTCTAATCGTATATTTAACATCATCACATGGGTCTCTAGGGTAAGTCGTACGAAATGGGTCTTTGTGTTAACAACGTCGCACTCGTAACTGCATACGATCTTCTACTCAACGCGTTTGCTACCACGTTCGCTCTTCTCGATGATATTGAATGGTATGGTCATAATCTTCAACAGATCGAGCCAACGTCTTTGGCGTATGTTACGTTCGTTTTGGGTGAAGAAATATTTGAGGGTTTTAGAAATGGATTTTGTACTGGGGTCAAATTTAAAAGTTGAGCTCTAGTAGGAGAAATAAAAGAATGGGTAGAACCAATATCGAATAAGGTATAAATTTCGCAAGAGTTTATGATTAACTTACCCATGATAACTTCGTTCGGTTCCTCATCACGAAAAATGCTCTCCCTTAAACTACCGAATTTGACTTGTTCGGGACAGTCTTTGGTGTCATCATTACCGTTGGAATTGACTTTCGCCATAGGGCATATTCCACTCTCAACTGCTTCGTCGTACTCCTGCTCCATGATCTGAATCATTATTCTTTAATCCATATCAAATTGGGGTTGACCGCTCTGCACAGGGTAATTCTGAACTCGATGTTGGATTCTCCAATTGCTGTCCAAAAAGCAAAATCCATTTCATCCATTTTGGCCTTATTGGATCGAACGGCTTTTACCCATGCATCCTCCATTCTCACTCATTCAGTTGTTTATTCTTTCAGCTGCTCCTTGACATTTGAATTCTCATATTCCAGCTTTAATATTTTATACTCTGCCAAAGAGTGCTTCTGTTCAACCATCGCACATCGGGTAATACAATTTTAAATTGTTGCATCCCTTTGTTCCACGACCGCCTGCCGTTCTTCAGCCTGCTCTTCTCATGAATACGATTTTGCAATTCTACATTTTGATCAATAAGTTCTTCTAATAAATCCTCCTCAGGTTCCTCTTCTTCCTCACTCTCAGTTGCTACCTTTGCGACTAGCTCGAGTGCAACTTTTAATTCCTCAATCACCACATGGATATCTCTAATCACATTATCCTGGTTGGTGATTAGAGGTGTTTCCACGATCTCATTCACTCTATTGTTAACATTTTCAGCTGTCATTCTCAAATACTGCCATAAAACAAGGGTTAATTGACATCTAGCAAAAGAATTTTCCGTCTCTTCCCTCCTAGTTCTTGTCTCACATCTCAACCAGGGATCATATCCCTAAGCTTTGATACCAACTGTGACGCCTCCAAAACAGGTATACATCACCCACTCTTAGTCGCCAACTACATGGTACAGAACTTAAATACAAACTTAAATATACAATATGAGCTGTGAGTTTTAATACAAATATTGTCTTCTAGACAGTATTTAAACTCAAAATAAGTCCTCATTACATTTATTGTCATACTATTTCACATAATAGTGAGGACTACTAATGCTACCATCTAGACCGTTACTCCGTTCCCCGACTAGTCCTAGTTATATTCTCATTTCCTGAAGACAACAGTGAAAGAAAGAGTGAGCTCAACTAGCCCAGTAAGAAATATTATGACTAAGATAATCCAGAATAAATTATCCTTAGCCTTCAACAGTATAACAACTGATAGAATATAATAGACAACAAGTTTTAGATCAACAACTGCAGCGGAATAAGCAATCCATTAGAAGAGTCAAGTAGAGCATAAAACCTACTATTTTCTATGATTTAAAAGGTTTTTCATCACTTTTATCGCTGAGACTCAGCAAAAAAAATAATCCACATCATCGAATCATCCCTGCACTACGGGCCAACGATATTATTTAGTATTACGACCACAAATCATCCGTACACTACGGGCCAAAGATAATCATGTTTTCATCAACGGTCATGATCATGCTATAAAATAATTCATCTGCACCCTTGGTCGAAGAGAATCCATGTCCATAATCATACCAAAAACTGTCCATCAATGCACTATGGGCCAATAAGGACTTTTATCATATCACTTGAAACATTACGGTCATGATTATACCGAATAATCCATGGTCATAACCATACCAAGTCCATCTATGCACTACAGGCCACAGACGACTTTCAACAGAATATAAACATGAGGATGATGACAATGATATAAGAATTCAATAAAACAAGTTCAATGATAAATTTTTAAAGATTTATAATTTAATATATCCAGCAATTAATAACGTTCAAATTGCCAACATAATACTGCTTTGTGGAGTAAAATTTAAGAATAATATTTCAACGAATATTTTGGACCAAAAACAAATAATTTTTTTTATGAATAGTACCCCGGGTGAATAGTAACCGAGTGAATAGTATCCAGTGAATAGTAACTTTAGGAATAATAATCCTGTGAATAGTATCCCTGCATGAAAATGTTAAAACTTATCAAGAATGCTCAGAATAATATTTTCATGAAAAGATACTGGATGAAGCACAAATATTAAGGATATTCTACTAATTTCACGGAGTATAGAAGCTAAAATTTTAACAAAACAAGTATAGAATGAAGATCAAAACATGGATACAATCAATGATAATAACCATAATAGACATCTGGGACGAAAAAGAGAATATTTTATTTTTCGATGAATAGTGTCGTATTCGTGAATAGTGTCGTATACGTGAATAGTACCGTATACATGAATAGTAACTCCGACACAAAAACGTAGAAATTCCACAATAAAACTCATATCAATAATTCGGCATAATGATATTAAAGAAAATAATATCATTTACGAAGAAAATAACATCCCTTACCTCAAAAGAATAGTACTTCTGGCTGGAATATCAGATATAACGTCGAAAGAAACTTGCACCGTATAGCAACACTCAAGATATCAAAATACTCACAAAAATACGCTCGATAATATGGAGAGAGAAAACTTCAGTTTCTAGTGTGATTTTCAATTCTAACCTAAACACTCTATTTATAGAAAAATACTTAGAACACCAAAGCAGAAAATTTAATAAAATAATATTATTTATTAAATTTTTTTCTACGCACACCTTAGAATTCTGAATTCAGTTTTTTACACATGCTAGTGGGGCCCACTAGAATGAAAAATATGTTTTTATCATTTAATGCAGCATAATCAATTCAGACCCAATATTTCGGAACTTCAATAATTCATAATAAATAGCCCTTTTATCAAAAAAATTTAAATCTTATGTCCATTTCATAGAAAATTTAATTCTCTACAATTTTACAGAAGAAAGTTTTTCCAAATTCCAAACAGAAATTGACTGAAATTCACATACGGACGATTTTACAGGCTATAATCAAATTTTAGTCAAAGATATGGTCCACCAACACACAAAACATGTGTTAAACATTTTTTATAATAAAAATAGTCTTCCTTCTAATTTATTCATATATCACATATTCATTGTAAAAATATCACCATTATCATATTATTAAAATATAATAATATATTTAAATAAATTATTTTATCAGAAAAGATAAAATACTAATTTTCAACAATTGTCCCATTAAAAATTTTCTCCATCTATATCCACATAAAATAAATATTTTTCAAATCATATAAATCAATAATTAATTATTCACAAATAATATTACAGAATCACAATACTAACAACCAGGCCGTTCCTAGGAAAGAGGGGACTTTCTAATAAGGATTTCTCCTTATTGACGCGCAATTAGTGTAGGGTTTCGGCACAGAAACGCACAGCGGAAATTAAAATTTTAAAGCAATTTCCGAAACCCTAAAACAGGATCCATGCGAAAAATCAATTAATTAAGAGGTTTAGAGATTATACCGATTATGAAAACGAGAGTCTGAAATCGACTGCGCCTCGAATCTCCAACGCAATACAAACCGACTGCGTCTCTACGGTATCCACACGAACGCTCCGCGAATCGTCTTACGATCTGCAGAAGAAGGAATCGCGGTACTAGCCACCAAGGATGAGGATTTTCGGAACTATTTTCTCTAGTCTCTCTCTAAGAGCGGCTAGGGTTTTGTTTTGACGTAAAAACCTAAAGTCTGATATACATCATATATATAGCAGTCAGGAGGAATTAATCAAAACCTAATATTATTAAAATCCGAATTTATATATATCTTAATTAAGTCTTACTTAATTAATATGCATATATATAAATTATCCTATTAATTTAAATTCGTAATTTAAAATTATATCAATCATATTGACATATTTAAATCTTTACAATTTAAATTAATTTCCTTTTAATTACGTTCTTTGTGTGTGACCCTATAGGTTATTATTACGTTGGCAATAACCTTAAAATCATATTATAAAGTTATAAACAGTGAGCGGCATCTAGTAATGCATCACTGCTACCCAAGTAATAATAAGATCGATGATTCGATGCAACCTTTTCGTGACCAATGTTTCAATGTAATTTAATCCTTTTAACCTTAATATCCTAGATTAAACTCGAGTCATGGAATGTGTCATACTCTTCATAATTTAATCTGAGTTTTCTTGATCAATGAGTAGACTATATGAAACAAATCACTATTTGAGCATGGCCATGCATTTCATAGTCCTACTCAATCAAGAGGCCCATGGATATCACCTATAAAATATAGGATGGTTAAATTCCATCTAGATCACTCATATTACTCACACGATTCATAATGAACCCAATAATCACCTTTATAGTCCACCCTATTAAAGGTGACATTTGATGATATCAAAGTACATAAATTCTCGTGTAGTAATATAGCGGTTTCAGGTCGGAGGACCATTACATCATTGTCACTATGAGAATTACTAATGACACTTCGCATAATGCTCCATATAGAATTCTCATGGTGGGTCTGTCCAGTACATTGTTCTCTAACATGTACCTATGCATTGACTTAATATCTCATATATTTATGACCAATGAGATTTGGTCATCAGTCAATCCACATACTAGTCTCAATGCATCATTGTTGTCCCATCAACAATGATACTCGACTAGGGACATTTAAGAACAATGATACTAATCATAATTATATAATCTCATGTTCAAGTCACATACTTGAAACTATATAATTTGTATCACTATTCTAAGGAATTTTATTATGTTAACAATTATATTACGCAGTAATTAAAACCATAATAAAATCATTTATTTATTCAATCAACAATAATATCAAATGTTAAGCAATTACATCAAATAATTGGCCTCTAGGGCATAAACTCTAACAATTAGGTGATCAAACATCTCCTTAGACAGAACTTTCTAGACATTGCCAATAATGTTATCTAATAATATTATTAAAATAATATGAATTATTGATCTGATAATGAGAAATACTATGCAGTGATAATTATTGAAACAACAATAATATAAAATAGCAACGTAGCAATTATTGAATCAATAAAATAAAATATTGAACAGTAATTACTGTAACAATTATTGAGTAGTGACTTCTTACGTAAGAATCAATAATTAGTGTAATACAGTGTGCTACTGTGCAACACCGCGTATTACTATATTTTAACCACCGGGAATTCCAACAGTATTAGCGGTAACAACTACGCCGTTATTTATAAAAACTCATACTTGTCGTTTTCTTCATCCAATCGCTTTTCGTTATGGGGCCCACACAAGGCTGCGTCGTTGTACGAATATTCCCCGACATGAAGAATATTCCACGACCAAACGAATATTTCCCGAAAAAATGAATATTTTATAACCACTTGCTTATTTAAAATATTTACGCATTTTACCCATAACTTACTATATTAATCAAATAAGCACTTACTATTTCAAAATAATAAATAGAAAAAAATTTAATTTAATTTATAAAAAGTTGGGGTTTTACAAAATGACATTATATGTCGGATAGGATGTTGAATTCAGGTATAAGTTAAGGTTATCGACCTTGGGGATTATTTGTAAAGGTTAATATATAAATAAATTATGTTTATATCTTCTGCAATAGTTATAGAATTAATATACCAGATTTATGGTGATTAGTACCATGATTTAAGGATGCTACAATTACGAGCAAAATTCATTAATATAACAAGCTCCACGTAAATGAATGATTTAATATTAATTCAGACAACTTTCAAAAGATAAAAAATATTGGAAATGGTGATTACTCCTTAGGACTTTAGCTACTAAAAGTCCTTAATTATTGCTGAACTTGTTTAATCCCAAATTCCGAATTGAACCCTCCATTGACTAAACAAATAAAAATATTAGTAATAGGATTAAAGTGCTCTTTGTTTAGGGTTGAATGAAATTGAATAATTGAATGACAGAATTGATCAGTGCGTTTGTTATAAATAAAAATTATCTAAATAGCTAAATCGGTTAGATTTTTAGATTGAATGGCAAAGTCTAATTTTTTTGGCTGGATTAGCTGAATGAAATATTTTATATTTTTTTTTATAATATTAATTATTATATTAAGTAATATTAAATAAATTTTTAATAATTTTAATTTTTTTTCGGATGAATAAAATAATAAAAATATGTTATTTAAATATTTCAGATATGTTAATTATTAAATAATTTTTTTTATTTAGTATTCAAATTTTATTTTATTCAGTTCATTCACATTACTTAAAACATTCGCAATTATTTTATTTATTTTTATCAAACGGTCCATAAGAAAAACTATTCTTACCGAGCTTTGTTCCAACTAATCTCACCCAAAAGTTAAACCCAAATTCCAGGAATCTTCGCGTCCGCGTTCTCTCTCCTCTTCCTATTACTACCTTCTTTGACCAAACCACTTAGTAGCCGACTCCCTATTGGGTCTCATCTCTGAGCCCTAATTGTTTTCCCCCTTTCGCATCTCTCATCGATTAGGGTTTCTGATTCCAATTCAGATCCCAATTTTCAGTAATTTGTTCATTGTTTATACGTGCGTAAATTGATACATACATAGATATCAAACTAGTTTTAGTTGTGATTGTGTAGTGGTGAATCCATCAATGATGGTACCGGAGTCTTCTTGTTTTGGTGACGCGAAATTCTTCCCGCCCGGATTTCGATTCCACCCGACTGACGAGGAGCTTATCCTGTATTACCTGAAGGGGAAGATCTGCCGACGGCGGCTGAAGCTTGACATCATCGGCGAGACCGATGTTTACAAGTGGGACCCAGAAGAGTTGCCTGGTATTGCTTCACTTCAAATGTTATCTTAGTTACTCTGTTCTATACATATTAAGCTGTTTTGGATTGTTTTTTTCTTCATATGGGTCTGTGTGTTATGCTAAGGTAATAGTTCGATCAATTCAATTACCTCTAACACAAACAAATTGGCATGCACATACTTCGGTAGTTGTAGTTATTGGGCTGTTTGTTTGTAAATGTTAGTTTGATTTATAATTTATATGATATTAGTCTTATTTGTTTGTTCAAATGATTTATTTCGTTGTTGTTTGTAAATGTACATGTGTGTTTGATTGGAGTTTTCCTAGTTTTTCTGCTGGTTGACTTATTCATTTTTGATTTGTAAGGGCGGTTATAAATTAGTTAATTGTTGTATGGTGTTAGGGGTTCTTTCTTTACTTGTAGAATTATCTGTATGTGTATGAATAGTGCTTTTGACTCTCGCAACCCCTTTGATTTATTTTTTTTCTTTTTTATTTATGATTATAATTTAGCATAAGTTGGTTATTTTTTGGTCAACTTATTGATGGATCGGTATGTTTTTTATTTTAAGGTCTACTGTTTGAATTCTATCAAGTTCTTTTGGGTTTAATTTGAAGACTTATAATTGAATTATTGATATGGGTTCAATAACATTTGATGGGGCTTGAATTGATATGATCAACCCCCCTCCCCTCTTCCCCTCCTCCCCTCCTCCCCCAACCCCCCCAAAAGGAAATGTAATATCACATAATTAATTAAAAGTCGAGAATTGAGGTTTATGCTTGTTCCAAAGTATAAGTATAGGTATAGATTTATTTGTCTTCCAAGTTTAGTTATTTCGTTTTCCTGTAGCGATGACTATTTACTGTCAGTGTTAAGATGTAGAAATATGCCACCCTTTGCAAGGGATCAAGATATGTTGGTTAGGATATTTTCATTTTCAATATGATAATACTAATGCTGTTTATTATTTTTCCAAGTGTATGGTATAGTGTTGGTAGCCGTTGAATTCAAATTACTCATGCAGGACTATCCAAGTTAAAAACTGGAGACAGGCAATGGTTCTTCTTTAGCCCAAGAGATAGAAAATACCCAAATGGAGCAAGATCAAATAGGGCGACCATGCATGGGTACTGGAAAGCAACTGGTAAGGATCGAACAATTTCATGTAATTTGCGCTCAGTTGGGTTGAAGAAGACCTTGGTTTACTACAAAGGACGTGCTCCTTCTGGTGAACGCACAGACTGGGTAATGCATGAATATACCCTGGATGAAGAGGAACTCAAAAGATGTCTGTCTGCAAAGGACTATTATGCATTGTATAAGGTATACAAGAAGAGTGGACCTGGTCCCAAAAATGGTGAGCAATATGGTGCACCGTTTGTAGAAGAGGACTGGGCTGATGATGAGTTCGTAAATTTTAATGCTGACCAGGTGAATAGTGTGAAGGAGGCTGATGTTTCTTGTGTTGATAATAACAGAGCTAATGGTCAACCACAGTGCCTACTAAATGATCTTGAGGAATTATTAAACCATATTGCTGATGAGCCTGTGCGTGCTTCGCCTCTTGATGTTGATTACACATATGCATTAGATAAGCTCATTGGCGTGGAAGAAAACGCAAGTACCTTGGTGGATCATTCCTCTAGGGAAATCAATTTACCTGAGGGGGGTATGGTGCTTCACCAAAGCCAGCAATATAATGTGCAAGCTAGCTTTGACTATACTCATTCTCCCACCTCTCAGTTACAACTGTACGAAGCCTCTGAGGTCACATCTACTGAGCAGAAGCTGGGTGAAAATTTCCTCGAAGATTTTCTTGAAATGGATGATCTTATCGGTCCAGAACCAACTGTTCAAAACTTTGGAAAACAACCAGAATCACTGTCATTTGATGAAATTGATGGGTTTATGGATCTTGAATTGTACAATGATGCAAATATGTTTCTTTGTGATATGGTTCCAGGTGAACAGGGACAAATTTCACGGCCATATGTGAATAATCGGGAGAGTGGAATGGTGAATGTGGCTCCAAATTCTTACTTAAATAACGAGAATGGAGCAGTAAATCATCAGATGGAGCCCTATAGAAATGATGCAGATCTGATGAGTTCTCAGCTGTGGATAGAAGATGAAAGATGCTGCATCTTTAATCCAGCAGAAGCAAATCAGGCAGCCGTTTCCCAACCAATTTCTGGTACAGTATTTACTTCAAATTTCATTGGCTAGCTTGCACTTGGTTACCTACGACTCTGAGGCTATGATTTCATTTGCACTAGCTTTAGCTTATAATAATTTACTCTTGATATTGGCTAACTTAGAGCTCTTGGTCAGATGTATGGTTCCAGCAGACCATGTCATCTTCCTCATGGCGAGAACTCTTGTGCCCAAATGGGGAAAGAGGGTTTTGAGCCAACTTCAGGAGCTCTTCTGCCAATTTACAGCTATATAATATTTCTAATATTAGCAAGTTTTGACCGTGTTTAGGTGTCGAATGTAATGATAATCTTGGTAATGTTTCTACCGGAGAAACTCAAAATCAAAGTGGCAAAGTTGGTACAGACTCTTGGTTTTCCTCTGCTCTGTGGGCCTTTGTGGAGTCTATACCTACTACTCCTGCTTCTGCATCAGAATCTGCTTTGGTAAATAGAGCCTTTGAGAGGATGTCTAACTTTGGAAGGGTGAGGATAAATAATGGAAAAACTAATGATACTGCAGGTAACCTCGGTGCTACTTCTAAAAGGCCAGGAAGTTTTAAAGGGGGAATGTTGTGCTTATCTGTTCTTGGTGTATTTTGTGCCATCTGGTGGGTGTTGATAGCAACTACTATAAAGTTATTGGGAAAATACTTCATGATATAATGTATGAATATGGGAAGTTTTGCCTTCATGAAACATGTTGGATCATGTTCAAAGTTCACCACCTTTTTAAAATAAATAGTCCTGCCTTTGCCAGAAAATGCTAGCTCTCTATAAGCTGTAAATTGGATTTTCATAAGCTGAAATCCAATTTCAAGTGTAAATGTTTTTTAAGCCTCTTATCAGCAGTAATCCACAAGGCTTAATGGACTTGAATGAATTGATATATACCGAAGGAATTATATTTGTTTTTGCCTTTGATAGTTTTAGTTTTTTAATCTCGAACCTCATGGGTAAATCATTCAAATTTGATCATATCTATTCTTGTATAGAATCCATACCTGCTGCTATTTTCCGTTGTTGCCAACTGATTTTCAATAATACCAGTGGTTTTAGGCTGAATACAGAAAAGGCCAAAATAGGTTTTGTCAAAAGAGTTGGGGAGAAGTCGTGGCATAAGAAAATGAGGGTTTGAGGGTTTGTTTTCTTCTTGTTACCCTAGAACCGGCGAACATGGCTCAAGTCCGTGGGCCGGGTCGGGCCGTTCGTCACGGGCTGGGTTGGTTGTTATTTATGGGTTGTGAGACTTGAACACAACTCGTAAGTAAATAAATAAGAGTTAAAACCAATTGAGATACAAGTATTTATTTTTAATACAATCTTCAATATATTATTTCTTTATTTTTGTTCATATTTTACTATTTTTATAAAGTAAATGTTTATTGATGTTTATAATAAATGTTTATTAATGTTCAAGACTTCAATTGTTTGAGATAATTACTAGAGACTAATTTGGCATGATGTTAATGCATAAACACATGCAAACCACATGATACCACGCAAATTGAGAGGATGTCATGTAATGATTGTCAATTGTCATAACCGTCAATTTCTCCTGAATTGCATATCATATTTAAAGGCTTTAAACTTCTGTCATAGCTACTTGCTTATCAATGAAGCCTTTCACACTGAGTTCTGTTAATTCTTTCTGTATCTGCGATTAAGTTTGTTTTATTTGTTTGTTAGTGGTTGCATGGAATCATTTATGTTTGAATTGGTGTCAATTAAGTCCAATATATGCATTTAACATCATGCCAAATTAGTTTCTAATTTATAATACTATTAAAAATTTAATTTAATTGATTGAGATATGTAATTAATGTAGTTAATTATTTATTCGTGTCTGTTTGTATTATTGTTTATTATTAATTATTTTATTATTTTTAATATTTATTATTATTACTATTTCTGGTGTAGCAAGATTTTAAAATAAAAAAATAAAAATAAAAAATAAAGGAAGAAGACCGCGGGCCGAGCCGGCCCAGCCCAACCCGGGTCACGGGCCTAACAATTTCAGCCTACCAAAACTCGATCTATTTTGGTCTGATCCGCCGTTGGCCCGGCCCGGTCCGCCCGTTTGCCAAATTTAAATGCACCGGTGCAAACCCCTATAAGAAAATAGAAGTTTAGTAAAATTGTTGGCCAAAACTTGACAGAATGGCATGTTAAAAAAATAAATTGATAGGAAAAAGCCGAAAGGACGGTTGAAACAATTTTAGTACTAGGTAAAGCCCATGTGTTACCATGGGCGTAGGTAAAGCCCATGTGTTACCATGGGCGGATCCAAAATCAAATTTGAAATAAATAAATTTCTGTAAAAAAATAAAAATATAGTAAAATAAATTATAAAATTAAATAATGTCTAAATATAAATATTATTTATAGTAATATTTTTCAAGACTTCATTATTTAAAATTGTTGTGTAATAGTGTCATTTTTATTAGTTATAAAAATTCACAAGCAATTACAAAATAAAAATGCAAGTAATTACAAAAAATCTCAAAGCAATTGCTAAATTTGTAAAACTATAAATAAAAAATATACAACATCGAATTTTCTCTAAAGTCGAACTAATGGAAAGAATTAGGCCAAGCCGCTAGACGAGAAATGGAGAGACAGAGAATTGTAGTGACCAAGGTAGTATATGATATGAACTTTGAAGAGTTTAATACTATCTCAATTCCAAAATTAGATATACATTTTGACTTTTTAAAATTAATACGTGAAATCCTAAATTTCAAATTTATATAAGTTTGTTCAAGTTTTGAAAAAAAAGAAAGATAATAATTAGTAGTGTTTTATAGTTAGTTTACAATTGTTATATTTGTTGTATTAAAACCAAATAACTTTATATCAATTTTGCATTTTAGAATTTTATTGATTTTAAAAGATCAAAATGTATTTCCAATTTTAGAACGAAGTTAATATTTTTCAATCTAAATTTTAAATTTTTTATTAAGCACCCTAAAAATTTACTTTCTTTTTGACCCAAAAAAAATTAATGAGGTCAATCTACTCCTTACTTAGATCCTCCCCTAAGTGCCACGCAGGGATTTCTTTGTACTTGTGATTTGAGAAAGTGAGATTAACGTTGATTTTTTTTTTACAAATATCGAACGGAATTCATATTAAAATTTGATATTTTTATAAGTTCTTTTCGTATGGGTGTGGTGTAGAGTTTATTTCGTGTGAAAGGTTTTATGGAACTATTACTTTTCATTTTAAAAATATCAATTCCCATATTAAATTTAGTATATTTGGTAAAAATTAATTAATCTCCAATCAAAAAGTACCACTCTCACGTAAAAGTTTATTGTTAATTCTTGAAATCTTATAATTTAACTAGCATTCATATTAATTCATTTAGATTTATAGAATAATTAACGTTATACAATTAAACAGTTTTTTTTTAAAAATAATTATCTATATATATTTATAAAACCAACAATAGATGGCATGTAAGGAACTCACTATACAGAAGTCGAAATATTAGTCTACAGTTAAAAAAATTTTATTATTGGGAAAAATAAGATATATATATATATATATATATATATATATATATATATATATATATATATATATATCCTCTTTTTTATTTATTTCTTATTTATTTTTCTGAATTGGAATAATGATCTTATTAAGCTGTTGATCTACGGAAAAAACCATTTCTACATTTTGTCATATCCTCCCAGATCCAGAATTAGCCAAGTGTTATGTCATTGTGTAGCTCTCAAAAAGAACTTTTCCAAATGATATGACATGCATCCCAGCTATTCCCATGTTGAAAGTTACGAGCATTCCAGTGCACAACAAGGCGAATAAATAGCCGACATCTACCAAGGGATATGCGAAAATCTTATTAAACTCTAAATTTGATGTTATTTAAATGAAAGTGTAGACACCCGAAATTTCACTTTTTTTTTTACTAACCCTATAGGAGGATAAAAATGTAATTTCACCACGATGACAACCCTAACAGGAGGACAAAAGCGTTATTTCAGTCAAGATAACGAGACATCCGATCAGAGGATTTCAGAACTTAGATCAAAGTACACAAAGTTACCACGATGAATGTCAGGCAAGGAACTATGCAAGGCATAACAATTGATTGTTTGGCATCTACGGGAAAAACCATTTCTACATTTTGTCATATCCTCCCAGATTCAAAATTGGCCAAGTTTTATGTCATTGTGTAGATCTCAAAAGGAGCTTTTCGAAATGATATGACATGAATCCCAGCTATTCCCATGTTGAAAGTTACGAGCATTCCAGTGCACAACAAGGCAAATAAATAGCCGACATCTACCAAGGGATGACATTTTCCATTTTTACCTATCTTCCCGAACTCAGAATTGAGCGAATAATATACAATTGCGAAGCTATCAGAAAGTGTGATAACCCAAATTTTAGAAATAATTAAAATTAGAATTTAATAGATAAAATTCTTATTATAGAATGTGTCGGGTTTGAGTTAGAATATATATAGGTGTTATATATTTCAAATTTTGTGTTATTGGTGGAAAGAAACCCACAAATGAGACTTTTTAGTTGGATAAACTATTAAGGAAAGATAGAGTTTTAAAACTTAAAGTTGATTTTTTTAAATTATTAAAGAAAATAGTAATTGATGATGTGAAATCAAAGAGGGAATTGATGTTAGACGAGTTAACACTTAAAGAAACATGTTCAAAGTATTTAGAAATGAAGGTTATATTTCTGCTAATGCAGAAACTTGTCTGCCTCTGGACTGGAGGTGGCTCAGTTGCGCCACTTCCAAGCTTATGACCAGCGCAGCTGCACCGGTCTGCAAAAGGTTCTGAGTATGTTGTGAAATTCAAATTTCCAGAGATGTATATTAAGGGTTCATGTGTAATAAAAGTCTTAATTGGTGATTAAGTTGTCCATGAATGGATTGAGATAGCAAAACATGAATCGGATGAGAATTAGTTAAGTTATATTACGTAAGATTATAAGTATAAGTCTTGTGTGGCAGTGACATGATAGTAAATTGAATAAATAGGATTAATTCACTTACATAAGACTGTGAAATAATGTGTTCTACATAAGATGGTGAAAGGAATATGTTAAGTAAAAATTAAAATTTTAAATTTATTACATAGTATTATAATATATAAAAAGGGTTAATATTTGAAAGATAAGTGATTAATAAAAGAAGGGAACCAATATAATTATAAGTAATTGTTGGTTAAAGATTGATGCATTAAGGTAATATTTTATGTGGTGGTTAAAGAAAATTGTTTTGGAACAATTTATGGAAGAAATGGAATGGAAGAATTATATTATATTAATTAGTGTGGTACATACTAATTATTGTAAGAAAATGGCTATTTGGATAAAGGTGTTATGTGTATAAGTTCATAGTATATAATCATTTTAGGCAATTAAATAATTTAATATTAAGGTAAAGTGTGACACCTAAGCTTTATATTAAATGAATATTGAATAAAGTGGGAATTGGGAAAAAGCCAAACGTGGCCTAGACCCTTGATATTTTACTGTTGAGAAAATGAGCTTGAGTTATATAACTCTAGTAAGTGGGATAATTGAGCCTTGTGTGACATGAGTATTAACGTTAAATCAGACTAAAGATTTAACTAGAATTATCAAAAGAGAATTAATGGAAAGATAATAGATGATTGATAATAATCATTGTGATATTAAAGTGTGATAGGGAATAATGGGTTGAGAGTACCCAACTGATGTATATTTAGCCCAAATAAAACGTTATGTGGACTAGCCCAATGTACATGGGATATAAGATTATATATTGGAGTATATAAGTATATTTCCTACATGTGGGTAGATACATATATATATGTGTGTATATGTACCCATAACTTAATTTAATGTAGTAATGTTAAGTCATTATAATTGATTTAATAGGCCCAAAAGGAATTAACTTTAGTATGATGGGGACCATTTTACTGATAAGTTAAGGAGTAATATAGCTTGTCCCATATTCATTGTCCTTAATTATATCATTCGTGTAATAAGCCAATGTCTTACTCCTTTATGTTGCTTAAACTCAGTGATGATGATGATGATGGCTATCTAGAGCAAATAATGAAGAGAGGAATGGAGGAAGAGGGAGTTGGTGACCAACCCTTCAATACCCAATGACTTCTTCTTCTTCCTCTTAGTTTAAATCTTTGGAAAAAATCATTGTATGAACAATAATTTCCATAAATAGGGACTCCTCCTTCTCAATTCCCGTTGGTTGAATTGTCTGAGAAAATGGGTTATGAAAGGTTAGTAGAATGGAGAGCAATCAGAGGTTTGGAGAGCTATAGTTAGCAAATTGGAGCAATCAAGAGGTAATAATTCTAATATATATGCTCTTGATTCCTAAGTTTTGAATACCTTAGAAATGTCAAGAAATACTCACTTTTGAGTCAAAATTTTATGACTAAGACTTGTTGCAATCTGTAAATTACTGTTAGATGTTGATAATACAATTAATGTGACGCCCCCAAATTCGGGTACTTGAAACTCGAACTCGGTGCTTCACGATACCATTTTTATGAGCGGTAATATAAATATCAAACTTAATTTATATTTATCAGAGTCTAATCCCAAGTACGTAACCTTTACTATAATTCTTTTCATGATAGATAATACATATCATTGTCGTAATACAGTTTAACTATTACAAAAGATACCATTAATCGTATTCTGTTTGCTTTCCTTTTCACTTGTTCTTGGCCAAACCTTCTAGCTATTCACACTTAGCTGAAAATATTTAAATTAAGCAAGAATGAGTATTTGGGTGCCCGGCAAGTAATAACAATTATAAATATCATTAGCTGAAAGAATTAAATTTTTTCTTTAGACATCACTTCTACAACGATTCAATAGTTGTGAAGTAAACTAAACCGATAATAATAACATAACAACTCTACATCACATTTTTGAAATTACGTATTGACTATAAATAGGGTTAAGGTGACATACTATGAACATTATTTTCAATTTTCGAATAGGTTTAGCAGAACTTCATCTGAAAACTGTCATAACTTACGGGCGCGAGGGTGTACATCCCATGGGCCATGTATTAATCAATACTGTATGCAAGAACGATATTATCGTTCACTCTGTCCGCCTTGGGCACATAAAAGTTTTTCCTTGTTCGGGATGTTCATACTTAGTCGGGAATCCGAACCAAAATAATTTGATTGGATACAAAAAGGTTTTATCATATTCAACGATATTTCTAAATCTGTGTCTAGCTGATCAAATAGCTTAGACGACTTTTACTTAATGTATACATACTGACGATCAATAGGTATATATATATATATATATATATATATATATATATATATATATATATATATATATATATATATATATATATATATATCAACATGTGATTAAATACAATAATTATCAAAGTGGGGACACTTGTATAACCATAATTAGAAATTAACGAACATAATAAATATCTGAATAATAATATAATACCATGTTGATAATCAATGATAAGATATATAATATATATAACAATAGGGTTAATAATCTGGTACAATAATAATATAATTCTGAAACTTTCTTACTCATGTCCATTGCATAAAGAAAATGCAAAGGTAGGATACTTGCCTGGTCTGCTGCTTACAGTACGCAACTTAGTTTTATCTTTTATAAAGCGACCTATCAGTAATAAGATCATTTTACTGATTAGAATAACATATCGTAACACATAATACTGCTTATTGCAGTCATCACATAACCTAATCATATTATCACACATGTTTAACAGTCATTGGATCGCAAATAAATACGTATCTAATCAAATTATCTAAGTCCAGATCAATTTCTAAAATATATCGGTGAACCGACGGCTTTATCGGGTAATTATCGAGTCTAAGACTTTATCCTGTAGTTCAATAACTGAAAATATCAGTCATAATATTTCTAATTGACTTATAATTTTTTTAATTAATTATGACTTATAAAATTTTTTAATTAATTATTATAATTTATCATGATTTTTCAAACACCGGAATATTTTTAAATGATTTAAATATTACATAATTCTATTATCATTAATATTTAATTAATATTAAACTATTAATGAAACCATTGCCAAAATATTAAAGTTATTTATAATAACTTAAAAATTTTTTAAAGTATTAATATTACCCTTAAATGATTTTTAAAACATTTAAAATTATTTTTAAATAATTACCATTAATATTTAAATATTAATGTACTATTTATCCAAATATTAAAAGTCATTAAGTATAACTTAAAATATTTTTAATTCTTTTATATCCTTTTTAAATAATTTTTAAATTAATAAAACCATTTTAAAACTATTTATTTAACATAATTATTAAATAAATTTAATATCATTAATATTAATTTATTTATAAAATTATCCTTTAAATATTAAAAGTTATATTTTATAACTTAAAATATCTTTAAACACTTTATTTTCATTTAAAATGATTTTTCTAATATTAAAATCATTTTTAAACTAATTTATTTAATATAATTATTAAATAAATATAAAATTATTAATATTAAAATATTAATATTTTTCATGACAAAATATCAAAAGTTATATTTTATAACTTAAAATATTTTTATAACCTTTAAATTATTTTCATATGATTTTTATATCATTAATTCTATTTTTCATAATTTATATAATATATTCAATAAATGACTTAATTATCATTAATATTAATTTATTAATAAAATTTCATCACAAAATATTAAAAGTCATTAAAAATAACTTAAAATATTTTCTTATAACATGATATAATTTTAAATGATTTTTCAAGTATTAAAATCATTTTTAACTAATTTATTTAATATTATAACTAAATAAATTAAATATCATTTATATTCCAAAAATATTAAATATTTATGAAATATACTCAAAATAAGTAAAAACTAATTTTTAATAATTTATTATGTATTTTTAATAATTTAAAACTAATTTTCTCTATTTATTTAATAAAATAATTAATTTCAAAAATTAATTGTCGCTAAAGACTGCCTATAGCGACATAACCGTCGCTATAGGTGTTCTTCGTGTTCTTCATCAAACCCAGAAACTCATGTGCAGTTAATGAGTTAGGAGGTTTGACCAACAATAGTTTTTAAACTGTGATGATTTTGGGCTTGATCTTGGTCAGATCTTGTACTACTCGTGCAAGAATACATGATTCAACCATCAACAAGTTCACATCATAACACAAATGCAAGATACGATCCTTCAAAGTTACTGTCAGACGTTACCTGGGTTTTCCAGAAACCCAGTCAGTTAGAGTAGGCATATTCTAGCTCGATTATATACATGTTCTATTCATGATTTATGTAGTATCAAGGTCTAAATCTGTAGTCCTTATGTCAAGGAACATATACAAAATATTATTTCAGTCCAACAATAGCAAAATCACAATCTATGATCCGGTCAAAGGCTATCAGAAGTTGTGTTCATCCGGGTTTCTGGGTTTTCCAGAAACGGTAAACATATTTCGACAGGCCTAGTTTGACCACCTGCTACATTTGATATGTTGATTATATACACGATCGAAAGCCACAACTGTAAAGTACTGGTTACAACAACATCGTCATAACTCTTAACACCTGACAGATCTAAGCGATTGAAAATGTTGTCAGACGCTGCTAAAGACTTTCTGGGTTACCCAGAATTTGTCTGGTCATGCCCGATCAATGGGTTTTGACCGATTATAACATCAAATCTACAACAGATCTGACTCCGAATCAAGTTCTATATCAAAGCTCTCATAACATACTACAAGATCAAACACTTAAATAATAAAAACACATAACATACAAAGATCTATGAGGACTGACATTTGACTATCAGACACAAAAACAAAAATTTCCAGATTTTGAAAAATATCAAATCTGAGCCTATAGATGTTATGGATCTAACATCTATCAACCCAGATCACTTAATTAGACTCCATACAACATGTTTAAACATTAAAACATAAAATCTAACATGGAATCAAAGTCAGATTTTTCAACTAGGGTTTATACCTTTATTAAGCTATGCTTGAATCTGGCCTTCTAATCTGATAATGGTAATCGTGGGGCTTTGTTTGGGAGCTTGATATACTACTATATTTCGTGAGTATAGAGAGGGAGAGAGAGAGCTTAAGTTGGGTGTTGGGAGATAAAATGAGGCAAAATATAAGACTTTTCTCTCTCATAATCTTTATATAATCTAATACAATGTATATGGCTGATAATATATGGCTGGTAGCTGGAGATTTAAGTCACATGGGGTTAGTGAAAGTGGTTGAGCAACTAAAGTTTTGGCCACTTTGACAAGTTAGCTTAAATAATGCTCTAAGGACAAAATGGTCAATGACATTGAAAATTTAATGGCACATTGGTCATTTGGCAAACCCTTAGGGTTTAACCCTAGGGTTTAGCACAATTAATTTATAGGATGTCTAATTTAGGGTTTGAAAATATAACATTTTAGTTTCCTAAAAATGTAATTTAGGGTTTCTTAATCATGCTTAATTTATTAATCACATAGAACATGAACTTTAGATTATAGATTCACTAATTATCATTAGGATCTACAATTAGAAATTTAGGGTTTTCAATTTGACAATAAGGGCTAAAATGGAAAATTAGGTTTTCTAAATTACAAACTTAGGGTTTCTAAAATTTTATATTTTTAAATATTAATTAGGGTTTACCTAATTGATCATAAAATTATATAATACACACATAAATCATATAACACGGTTATATATTAGTCTCAAACTCATAACTGAGTTTTAAATTAGGGTTTCTAATCAATTAGGGTCCACAAATATTAATTAGGGTTTCTAGTATTAGGGTTTTTAATTACTAATTAGGGTTTTTCATACTTAGCGTTAAAACCGACAATGCAAATCATATACCACATAACACAGTGACTTAACAGATTTTAAATTCTCGTTTGACTGCGAAACTAGGGTTTATCATTAATACGAGGGTTTTCAAATACTGCACCATCATTGACCAATTATTAACAATGCGTACATACAGTACATATTTATAGTATTGAAAAATCAAAATATAATTAATATTATATTATTATTCTCATTCCTCGGTCAAAATCCAAAATTAGGGTTTGGATTCCATATCTGATTTTCTTACATATACTTATCATTATTAATTAAGTTAAATAATTAGCTTAATTAATCTGAAATAAATTCATATAATAAAATTGTTATTACAATAATTCTAAAAATCATTTCATATATTATTTAAATAATATATATAAGTATATTTCCCTGGAAATTAATTAATAAAAATATTTGTACTATAAAATTAATTATTATAAGAATATAATTTTTAATGATCAATAATTCTAAAATAAAATTATTTGTAATAATTAATGTAATAAATAAATTTTATTTATCACACACACACACACACACACACACACACACACACACACACACACATATATATATATATATATATATATATATATGCATTACCTGCCACATATCTCCACCATTAAAATAAAAAAAATTTATATGCAAAATTTCTTATTTATTTATATAGAAAATATCGGGTTATTACAGTTAAATACGAAAACAACGGAAGTTAAACGGACCAATTCAGTTTATAAACGAATCCGTAGTGATAAAATTTGCTAAACTTGTCAAAATATGAAAATTTAGTATGAACTTGAGTTTTGGATTAATATTTGGGTTAGTTAATATTTATGTTAATTGTTAATTCTTTGGTATGTTGTAGTTTTATGAGTTACGAATCCATATAATCAAAAACGAACTAATTTGGATAAGTATAACTCGCGTTATGACGATCAGAAGGTGAAATGGTATGCAAAATCGTGAAGATCAGAGTTTGGAAACACCTTCTACATCATGGGGCACAACTGCGCTACCCCCAAGGTCATTTTGGGAGTGGCTGCGCTGCCCCCAAGGCCATTTGGGGAGCAACTGCGCCAGAACAGTGTTAGACAAAAACTGTTTTGACCTGCTGTAGTAAATTAAGCATAACGTCTATATACAAACTTTGATTGAGGCGGTTCAGGATGATTTAGAAAGATAACGAGTAGACCTACAACTTTCATTCTTTAAGTTTTTCGATTTGAAGTCGTTAAGAGGGGTAAAAATATCCATATTTGTGACTGCTACATATTCGAAGGCAATCGGAGGGCGTCGGACATGAAAATACGCAAGTGTAGTGCTCCCGACGATAAAATATATTATTCTAAGTGATAATAGACATGTCATATAACTAAGATTACTTTACTCATAATGGAATGCTTTAAAATGATTTTCTAAAAGAAAACTTAAAGTTTTTGAGAAACAGAAGTTGATGAATTTGGTGTCCTTTGAGTTCTGACCTTGGACCCTATGTACGCATATCAAAGTGCATGAAATGTAGTTTTAAAGTTACCATGCATATACTAGATTGATATAGCTTGGTTTAAAATGTGTTGAAAGAAAACTCGAAAGTTTTGAGAACTAATAGTTTCATATATTGTGTAAAGTATACTCTGACCTTTCTAGCATGCATACTAAGACGCCTTATGCCTCTAGACATGACAAATATGTTCATCATCTAGCTAAGCACGAATTGGGCCTTTCAAGTGTGTTTTAAAATAAGTTTTCAAATAATGAACTATGCTATGTCTATGTAAATAAGATATATACATGTGAGCATGCTATTAGAGGCTTACTAGTACCAATATATGGTTTAAAAGCTTATAAAATTGAATCTTGTTAAAGAATGTTGTTAAGCCTTATTGATTGAAATAAATCATTATGGAGCTAAGTAGTTTGAATATGAACTTGAAAATAGATCACAACCCACTTGATGTATGTTTACAGTACGTATCAGAATATATGTTATGCTAGAAATTATATTGGGCAATAAAAAGCCTAAGTCTAGTTCTGGCAGGGAGTAGCGCGGCCGCGCCACTCCCAAGCTTAAATGCAGCGCGGCCGTGCCGTTCTGTAGAGTGACTAAGAGCAGTTTGTTAACTGCATGGTCTTAAGTTATGGTTATATGTTGTCCTTAAGGACTACAAGATATGAAACAAGATTGTTTAGATAAATATGATAATAGAATGAGCTAGTCTCATGGTTATCCTAAGTTCAAGTAAGAATGAAACCAAGTTAGGAAATAATATTTGTTCTTATATTAAGAGTGTATGAATTGTATGAATGATGGGTATGAATCCATGATTATATAACTGTAAAGGAATACACACAGTGCAGATAAGCTTTAAGCAGTTAAGTCGTAGTTGATAAACTACGAATCATGCAAGTCTTTTAGTTCCTATTTGATATATGAATTCGATAACTGTAGCTGATCTATATTATGCTATGAAATTGTTGATGTATATATATGAAATGCATATGAGATATATATGAAATGTGAAAGTTGATCTTTGATGATATGCTTGTGAAGTAAATCTCTATGCCTGTTATGTGAGAAGTAACATGCGTAGTAAATATTAATTGATTATGAATGCATGAGCTGAGTATGCTATTATATGCTATGTGATGCATGAAAACTGTTAGAATTGCTGAGATGTCGAGCTCACCCTTGCAAATAACCACTTTTACAGGTTAAGGACTCACGGTAAAGATTACGTGCTACTTGATTGATAGAGTTCAATAGTATAGAAGGAGATTGATTTATTTATTTAAATATATGCTCTTGAACCATGTTTAGGTTCTAGAAGATGTACATGATAGTAGTTTATGATGTGTAATACATGTTGAGTTGTAAAGTTGTACTAGGTGATGCATAGAGGAATTCGAATCAAGAAGTAAAAATTTATACAGTAATTCGAATAGAATGAATCATAACATAATTTGATTCAAGGATATGTAATTGATTCAAGTTAAGAAATCAATAAAAGATTTTTTTCCAAAGGAGATTGAAAAAGTTTAAATTATTTCGCATAATTTTATAACTTCGAATATGATGTAAGACAGGAATGGTAAATGATCAAGATTTGAAACTTATAAAGTTTGGGGTCATTATACAGATCCTGGAAATGGAAAGAATTTATATTCTAAATTGTAATAAGCAAAGTTATATTCATTAAGTTATGAATAAAAGATATAAATAGTTTGACGATAGTAGTATCGTGGAGGACCAGATTCGGGGGCGTCACAGAAAGAGCTTTCTAGAATGGTATGACAAATCTCCTAGTTTTTCCCATATTGAAAGTTATGAACGTTTCAGCTGACAACACGAAAAACTAAATTCGCGAAACAAAAACTGAGCAAGAGGGGTCCACCCTAGGCCAGCCACAGGTGTACTTGCGACCAACTAACAGGTGTACCTGTGGCTGCCCATTTTCCTCCACAAATGGGCGACTTTCAACAAATTTGAAAGAGGGATCACATTCTAAAGAGAGAAACAACATCGTAGAGAGAGAGAGAGGGGCTCGAATTAGAGTCTCAAAAATCATTTGATCCAAGCAATATCTAGCATTATATAGTTAGATCTTATACAGATAGAGTGATATAGCATAGATTCAAGTTAAAGGAAGCTTATTTCTCCATTTCCTAAGGTGAAAAATTGAATCTTTATTTATTTCCTTGTAAATCTAGTTAGATCTATTAGATCTAGTTCAATGTAGTGCTTATATTTATTCAAAGTTTCAGTCTTTATACATATATTGTTTTCTTATCTATAGATCTATCTATTTTACCGATTCTTTTACTTGTATATAGTTAAAGATTGAATCTTTTCACTAGATCTATCCTAATTCTAGCCAAATTTATTCCTTAATCGGTTCTAAAGCTTCAAAGCTTGAACCTTTATGCTAGATTGGCTTAGATCTAGGTTAAATCTAGTCATTTTCAATGTTTTTCAATCGATTTCGAGCACTCCGTAAAACCTTAGATCCATATCTAGTAGGGAGGAGGTCCTAACTAATCGCGTTAGGGATTCTAACAAGTGACTCACCTGATAGCGGTTTTAAAGATACATTTTTTATATATTTTTGTTTAAATCCCGTTGTGTTATGGCGATCTTCGGATACATCGGATCCATGGATTCATGTCCTGAATTTTGAGATCTTGCAATATATCTCATCATGCACATAGTCCCTCGAATGTCGGTCTCGATATCACAATCTAAAAGGCAGGGTACGTGACCTCTTTTAGGTCTCTTTGGTTTATATTCAAGTATGTTTATGTGAGCCTAAAAATCCTGGGGTCAGGATCCCCGAATCGAATCTTGACTAGATTCCCATGATGGACATTCTGTAAGAAAAATGTAACATTAAACCGTGCAAATGTAATTTCGAACCTTAAAACAACGTCGATGGCTTTGTCCCGAGAGACCGGATTTAAGACCCCGTAATAGTGAAAATTGTGATTGCGGGTGTTCAAGTCTATCAAGATGGCTTTCATGCCCAGGGATGGCCCGACCCTTTCTATGCTTTATTTTATGTATTATCACTCCAAAAAACGATTTTCAAATCAAAAATGACAAAGATCTTGTTGTCGACGTCGGGATTTTTATTTGTCCCTTTCTGTTCTTGTTCTTTTATGTTCTCATGTTAGGTGAGATTTTTTTGAAAAAATAAGTTTGAAAAGGTTTGACATGTATATGTCGACGATTTGACAGTAAGAGTCGCCAGTTGGTTATTTTTAAATGGTTGCACCAGTTGTAATACTTGAGAATTTCCACGTATTATTAAATGAATATATTAATGGAAATAATATTTATGTGAATACAAGTGTTATTGTTTTGTGAGTTGGTTAATTCAATTGATTCGTATTAGATCAATGCGTAATAAGAAATGTGAATTGACAATGAGAATTGTGAAATGCCTTGTGTGACATATTGTGAAACGAGGAAATTCACTAAGCGAGTTAAAACGAGAATTAGGAAGATTAATCGGGTTGATCATGTGATTTCATGTAGATAATGAGTACACTCTTAGACTGGTAATATCACTCATGTGGACATTAATTCATGTCGTATAAAACGAGTTTAGCGATGAAAATTGGCACGGGCTTGAAGCTAAACTAGTCTTGGCACTGTCAGGGTACGGCGCAACTGCGCCGTCCTAGCAGTACAAACTAGCGCAGCTGCGCTAGAGATCAGTTGGAGTTGGTTACTTTCTACTGTAGCACTAAATTGGGACATTAATGTTATATGTGTGACATTAATAAACCATGGAATAAAGAACGTTATGTTCGACGAAGGAATTATTAAGTGAGCAATTAATTAATATTAATTGTTAATGGTCAGTGTATAATATTGATTAATTGATAATGATAATTAATTAATAATATATGATTAATATTGTTAACAATATGTCTATTAATATAATAAGAATTATATAGATAATTAATGACCACGGAGATCCATAAATACATTAATCAAGGAAGAATGGATTAAATTAATATTGGTGGTAATTAATCAAGGAAGTGAATAATTTATTTATTTGACATAAATAAGTAAGTTATTAATATAATAATATTATATTGACAGTTATGTGCATGTGAGCAATAATACAACTATACTATATAGTGTAGTGCGACATTTATGTGAGATATTAAGTTTTATGAAACTATATTGTATGAAGCAATGTGATTAAGCATATTGAAATTATATGATATAAATATATCATGAAATGTGTATGTAACAATATGCATGTGGGTAGACATTAAAATAAAATGTACATGGATTATATGTATGTTGCATAACATCTACTACCTTGAAATGTTAAATCACATTGTGACATTAAGTTATAATGTATGGTTGATATGTGTATATAATATAGCATAAGAATAAGAGTTATGTATAAGTATATGGTCTAATGTTGCAAGAATACTGAGTATTTGGAAATTGTCCCAAAATGAGTGTCCAATTGCCCTCATTTCTCAGTCACGTGTGTAGCAAAAAGGCTAAGGCCTATTCCTCTTTTCTTCTTCCAATCTTCCTAGATGATGATTATGGGGGAGTGGTGGTCATGATGAAATCCAACTAACATCAAACAACTCCTTCTTAACCTTCATGCTATCCTTTCATCCATGAGTTTGATTTATTAGAAAATTTCATTGTCTGAGTATTGATTTTCCTATAAGTATGAGCTCTCCTTCCATTTTTCTATTGCTGAGAATTCCATTAAGGGTGAGGTTGAGAGCATACAAGTATTCTAGGACATTGGGAGTTCATTTGTGACGCCCCCAAATTCGGGTTCCCTAACCTCGGGTTTGGTGCTCACGATCCATCATATATAACATATCTAACTACTCATTCATTAATGAAAAACATCATTCATAATATTCCTTAATACAACATATAACAATATCCTAGGTTAGCTAACCTTGACATAACTTACATACCCTTATATAACCAAATGGTTTAGATAATTAATTACATAATAAAACATAACCATTAAAAGTTGACACTAACTACTCCTGAGACTTGCCTTTGCCTTTGTCCCTGTTAGAACATTCTGCTACATTGGCATTAGCTGAAATATTTTATTTAAGCAAGGGTGAGCAACGAGTTTGCTCAGCAAGTTAAAATATACAATAAATGATATATATCACGAATAGAAGAGTCTAGCTTCTATAGAACTTCAGCAATAATCAAAAGATTTCGAAGTAGCGGAATAATAATTCAATCTCAATAATAAAACTTTCTCCCATTTCATACTGAATAACATATCAGAGATGAAAGAGTAAAATTAAAGATTCAATAATATTCAATTGAATAAGAAGAATTAACAATACTGCAATAATATTCAATATTGTGGGATATACCCAGATTTCATGCTGAGTGATCACAAAAGGATCATGAACTAATAGAGGAATCATTTAGTTATTAAAACTAAATTACCACAAGAATATAAATTAGTTATAAAAACTAAACTATACTCCTCTGCAAGTACCTGGAGCGGCCAACTCCTTTGTACCCTATATTATGCATAATACTCAATAATAGCACATAGGTCGATTTACGACATAAAAATTTGTTCATCTCATTCTTACGTCACGAGTTCGTACCACAACAATATGGTTTGGATTACTTCCAAAGAAATACTATGATTTCAATAATTAATAACAATACTAATCTAGCCGAAACCAATGGCATAGATCTTCCAATAACAATTCAGTTCATAATAAATAGAACATTTCATGCTTTAACAAATATTAGTCTCGCCAAAACAATTAGCTGGGACATGATTCACAAACAGTTCAAATAATAGAACAAGAATCAATTGCACTATGTGCGAATAACAATAATCATTATAGATGTGAATAATAAACAATAATTATCCCCTAATCATGCTTTGAAATTAATAACTCAAGTTGAGTTAGGAAACTTGCCTGATTCGTTGACTACTGCTATGCAATTTAAGTTAACTTCTTTTGTAAGATCTATCATTGATAAGATCGATCTCTTAATTAGCATCACATATCTTACTCATAGCAATTTAACATGAAATCACATAACCAATCATTAGTGAGTACACTATACTAACTTAGACTTAACACTTACTCGTTCATTTATAAGTTCGTAATATAACTTGACAAACTATTTATGAACTCAGTAGACTTAATATATCATTTCAGTTTCTATTTTAGCAAGCTAAAACAAAACTGACTTCTCTTCCTGACATTTCAGTTTCCCTTTTCAGCAACCTGCAATGTTCATTTCGAGAAGTTGAAATACACTATTTAGGAAAATATGAAATTAGCTTATTATTTTTTTAATCTTTTGGCCAATCATATATACATATATTCTATACACAAAAAGTATTTTTCTGGAATTTTTCAACTCCCTTAAGTATTTTTCAAAAATAAATTTTTAGTTAATTCCTTAAGAAATTAGTTACCTCGTGCTTAAGTCTAAAAATTCTCAACTCTTGATGGGATCCTACACGTGTTAACGTGAGCTTATAGTTTAAATTTCAAGGCCATCGGAGTTATACAACTCTGGTTATAGCGATTTTCGTTTGAAAAGCCCAAATATTTAAATGGTCGTAACTTGCTCATTTTAAGTCAGAATGAGCTCATTTTTGGACACAACCTACTTTATCCCATATATTTTCATCCCCCAGAGGCCGGATTTTATCTCGATAAATAAGTGGCCAAAACAACCCTTACAAAATTTTGGACAGTTTGTTTTTGTCATTTTTCTATTTTTTGACTCCTTTGCTAAAATCAGTCTAGTCAAAAATCTACAACACATTTTCTAGTGATTCCACTTGGAGATGTTAGAAAACTCATAGATCTAACTCTAGAACTTGACCACACTCAAAAATTCAAAGTAGAATGAGAGATATGGTCATTTCCATATCATACTTTGTTTTCTCAAAAAGCTATTTTTCAACTCTTTATGTTTTGTATAAAAACTTTCATGATCTCCCATAAAACCAACATAACTCATCATATTAACTCAAAATAACTCATATAATCATGGATCTAACATGATCCATGGTTTAATTCACACAACAAAAGCTAAGAAAAATTTGATTTTCTAACTTTTGAAAAACCTAACTCATATTTCTTAGTTTAGATTCAACTTTTGATCTACAAAAGAGTTGGATCTAAACATTAAACACCTTTAAACATATGAATCTAAGGTTTTTATCTTCAAGATAAAAACTTTATACTATCAAAAATCAAATCAAAATAAAAAGAAATTAAATCTATATACAAATAGAAATCCTTATACATTCTCTTGATTCCTCTTCTTCTTCTTTCTAATACTTAGAATAAAGAACTAAGTAACTATCAAAACTCTCCCTTTCTCTTTCCCTATTATGGCTGAATCCCTCTTGCACACACACTCTCTCTCTTGGTCTTACTTTGATAACTTAAGAATATGAAATGAGATAAAAAGATGTAAGAGAAAGGAAATTTGATGTTAGTAATTTTGTATAGATATATTTAGTGTATCTATAATCATCATCCAATGTCTTACTCTTCCTCTCTCTCCTTATCATTATAAGCTTGCTTTCACTCTTGGTTTAACTTGTGGGTTGGATGAAAAAGATAAGAATGAGACCAAGGCTTGACATCTAGCAAGTTAGTTCACCTACTAAAGTAATGTAATGATTACATGCCTCCTCCTTTCTCTCCTCTATGTAAATTTCGGCCATGATGGCCTTCTTGGGCCCCTTTTTATTATCTTTTAAGCTCTATTTAGCTTACTTAATGGTCCAAAAGGTCTCCTCCCAGTTGGGCTAAGAGTTGGGCCAATCAATTAATTATTTAGGCTAGAAATTCTAATTCTTTGGGCTTGCAATTCAACATAGTTTATACATTTTAATTTTTATCCATTCCCTAATATTTAATTTGGGTTCCCTTACACACATTAGTAAGTTAATTTCTTACTCATATATCCTTAATTTCATAACCCAATTAGACTTGCTATTCTTAGGTTATAAAATTAATTAATTGAGATGTATAAAATAAATTTCTTAGGATTAGTATATGTTTTTAAATACTATCATTCTCTTAAATTATAGCCTATTAGGTTATTTAATTATCATACCTAATATATGTATTAGGTTACATAACTTTATTCTTCATCTCTTTACAAAATAAATGTATACACATTATATAATACATATTTACTCAATCACGTACATAATTCACATATGTCCTGACATATTTCCCCTAGTTTATTAACTTATTAGCCCAAATTGACTTAATAAGTTATAAACACATACATACTCATATCAATAATCAATTACTTAAGGATTGTAAATCCTTTTAATTTAATAATCAAGGCTAACCTTCAAGCTAAGTTAATTTCTTACATAACTTTCATTACTTTTCCTTTAAAATGATTAAGTATACTTCTTAGTTAATTAACTATCTAGCTTAATTATCATATACACTTATATGATTCAAGTACTTCCTTTTCTTTTCTCTTTTTTTTAAAAATATTTATTCGAAAAATTTGAATTATGTGAAATTCTGGGTTCTCACATCATTAGGAGCAAGTTCCTTCATATTGCAGAGGTATAACCCCATTCATTGCTTTCCAATTTCATTCTCTGTCAAAATAGAGTTCTTGAGTCTTAAATTTCAATTTCTTGATTTTATAGAATTGGATGATAATGAGGTTGGGTAATGTTCATATAGTTGTTATATGATCATATAAGCATGTTTAAACTGATACATGATTGTTTAGAAATGAATTTATGAGTGATTTCTATGTTTGGGCTAGTTTTCTGCTGAAGCAGACTGTTCCTGGCTCGAACCAGGCACGGCGCAGCTGCGCCGGATTAACACTGAGGCGCAGTGCAGCTGCGCCGACCCCTAAGTTCAGTTTTGAGTTCTATTTTATAATCTGCCAAGTGTTAATCAATCATTATGACATATACTAGCATGCAAGCATGTGTAAGGGGTATATATAGATATATTAACCTAATGTGAGCATGTTTAGGCTAGAATACATGATTAACAAAGGTGTATGGTTTAAAATAACTTTATAAATTTAGAAACGAACTTGGTGAGTATAAATGACATGTTTATGTACTGACCTTGCGAGCATGTAGATATGGTTCAAAAATGCATGAATAAACCGTTTGCTTGTGTTTATGTGATTAGTAAGGGAGCATGAACATGTTGAACCTACTAGTAAGCTTTATAAATGAAATTACGAATTTCAAACATGAATATTAACATGCTACCTTGAGGCTTATAATTTGACATTTGTGCTCATGTTTGATGATACTCCTAGACTCGCTCATGTAGTATAAACACACAAACACACACACACACACACACACACACACACACACACATATATATATATATATATATATATATATATATATATACCATACTTGTGTATCATATTTCAAGAAAAGCATAAACGAATCATATTTTTAACCAAGGCGGTGCTAATTTCACATATGTGTTATGAATACTCACAAGCATGCCTAATATGAGTTTTATAACTATCTTGTATGTTTAGAGAGCAAGCATGATAGACTTTGTGGTTTCATGACCTTGAATGGCCTTAAATTGTTGAAATGATCAATTTAAAATTTTATTATGAAAGAAAGAACCTAGATTGACTTGAGAAGCATGAAAAGACCTTTTACTTGACAAAATATATCATGTATGATTGATTTGGTCAAGATAGACAGAAACCGCAAGGCAGCAGCTCAGTTTTGGCTTGGCCAGAGGACGGCACAACTGCGCCGGTCCTAGGCTTAGCCATGGCGCAACTGCGCCAGTCTGAAATCAGAACCTGGTTAGTTTGAAATCTGATCTTGGGTCAGTTGACGTGTATGATGCTTATATTGCTAGAGGTGATTTAAAACCTACTGATATATGTATATAAGTGATGCTTACGTGATATAATGGTGTTTGCCTCGTAATAGGATGGTCCATGGGTAAAAAGGACTTAACCTTGAGCATTCTTAATTTACTTATGAAAGAACTAGGTATTTGATTCATGATGAATCTATAATCTAATTTTGTACCATATGTGCATACTTGAATCATGTCAAGCTTGATTAAATACTGTGTTAGCTAATGAACATCTTGAACATATAATACGCTATAAATAGTATTCAAAAGTGTTGATTTCTTAACGTGGATAAACTACGCTTAAGGCAAGTATCTAAACTATCCTTTACATTGTGCAAAGTATTCTTGCATTACTTTATTCGATGAATGTCGTAAGCAAACCTTATCTCTTTGAGTGCAAGTTACCTTATTTATTCGTTTAAATGAGCTATTATGAAAATTCTTGAGAAAACTATTATTCATGTTGAACTTGGTATTGTTCTGGGATATTGTGAAAGGGTCTATGTCATTGATTCGGCTAGACTATGTGCATGTTTATAGAACTGTCCAAACCAATTGATTGGTGCGAAAATCTCAAAAACTAAGTTGAACAACCCTTATGGTAAGGGGAGTGTATGTTGTTGGAAACCCCAACACATGAGTAAATTATTACTGTGGTGTTATGCATAACATGTAGTATTGTAGATTGATCATTTATAGTACTTGAATTGTAGATTATCAGTTTAATATTGGTAATTTTAGTAGATGTTTAATAGTCCTTAGTGACTGCTCAGTATAAATTATTTAGTCAGTTGGATACATTGATAGTCTTTGAATTCATATATATCTATTGATTTATATTGAATTATGGTTCTTATTCCAAGAATTGTTGATATTCATTATTCATGATATTATTCTAAAACTCTGAACTATCTTAGAGATGATACTTTGATATTTCAAACTCGTGTTATAAAACTCTTTACCCTTGTTGTATATTACTTGTTGGGTAATTTGTGTTCATCCTTGCTTATTTAAAACCTTTCAGTTAAGGCAGAACAGGGAAGTATATTTGGGAAAGATAAGGGCAAGGGCAAGGGCAAGGCTACTGACTAGCTTGTCCCTTTATGTTTAAATCTATTATGCTGTATTAAGACTGTTTTCAGACTATGTTTAAGCTTATGTAGGATTATGTAATAAGTCTTTATTCGATATTATTATATAATCTATTAAGCACTGTAGGTTGCGAGACTTGGGGGAATAATTATAATAAATCATTGTATATTATTCTAAATTAGATCTTTCGTTGTGAATGTGTAATTTTAGTTATTATGGTAATACCATGAGAACATGACGAACCGAATTAGAGTGACCAAGTGGCGGTTCGAATTTGGGGGCGTCACAGGTTGGTATCAAAGCTATAGTTATAAACCTTAGGAATGAGAGTCCTTAAATTATAACTTAGGAAAACTTAGAAGTTAGGAAGGGGATAAAACTCATGTATAGTTTTTCTTAAGAGACTTAGTGTGTTATGAAATGTAACTTCATTCTATATAACGAACTTATATTATTTGACATTCTGATGGAGTTGCTGTTTGTCTTGTCTTATGTTGGTGATTGTAGGATGACTGACATGGGAGGACCTAGCCGAGTAGTAGAGGAGCTGCCGCGTGATATCCACGTAGTCTATGAGGCACCCTTGATAGCAGAACCTATATCGGTAGTTGCCCTTATTGATGATGAGGAGGAGATGGAGCCTCTACCTGAGGAGTCTGACCCGGAGGAGGAGCCTATGGAGGAGGAGCCCGTGGAGGAGGAACCTGAGCCCATGGAGGACTCCGACGAGTCTACTTTCGAGGATAGGATGTTGGGAGAGTACGAAGAACAGATTTTGGAATTAGGATGTAGAGTCGAGGAACTAGAGACTGAGACTCTTGAGAGGCAACTAGTGATACAGGAGATGGAGGTGGAAATTGCTCACCGTAAGGAGGTAGGGATCCAGATAGGGACCTTGTTTCACCGATCGGTGGCGAGGAACGTTGAGCTAGCAGGGAAGCTAGAAGAAATGGAGCAGAGGGTTTTAAGTGAGAGGACAGAGAAGGAGGCTCTCTGAATTCAATTAGAGATGGAGGTGATGGATAAGATTCACTTCGAGGAGAAGTGGGAGGAAGCCAATGACAGGGTGGATGATCTAGAAGACGAGGTACGGTGCAAAAGAAGGAAGATGAACAAGATGGGCTATGCTTTATGCACGACCATGGAGAGATTGATCGATGGGGTAAATCACTACCCAGCTTAGCAAGGATAGACCCGACATACCATAAGTCGGGATATGGTGGCACACATTACGCAGAAGGAATATCAGAGCACCATGGAGCGTGGGATGTTAGATTGAGTCTAGAGGAAAAAGCTCAGTATTGTAGTATATTAATTATGTGTTGTTAATATGTTGTTGTAATCTCAATCTTTTGTGTAAGAGGTGAGATGATGGTAACCCCAACTTTTGAAAAGTGTTAGAGGGATAGTAAGCTAGTGTTATCCCCGTCTTTTGTGATATTAGGGGATATGTGTTATCATTTATAGCAGTATGCTAGAAAAGAACATGTATTATAAACATTTGGCATATGAATATAAATGATCTTATTTCAGAAATGTGTTATAAACTTTTAGTTCCTTTCATTTGAGAAATGTCTAAATATGATAATTAGATAATAAAATGAAAAATTTTGTGATGCAAAAAATGCCGCCCAGACGTAGAATAACTGTCCCAGAAGAGTTAGTTAATGATGAGAGAGGGCCAGTAGATCCGATACAGAGACTTGTAGATTTATTGGGAGAAGCTCTGAGGGGAAGAAACGAACCCGTACCACAAGCTGTCCCAATAACAACCTTTAAAGATTTTAAGAGTGTAGGACCACCAGAGTTCGTGGGAACTACTGACCTGATAGTTGCGCAAACTTGGATTAAGGAGATCGAGAAGGCCTTCACTATAGCTCGCGTGGGTGAAGACCAGAAGATAGTATTTGCCACATACATGATGAGGGGCGAAGCGAAATATTGGTGGAAAACTAATCAGCAAAGAGTGGGGGAAGGAAGGATAACATGGGAGAGGTTTACGACGTTGTTCTTTGAGAACTATTTCCCGAAGAGTATGAAGAATAGGATGGAAGTGAAGTTCCTAGAGTTAAAACAAGGAGATATGATGGTGGTGCAATACGCAGCGAAGTTTAATGAACTAGCGCGATTTGCGGAACACCAAGTTAGAGATGAGGAAAGGAAGGCGAGATGCTTCGAGCAAGGGTTAAAGCCGTGGTTGTATAATAAGGTATCAGTCTTTTAGATTGATTCCTTTGTGACCTTATTGGAGAAGGTAGTCATTGCAGAAGGTGGCAGTGAGGCCTTAAGTCTATATCATAAGGAGAAGAAGAATAAGAACACTAGTAATGAGCATCGTGGAGGAAGCAGCAGCGGAGGGAGTAATTCTGGAAAGAGGAAGTGGGAAAATAAAAATAACAACAGAAACAATAATCAAGGTGGGAGTCATCAGGGAAATTTCAAGAAAAGAACCAAAGCTTGCAACAAGTGTAGAAGAAGTCATCAGGGGGAGTGTGTGACACCTCAAAATCTTGGTGCTTCATTTCCTCAAGATTTGGTACTCACGTAATCAAAACATTAATTTCTAACTACCCATTCATAATATACTTGAATAGTAAAGGAAAACCTGCCCATAAAGGATTAAATTTAAATAAACATCTCCCAGGTTATATAACCTTTAACAACAATCATTCAAATGCGGATAAATAAATAACTTCATTACAATCATTGAACCAAATTCTGAGAATAAACTATCAAACTATTACAAGTCTTCAACATTTATTCATCTTTCCTTTTTCCTTACTAGTGCTCGGTACGTCACCAGTTTCAACTTTAGCTGTAAGAAATTTTACAGGCAAGAGTGAGCAAACAAGGCCCACTTGAAATAACAATAAGTAAATCATTAAACTTTTACATCAATTGCCAATATCAGGCTCAATAGAACTGAACAATATATTCTATTAACTTTCTGAAAACTTTAACATTTACTGAGGGTCTAATGACCACGAATCATGTCCACAGTTATAAGTAATCTTTCAACTTAAACTTTAACAGTCATAAGACTATAAGGACTCCACGTACTTAGGGGGATCAACCTTTCGTACAATGTATTGTGCACAATCATTTCAACGCTAAGCGTAAACCTCTATTAAAAGAGTTGTTCATCTCAGTATTTAGAATACAAGTCCGCACCAAAGTAAGTTTGGTTTGGATAAGCTTTCAAGAAAATTTGGAGTTTAACGAACATCAACTATGAAGTAGTTGAATAAAAACCAATAACACTATACTATAGAATAATCGTGATTGAACTAATCATAGCAAGTCATGCATTAGGAATAATCTAATAGCATACAATTTGAATAACTATAGCATACCTTGCTTGAACAACACTAAGCCAATGTTAATTAGAATTGAATAATAAACATGCATAGCAATTTAGTTATACATGAAAATTCATAATCAAAATACAAGAATAACTTGTTTGTCCTCAAACCAAAGTCTAGACGACTTACATCATTATAAGATAATCGAATTGAAAACAATAATTAGCTCAATTATAAGATAGAGTTAGAAAAACTTGCACAATGAAGTTTTGAGTTAGAGAACTTGCCTTTAGCACAAGCAAAATCCTTACCACTTGAATTAATACCCTATACATATGCCATACTGGCATAGTTAGTCATTACCAACATTGTATATTTATATAAACAAATGTATTCATCATATGAGTTAAATTATCCATTCACATAATCCACTATGTTACAAGTAGGTAACACTTAATAACATGATCATTCACAGTTTAATACTACTGAAATTATCATTTAACATTATTATTATCAACACATAACATTTATTTTCAAGTTTTGTACACTAAAACAAAACTGTCAGAACATTCTGCTAACTCGCGTTGCGGCGCCACAGTTTACACTGTGGTTCGTGCTGCGGCGTTGAGTTGGCGCTGCGGCTCGGGTCACAGGCCATTGGTTGGCGCTGCGGCGTGGCGCCGGCACTGCAGCGCAATATTTGTACTACTGGGCCGCGCTGCGGCGCCAGAGTCCAGAATCTGGCGACCAAACTCGGCAACAGCATGAACAAAAGCCAAATTAGCCAAAAAGCTCGAATCTAATAGACTGATTATCATGTAATACACATATAAACTCCATATAAACATATTTTGAAGACTTCTAACATGTTTCTACTCATAAAATAACATAGACATCAAATATACAACACCCAATTTCAATATTTTTGACAAAAACTCCATTTTTGATATTTTCAAAGAAAATCAACAATGTGATTTTGTTTTTCAACCAAAACACTAAATTCAAAACATCATAATTATGATTTTACATACTCTAGCAATTCCAAATATCAATTTATCAATTTAACAACTAATTAAACCTTAATTTCTATTTTAAATTAAGCCATACTCATATATTTTTCATATGAACACTCTGTAATATATTTTCTTCTACAAAACACATACATACATGAATTACTATATCTATAATCATATATAACTCATGAAATAACCTTATAATCAATAATCATACAAAACTATATTCATAACAACAATTTATCTTTTATAAAAATTTCACAAAGAACTTTTTGGGAAGAAGAAAAACTAAGCTTTTAAAGAAAAGGTTAAGCTCTTACCTTTGATTAAGAAGATGATGACTACTTTTGATTATCAATGTCTTTTCTCCAATTCCTTTATCAAAACCTGTTAGAATTTCTCACAAATTCTCTCTAGTTTTCTTCCTCTCTTCTTTTCTCTCTGTAAATTTCAACTGAGTCTTTCTTCTCCCTAACTCTAACATACGTAGAATATTATAACGTATATAGTAATAATATATATTAATGATATAATATAAGTACTGCTATAATTATATCAGTTATGTTTTTATTTGAAAATCAAAAGCCATAAGGCTTGTTTGGCTAATCAAAATAATATAACTCATTAACCCTTACACCTTGTTTGGTAAATCTAATTAAAATAAATGGATTAATTCTTATACCTTGTTTGCTAAAACATTATTAGATTAAAGACTTATTATGCAATAAGACATGTTTGGCAAAAACTAAATTAAAGTCCTTTAGCTTATTTTAATAACTCATTTATAGCAAAGTTATTAGTCACACTTTTATTTAATTAATAAATTAATTAAAACATTAATCTATTAAATTACTTTAGCACATAATTTAATATCACATAACTATAATTTCTTTTATAATTATAATTTTATTTAACCAACTAATATTTTAAATTACAATTTCCCATTTAAAATATTATAATTTATTTAAATCACTGTAAGCTCTCTAGCTTACTTATTAAATTAATTTATTATATAATCTCATAATAATTAATTTCTTAGCTCCTTAATTATTTATTCAACAAATAATTAACTAAACCACATCAACTCAAATTGCCATTAAATACTTATATAATTCATTAAATATTTAATATTGTAAATAAATATTTGATATTTAATATTTAATTATTTATTTAGCAAATAATTAACTAAACCACATCAACTCAAATTGAACAATTATTTATTCAACCATAAACATATCCATTAAATACTTATATAAATTAATAAATATTTAATATTACACTTTAAAATTCTGGAATGTTACATAATTCCCTCCTTACAAGGATTCTGTCCTCAGAATCACAAATCAAACAAATCATTCGTTACATTCTTCCCTACTTACAAAGATTCTGTCCCCAGAATCGAAGACACAGATTAAACAAATAACTCAGGGTACTCATTCAACATTTTCTCTTCGAGTTCCCACGTAGCTTCTTCAGCGTTGTGGTTCCTCCATATCACCTTCACAGAAGGTATCATCTTTTTCCTGAGCACTTGTTCTTTCCTGTCGACTATCTGGATAGGAACCTCTTCATAAGACAAATCTTTCTCGAACTGTAGCTTTTCGTACTCGATCACATGTTTGTAACTCTTTGTTTTGATGGTTACCCTACTGGTTTCCAGTACCCATACTCCCATTCCACTTCCTTTTCAAGTTGTTGTTGTTGTTTCCACCGCTACTACTCCCATTCTTAGTCTCATTCTCATTCTTCTTCTTCTTTTGTTCCTGGTTGAACTTTATCACTGCCTCGCCTCCACCTTCAGCGAGTACTGCTTTCTCCATCACTGCTGTAAATGTCTTCAATTGGAACAGGGATACCCTACTATACAGCCAGGGCTTCAGTCCCTGTTCAAACCTCTTCGCCTTACGTTCGTCTGTGCTAACCTGATATGGCGCAAACCTCGCCAATTCGTTGAATCTCGCGACATACTCAGATACCGTCATCGTTCCTTGCTTTAGTTCCAGAAACTGTACTTCCAGTTGACTTTTTGAACTCTCCGGGAAATAGGTCTCGAAAAACAACTCCTTGAACCTATCCCAGGTCATCACTCCTGGCCCTTCACGAGTTTTATTGGCCTGCCACCAATAACTAGCTTCTGCTTTCAACATGAATGTTGCGAAAGCAGTCTTCTGATCATCCCCTACCCGAGCGACATCGAATACTTTTTCTATCTCCATAATCCAGGTCTGTGCTTCGACTGGATTCATGGACCCACGGAATTCAGGTGGTCCAACCGCCTTGAAATCCTTAAACGTCGCACCATGGTTTTGTGGTTGGTTCTGCAACGCTCCTGTTAGTAGTGTCACTAGTTGTTGAACGGGATTCGCATCAACATTGTCGTTATTATTAGTTCCTTCAGTAGTTCTCTGTCGTGTTGGTTGACGTCTAGGAGGCATTTTTTGTTAAAAAACATTCATTAGATTTTTATTCAATTCTTTTAAGAAATTTCTACATAACTTGCCTCCAAAAGAAATAACCACATAACATATAACACTTTGAATAAGGTAACAACTTTTAATGATTCATAATCTTTTCGAGAACATAAAACAATAGCATCACTGCTATTTACATTACTTTCCTGAACTATAAAAGTTTCAGGACAACATCATTATTATCATATCCCATGGTTACTTAACACTAGGGATTTACACATTATTTAATACTTATTACGTACATTACCGACACATTTTCTACGATGATCTGTTAAGGTAATTCTTAGCCCTATCACGTTCTTCCTCCATGACTCGAAACATTGTTCTGCGATCTAACATGAATGATGGCAGCGTCTCAAACTGAATCGGATATCCCATGACCCGGTCTTGAGCTCGATTAATTGCGGTGTTAAATACTTTATCCATCTTCATCCTCTTTGCCTGCGCGTCTCTCGCCGCTCTTCCAGTTCGTTGATAAGCTTCCTCGTATGCATCTTCAGCTCTTGCCCTCTTAGCAGCTTCTTCTCTCAGCTTGCTCTTTAGTTCAGCAACCATCTCGATCAATTGTTCTTTCTCTCCTTCAGCCTGTATTAATTTCTCCTCGGCGTTTGTCAGTCGTTCCTCACGATCCTGGATCTCGCCGTCTTTTTGTGTCATTGCAGTCTGTTGTTCAGCTACTATCTCCTGCAACTCCTCAACTGTATCTTGAAGTTCCACGTTATGGTCATGCACCTCATCGTATATACGGCTTGATATCGAGTTAAGTGGAATCCTTTCCTCCACGTCCTCGTCATCATCATCCTCCTGTGGTAACTCAACGGAATCCTCCTCATCTGTCTCCACATCATCATCCTCATCTTCAACTACTGTGACCAACGGGGCTGACTCCCGTGGCAGTAGTTGTTCCCAAACTGCCTGAATGTCGCGAGCCTCTCTAGCCTGACTGGATTCTCCGACATTAGTCATCCTGACAACAAAGTTTTAAAGTTTTAGTTATTAATCATTCTACTCGACACTCGCGAGCACATACGTTATATACACATAAGCACATAAGTGTTTTATTACATCTTTTCTAAAACTCGATAAGAGTTATCTCACACACTATCTTTTCAAAGGTTACTTCCTAAGGCTTTTCCCCCACCTAAGGTTCATAACCTAAAGCTTTGATACCAACCTGTGACACCCCCAAATCTTGGTACTTCATTTTCTCAAGATTTGGTACTCACGTAATCAAAACATTAATTTCTAACTACCCATTCATAATATACTTGAATAGTAAAAGAAAACCTGCCCATACAGGATTAAATTTAAATAAACATCTCCCAGGTTATCTAACATTTAACAACAATCATTCAAATGCGGATAAATAAATAACTTCATTACAATCATTGAACCAAATTCTGAGAATAAACTATCAAGCTATTACAAGTCTTCAGCATTTATTCATCTTTCCTTTTTCCTTACTAGTGCTCGGTACGTCACCAGTTTCAACTTTAGCTGTAAGAAATTTTACAGGCAAGAGTGAGCAAACAAGGCTCACTTGAAATAACAATAAGTAAATCATTAAACTTTTACATCAATTGCCAATATCAGGCTCAATAGAACTGAACAATATATTCTATTAACTTTCTGAAAACAATAACATTTACTGAGGGTCTAATGACCACGAATCATGTCCACAGTTATAAGTAATCTTTCAACTTAAACTTTAACAGTCATAAGACTATAAGGACTCCACGTACTTAGGGGGATCAACCCTTCGTACAATGTATTGTGCACTATCATTTCAATGCTAAGCGTAAACCTCTATTAAAAGAGTTGTTCATCTCAGTATTTAGAATACAAGTCCGCACCAAAGTCAGTTTGGTTTGGATAAGCTTTCAAGAAAATTTGGAGTTTAACGAACATCAACTACGAAGTAGTTGAATAAAAACCAATAACATTATACTATAGAATAATCGTGATTGAACTAATCATAGCAAGCCATGCATTAGGAATAATCTAATAGCATACAATTTGAATAACTATAACATACCATTCTTGAACAACACTAAGCCAAGGTTAATTAGAATTGAATAATAAACATGCATAGCAATTTAGTTATACATGAAAATTCATAATCAAAATACAAGAATAACTTGTTTGTCCTCAAACCAAAGTCTAGACGACTTACATCATTATAAGATAATCGAATTGAAAACAATAATTAGCTCAATTATAAGATAGAGTTAGAAAAACTTGCACAATGAAGTTTTGAGTTAGAGAACTTGCCTTTAGCACAAGCTAAACCCTTACCACTTGAATTAATACCCTATACATATGCCATACTGACATAGTTAGTCATTACCAATATTGTATATTTATATAAACAAATGTATTCATCATATGGGTTAAATTACCCATTCACATAATCCACTATGTTACAAGTAGGTAACACTTAATAACATGATCATTCACAGTTTAATACTACTGAAATTATCATTTAACATTATTATTATCAACACATAATATTTATTTTCAAGTTTTGTACACTAAAACAAAATTGTCAGAACATTCAGCTAACTCGCGCTGCGGCGCCACAGTTTACATTGTGGTTCGCGCTGCGGCGCTGAGTTGGCGCTGCGGCTCGAGTCACAGGCCATTGGTTGGCACTGCGGCGTGGCGCCAGCGCTGCGGCGTGAGATTTGTACTGTTGGGCCACGCTGCGGCGCCAGAGTCTAGAATCTGGCGACCAAACTCGGCAACAGCATGAACAAAAGCCAAATTGGCCAAAAAGCTTGAATCTAATAGACTGATTATCATGTAATACACATATAAACTTCATATAAACATATTTTGAAGACTTCTAACATGTTTCTACTCATAAAATAACATAGACATCAAATATACAACACCCAATTTCAATGTTTTTGACAAAAACTCTATTTTTGATATTTTCAAAGAAAATCAACACTGTGATTTTGTTTTTCAACCAAAACACTAAATTCAAAACATCATGATTATGATTTTACATACTCTAGCAATTCCAAATATCAATTTATCAATTTAACAACTAATTAAACCTTAATTTCTATTTTAAATTAAGTCATACTCATATATTTTTCATATGAACACTCTGTGATATCTTTTCTTCTACAAAACACATACATACATGAATTACTATATCTATAATCATATATAACTCATGAAATAACCTTATAATCAATAATCATATAAAACTATATTCATAACAACAATTTATCTTTTATAAAAATTTCACAGAGAATTTTTTGGGAAGAAGAAAAACTAAGCTTTTAAAGAAAATGTTAAGCTCCTACCTTTGATTAAGAAGATGATGGCTACTTTTGATTATCAATGTCTTTTCTCCAATTCCTTTATCAAAACCTGTTAGAATTTTTCTCAAATTCTCTCTAGTTTTCTTCCTCTCTTCTTTTCTCTCTGTAAATTTCAACTGAGTCTTTCTTCTCCCTAACTCTAACATACGTAGAATATTATAACGTATATAGTAATAATATATATTAATGATATAATATAAGTACTTATATAATTATATCAGTTATGTTTTTATTTGGAAATCAAAAGCCATAAGGCTTGTTTGGCTAATCAAAATAATATAACTCATTAACCCTTACACCTTGTTTGGTAAATCTAATTAAAATAAATGGATTAATCCTTATACCTTATTTGCTAAAACATTATTAGATTAAAGACTTATTATGCAATAAGACATGTTTGGCAAAAACTAAATTAAAGTCCTTTAGCTTATTTTAATAACTCCTTTATAGCAAAGTTATTAGTCACACTTTTATTTAATTAATAAATGAATTAAAATATTAATCTATTAAATTACTTTAGCACATAATTTAATATCACATAACTATAATTTCTTTTATAATTATAATTTTATTTAACCAACTAATATTTTAAATTACAATTTCCCATTTAAAATATTATAATTTATTTAAATCATTGTAAGCTCTCTAGCTTACTTATTAAATTAATTTTTTATATAATCTCATAATAATTAATTTCTTAGCTCCTTAATTATTTATTCAACAAATAATTAACTAAACCACATCAACTCAAATTGCCATTAAATACTTATATAATTCATTAAATATTTAATATTGTAAATAAATATTTGATATTTGATATTTAATTATTTATTTAGCAAATAATTAACTAAACCACATCAACTCAAATTGAACAATTATTTATTCAACCATAAACATATCCATTAAATACTTATATAAATCAATAAATATTTAATATTATACTTTAAAATTCTGGAATGTTACAGAGTGCTAGAAGGGAAAGAGCACTTGCTATAACTGCGGCCAAGAGGGGCCTATATAGCCAAATTGCCCAAAGCCAAAGAAGATTAGAGGATGTTTTGCTTGTGGATCGATAGAGCACCAGATAAAGGATTGCCCGAAGAAAGGAAGCGGTGGAGCTGTCGGAGGCCAAGGAGGAGGAAACAAGTTAATGATTGGTGGACCTGCACAACCCAACCGATCGACCGCCCGAACTTTTAACATGATCGTCCAGGACGCAGTAGCTGCGAAGGACGTGGTGTCAGGTATAATCCCAATCAATAATATAAATGCTTATGTATTATTGATTCGGGTGCCAGCTGTTCTTTTGTATCTGAAGAATTTGCTAGTAAACTTAGTACACCCCGAGAATGTTTAGAAGATTCCTTGAGCGTAGAAGTTGCGAATAAGGAAATAATCCCTGTAGAATACGTTTATCAAAATTATCGAGCAAGCATTAGAGAACATGAATTGAGCGTAAACTTGATTACTATTAGTCTGGGAGAATTTGACATAATACTGGGAATGGATTGGTTATATAATTATGCGACGATAATTGATTGTCAGAACAAGTGTGTGAACCTTCAGACTCTGAGTAAGTCTAAGGTAGTGTTTCATGGTAGCTCATCGCTTAAGCAATCGTGTTACGTTATGATGATGCATGCCAAGAAATTGTTAAGGAAAGGATGTGTAGGTTATTTAGCTTACATCGTAGATACTCGAAAAAAGGGAGTAGAAATTAAAGATATACCTGTAGTAAATAAATTTCTTGATGTGTTTCCAAGAACGACACCGATTTCGAAAGCTCCATACCGTAAGGAGCCAGTAGAAATGAAGGAATTGATGATACAACTTCAAGAGTTATTGGATAAGGGTTATATTCTACCGAGTGTGTCTCCTTGGGGAGCACCAGTGCTATTCGTTAAGAAAAAGGACGGATTAATGAGGCTTTGTATTGATTGTCTAGAATTAAACAGAATAACGATCAAGAACATATATCCATTACCAAGGATAGACGACTTATTTGATCAACTGAAGGAAGCAAAATGTTTTTCGAAGATCGACCTCGAATAGGATATCATCAACTGAAAGTGTGGGATGAGGACATACCAAAGACTGCGTTTCGAACCCCTTATGGACATTACGAGTTTTTTGTAATGTCATTTGGTTTGACTAATGCTCCGGCAGCATTCATGGACTTGATGAACCGCGTCTTCAAGTCATTCTTAGATAAATTCGTAGTAGTTTTCATCGATGACATTTTGATCTACTGAAAGACAAAGGAAGAACATGCCGAATATTTGAAGATTATTTTGAAGGCACTGCCAAAGGAGAAGATGTATGCGAAATTTTCAAAGTGCGAATTTTGGATGAAGAAGGTCAATTCTTAGGCCACGTGGTGGATGAGAATGGAATCTCAGTAGACCTCGAAAAGGTCGAAGTGGTAAGTAGTTGGGAACAACCGAGAACACCGACGGAGGTGAGAAGTTTCTTAGGGTTAGCTGGGTACTATCGAAGATTCATCCAATATTTTTTTAAGATAGCGACCCCGTTGACTAATCTGACGAGAAAGACAGTAATATTTGTATGGACCGACAAATGCGAGGAACGTTTTCAAGAGTTGAAGAAGAGGTTAAGTGAGGCGCTTGTAATATTATTACCAGATGATACGGGAGGATTTGTGGTGTATAGTGATGCATCACATACAGGACTGGGCTGTGTGCTGATGCAGCATGGCAAAGTCATTGCATATGCGTTACGATAATTGAAGGATTACGAAAAATGATACCTTACTCATGACTTAGAGTTAGCGGCAGTAGTTTTTGCGTTAAAGATATGGAGACATTATTTGTACGGAGAGAAATGTGAGATATACACGGACCACAAAAGTCTGAAATATATCTTCACACAGAAAGAGTTGAATATGCGTCAGAGAAGGTGGTTAGAATTGATCAAAGATTATGACTGTGATATTCTTTATCACCTAGGGAAGGCAAACGTAGTTGCCGACGCTCTGAGCAGGAAAGGAAGGGAGAAATTGTTTCAATTGACAACTCAAGAGGAGTTAATAAGAGATATGGAGAAGTTAGAAATAGAGGTAAAGGGACCCGAGAGGTCTGAAGAAAAGTTGTTTATAATAGAAGCTTGTCCGACATTGTTGGATAGAGTAAAAGAATCACAAGAGAAAGATGAAGAATGTGAGAAGATCAGGAAAAGGATCACGGAAAATGAGGAAGAAAAATTTCGAATAGATAAAGACGGTATCTTAAGATTCAAAGGGAGAGTGTGGGTACCGACGGTAATCGAGTTAAGAGAAGAGATTTTGCACGTGGCACACAATACAACATATTCCGTTCATCCAGGAGGCACTAAGATGTACCGAGACTTGAGGCAACATTTTTGGTGGCCCAATTTGAAACGGGAAGTTATAGAGTGCGTTAGTAGATGTTTGACTTGTCAATGCATAAAAGTAGAGCATTAGTGGCCGAGTGGTTTGCTACAACCGTTGGAAATACCGGAGTGGGAATGGGAGCATGTTACGATGGATTTCGTGGTAGGACTTTCGGTCACCCAGAAAGGTTTGGATGCCATTTGGGTTATCGTGGATCGACTTACAAAGACCGTACATTTTCTACCGATCAAGATCCGCTACAGTTGAATCAGTTAGCAAGTCTGTACGTAAAGGAAATTGTTTCACAACATGGAGTGCCGGTATCGATTATTTCTGACCGAGACCCGCGTTTCACGTCAAAATTCTGGAAAAGTTTTCAAGAGAGGATGGGAACACAGTTAAGATTAAGTACTGCTTATCATCCTCAGACAAACTAACAAAGTGAGCGAATAATACAAACGTTAGAGGATATGCTTAGAACTTGCGTGATGGACTTCAAGGGAAATTGGGACGACCACTTACCCTTAGTCGAATTTGCGTATAATAATAGTTACCATGCGAGTATCGACATGCCACCATATGAAGCTCTTTACGGAAGGAAGTGAAGAACGCCATTATGTTGGGACGAAGTCGGAGAACGACGAATACTCGGACCAGAGTTAGTACAACAAATCGCGGACGTGGTTAAAGTAATAAGGGCCAGACTAGTGGTAGCTCAAGATCGCCAAAAAAAGTATGCGGATTCGCATCGGCAAGACCGAGATTTTGAAGTCGGCGGTTTTGTATTCCTGAAGGTATCTGTATGGAAGGGAAAGATTCGTTTCGATAAGAAAGGGAAACTGAGTCCAAGATTCATAGGACCGTTCGAGATACTAAAGCGAGTGGGCGTAGTAGCATACAAAGTTGCACTACCACCTGAGTTGGAGCACATCCATAACATGTTTCACATATCCGTGTTACATCCGTACAAGCCTGACTACAAGCACGTGATTTCTTATGAACCCATTCAAGTGGAGAAAAACTTAGCATACGAAGAAATTCATGTCCAAATTCTTGATTGGAAAGAGCAAACCTTGAGAAATAAAGTTATTTCCTCTGTAAAAGTACTTTGGCGTAACCACGATGTCGAGGAGGCTATGTGGGAGTTAGAAGAAAGGATGATGAGGGATTATCCCCATCTATTTGTGTAACCTTGTAGCAATTCCGGGACGGAATTTTAAGGGGGGGATGTAATACCCGAGAATTTTCACGTATTATTAAATGAATATATTAATAGAAATAATATTTATGTAAATACAAGTGTTATTGTTTTGTGAGTTGGTTAATTCAATTGATTCGTATTAGATCAATGCGTTTTAAGAAATGTGAATTGACAATGAGAATTGTGAAATGCCTTGTATGGCATAATGTGAAATGAGGAAATTCACTAAGCGAGTTAAAACGGGAATTAGGAAGATTAATCGAGTTGATCATGTGATTTCATGTAGATAATGAGTACGCTTTTAGACTGGTAATATCACTCATGTGGACATTAATTCATGTCGTATAAAACAAGTTTAGCGATGAAAATTGGCACGGACATGAAGCTAAACCAGTCTTGGCACTGTAAGGGTACGGCGCAGCTGCGCCGTTCCAGCAGTACAAACTGGCGCAGCTGCGTTAGAGATTAGTTAGAGTTGGTTACTTTCTACTGTAACACTGAATTGGGACATTAATGTTATATGTGTGACATTAATAAACCATGGAATAAAGTATGTTATGTTTGACGAAGGAATTATTAAGTGAGCAATTAATTAATATTAATTGTTAATGGTCAGTGTAGAATATTGATTAATTGATAATGATAATTAATTAATAATATATGATTAATATTGTTAGCAATATGTCTATTAATATAATAAGAATTATATAGATAATTAATGACCATGGAGATCCATAAATACATTAATCAAGGAAGAATGTATTAAATTAAGGCAAAACTATGATTTTCACCACTAAACTTGGCACGTTTTACTTAATACACCACTAAACTTTTAATTTTTTGGATTACATCATTAAACTAATTAAAATTTTTTAATTGGGTCATTCCGTCCAAAATAGTTGAAAGACGTTAAAGTGGCGCTGACATTGCGCTGATGTGGAAAAAAATAATTTTTTTTTGCTTATGTGGCAAAAAAAATCAAAAACAGATTTTTTAAAAAAAATTTAACATTTTAAAGTTTTAAAAATAACAAAAACATAATAAAATACAGCAAGAAATTTTAATTTTTTTTAAAAAAAACAGATTATTTTTAAAAATATATTTTTTTGAAAACAGATTTTTTAAAAAAAATTAGAATTCTATAAAAAATATATATTTTTTAAAAACAGTTTATTCAAAAAAGACAATTTTTTTAAAAAATAGATTTTTTTAAAAAATAGAATTCTAAAAAAAATATACTTTTTAAAAAAAATAGTTTTTTTTAAAAAACAGATTTTTAAAAAAAGAAAGTTTTTTAAAAAAAGATTTTTTAAAAAATGGAACTTTTAAAAAAAACAACTTTTTCAAAAAAGTAGAACTTTTTAAAAAAATTTGATTTTAAAACAGTTTTTTTTTAAAATCTATAAAAAATAATTTTTTTAAAAAACATTTTTTTTTAAAAAAAAGTAGATTTAAAAAAAAAACAGATTTTTAAAAAAAATAAAATTCTAAAAAAATATACTTTTTAAAAAAACATATTTTTTTTTTAAAAATATTTTTTTTTTAAAAACAGCTTTTTAAACAGATTTTAAAAAAAATAGATTTTGTAAAAAACGGTAGAAATTTTTTAAAATAGATTTTTAAAAAACGGTAGAAATTTTTTAAAACTTTTATATAAAAATAGAATTTATAAGATTTTTAAAAAGCGGTAGAAATTTTTTTAAAAAGATTTTTAAAAAAAATCAATTTTTTTTAAAAAAATATGTTTTTTTAAAAAAGTATATTTTTTTAGAATTCTATTTTTTTAAAAATCTATTTTAAAAAAAATTGGTTTTTTGAAAAAACTGTTTTTTAAAAAAATATATTTTAAAAAGTTCCATTTTTTTAAAAAAATCTGTTTTTTTAAAATTCTCTTTTTTTAAAAATCTGTTTTTAAAAAAGAAACATTTTTAAAATATTTCTATTTTTTTAAAAAAATTATGTTTTTTTAAAAAATTATATTTTTTTTAGAATTCTATTTTTTTTAAAATCTGTTTTTTGAAAAAATTTGATTTTTTGAAACAATTGTTTTTTTAAAAAAATCTATTTTTTAAAAAAATTATTTTTTTTAAAAAGTCCCGTTTTTTACAAATTCTATTTTTTTAAAAATCTGTTTTTTTTAAAAAAAACTGTTTTAAAAAAAATTCAATTTTTTTTTAAAAAATATTTTTTTTAGAATTCTATTTTTTTAAAAAATCTGTTTTTTCAAAAAATTATGCTTTTTTTTAAAAAAAGCTGTTTTAAAAAAAATGTTTTCATTTTTTATAGAATTTTATTTTTTTAAAAAAATCTATTTTCTAAAAAAATATATTTTTGGAAAAAAATCTGTTTTTTAAAAAAATTAATTTTTCTTTGTATTTTATTATGTTTTTGTTATTTTTAAAACTTTAAAATGTTAATTTTTTTTTTAAAATCTGTTATTTATTTTTTTGCCATATAAGCAATTTTTTTTTATTTTTTTGCCACATCAGCGCCACGTCAGCGCCACTTTAACGTCTATCAACTATTTTGGTCGGAATGACCCAATTAAAAATTTTTAATTAGTTTAATGATGTAATCCAAAAAATTAAAAGTTCAGTGGTGTATTAAGTAAAACGTGCCAAGTTTAGTGGTGAAAATCATAGTTTTGCCATTAAATTAAAATTGGTGGTAATTAATCAAGGAAGTGAATAATTTATTTATTTGACATAAATAAGTAAGTTATTAATATAATAATATTATATTGACAGTTATGTGCATGTGAGCAATAATACATCTATACTATATAGTGTAGTGCGACATTTATGTGAGATATTAAGTTTTATGAAACTATATTGTATGAAGCAATGTGATTAAGCATATCGAAACTATATGGTATAAATATATCGTGAAATGTGTATGTAACAATATGCATGTGGGTAGACATTAAAATAAAATGTACATGGATTATATGTATGTTGCATAACATTTACTACCTTGAAATGTTAAACCACATTGTGACATTAAGTGATAATGTATGGTTGATATGTGTATACAATATAGCATAAGAATAAGAGTTGTGTATAAGTATATGGTCTAATGTTGCAAGAATACTGAGTATTTGGAAATTTTCCCAAAATGAGTGTCCGATTGCCCTCATTTCTGAATCACGTGTATAGCAAAAAGGCTAAGGCCTAATCCTTTTTTCTTCTTCCAAGCTTCCTAGTTGATGATTATGGGGGAGTGGTGGTCATGATGAAATCCAACTAACATCCAACAACTCCTTCTTAACCTTCATGCAATCCTTTCATCCATGAGTTTGATTTAGTGGAAAATTTCATTGTCTGAGTATTGATTTTCCTATAAGTATAAGCTCTCCTTCCATTTTTTCATTGCTGAGAATTCCATTAAGGGCGAGGTTGAGAGCATACAAGTATTCTAGGACATTGGGAGTTCATTAGGAGCAAGTTCCTTCATATTGCAGAGGTATAACCCCATTCATTGCTTTCCAATTTCATTCTCTGTCAAAATAGAGTTCTTGAGTCTTGAATTTCAATTTCTTGATTTTATAGAATTGGATGATAATGAGGTTGGGTAATGTTCATATAGTTGTTATATGATCATATAAGCATGTTTAAACTGATACATGATTGTTTAGAAACAAATTTATGAGTGATTTTTATGTTTGGGCTAGTTTTCTGCCGAAGCAGACTGTTCCTGGCTTGAACCAGGCACGGCACAGCTGCGCCGGATTAACACTGAGGCGCAGTGCAGCTGCGCCGGCCCCTGAGTTCAGTTTTGAGTTCTGTTTTACAATATTCCAAGTGTTAATCAACCATTATGACATATACTAGCATGCAAGCATGTGTAAGGGGTATATATAGATATATTAACCTAATATGAGCATGTTTAGGCTAACATACATGATTAGCAAAGGTGTATGGTTTAAAATAACTTTATGACTTTAGAAACGAAGTTGATGAGTATAAATGACATGTTTATGTACTGACCTTGCGAGCATGTAGATATGGTTTAGAAATGCATGAATAAACTGTTTGCTTGTGTTTATATGATTAGTAAGGGAGTATGAACATGTTGAACCTACTAGTAAGCTTTACGAATGAAATTATGAATTTCAAACATGAATATTAACATGCTACCTTGAGGATTAGAATCTGACATTTGTGCTCATGTTTGATGATACTCCTAGACTCGCTCATGTAGTATAAATATATATATACCATGCTTGTGTATTATATTTCAAGAAAAGCATAAACGAAGCATATTTTTAACCAAAGTGGTGCTAATTTCACATATGTGTTATGAATACTCACAAGCATGCCTAATATGAGTTTTATAACTATCTTGTATGTTTAGAGAGCAAGCATGATAGACTTTGTGGTTTCATGATCTTGAATGACGTTAAATTGTTGAAATGATCAATTTAAAATTTTATTATGAAAGAAAGAACCTAGATTGACTTGAGAAGCATGAAAAGACCTTTGACTTGACAAAATATATCATGTATGATTGTTTTGGTCAAGCCAGACAGAGACCACAAGGCAGCAGCTGAGTCTTGGCTTGGCTAGAGGATGGCGCAGCTGCGCCGGTCCTAGGCTTAGCCATGGCGCAGCTACGCCAGTCTGAAATCAGAACCTGGTTAGTTTGAAATCTGATCTTGGGTCAGTTGACGTGTATGATGCTTATATTGCTAGAGGTGGTTTAAAACCTACTAATACATGTATATAAGTGATGCTTACGTGATATAATGGTGTTTGCCTCGTAATAGGATGGTCCATGGGTAAAAAGGACTTAACCTTGAGCATTCTTAATTTACTTATGAAATAACTAGGTATTTGATTCATGATGAATCTATAATATGATTTTGTACCATATGTGCATAATTGAATCATGTCAAGCTTGATTGAAGACTGTGTTAGCTAATGAACATCTTGAACATATAATACGCTATAAATAGGATTTAAAAGTGTTGATTTCTGAACGTGGATAAACTAGGCTTAAGGCAAGTATCTAAACTATCCTTTACATTGTGCAAAGTATTCTTGCATTACTTTATTCGACAAATGTCGTAAGCAAACCTTATCTCTTTGAATGCAAGCTACCTTATTTACTCGTTCAAATGAGCTATTATGAAAATTCTTGAGAAAACTATTATTCATGTTGAACTTGGTATTGTTCTGGGATATTGTGAAAGGGTCTATGTCATTGATTCGGCTAGACTATGTGGATGCTTGTAGAACTGTCCAAACCAATTGATTGGTGCGGAAATCTTAAAAACTGAGTTGAACAACCCTTATGGTAAGGGGAGTGTATGTTGTTGGAAACCCCAACACATGAGTAAATTATTACTGCGGTGTTACGCATAAAATGTAGTATTGTAGATTGATCATCTATAATACTTGAATTGTGGGTTATCAGTTTAATATTGGTAATTCTAGTAGATGTTCAATAGTCCTTAGTGACTACTCAGTATAAATTATTTATCCAGTTGGATACATTGATAGTCTTTGAATTCATATATATCTGTTGATTTATATTGAATTATAGTTCTTATTCTAAGAATTGTTGATATTCATTATTCATGATATTATTCTGAAACTCTGAACTATCTTAGAGATGATACTTTGATATTTCAAACTCGTGTTATAAAACTCTTTACCCTTGTTGTATATTACTTGTTGGGTAATTTGTGATCATCCTTACTTATTTAAAACCTTTCAGTTAAGGCAGAAAAGGGAAGTGTATCTGGAAAAGACAAGGGCAAGGGCAAGGCTATCGACTAGCTTGTCCCTTTATGTTTAAATCTATTATGTTGTATTAAGACTATTTTCAGACTATGTTTAAGCTTATGTAGGATTATATAATAAGTCTTTATTCGATATTATTATGTAATCTATTAAGCACTATAGGTTGTGAGACTTGGGGGAAGAATTATAATAAATCATTGTTTATTATTCTAAATTAGATCTTTTGTTGTGAATGTGTAATTTTAGTTATTATGGTAATTCCATGAGAACGTGACGAACCGAATTCGAGTGACTAAGTGGCGGTCCGAATTTTGGGGAGTCACACCAACTCAACCGAGAAAAGATTTGCACAAAGACCTAGTGATGTGAAACTGTTTAACTGGTCTGCAAAACTGAAATTCGTTAGGGTCCGGGGGCTTGATTAAGGAGAGGGAAGGTGTTAGGTACCCCCCGACTTCTGTGATAACACGGTTACCGCCACTTTTCATTAACTTTTATCTATTTTTGTGTGTGTGTGTGTGTGTGTTAGGTCTATGTACAGTTGTTTGGAAGTAGTGCTATGCTTCATTTGTACCTATATACAAAGGGTTTGACTTTTGTATAAAAGTTTAATTTTAACAAGATATTGCACTGATGTTTGTAAAATAGGTTTTTCAAACCTTTGTGCTCAATAGTAATTGAGGTCTTTGATACTTCCATTTTATTATATGTTCAGCTTAATTGCTTTTATTTTCTAGATGCGAAGCATATTCGAGAAAATAAGATACAAAGTAGTGACAAACTCCTTGTGGGCATGAGAGCCATCTAAAAAAATTCAGAGACCGTGAATAATTTACAAGCTGGTTGCAGCTGAAAATGTCCATCACGGGAATCGAATCTAGATTCAGAGAATGAATCTGTGATTACATGATTCCTAGGCTCACATGATAAAACAATATGTACACAAGTGATAAGTAGGTTTTATACCTACTTATTCGGTATTTTTTACTTGAATTAGTTTTTCAACCTATGTTTCTTAGTTATTTTTTATATATTTTATGTTATTTTGTAGGCTATGACATAACATTGGCATGAAGAAGCAAGGGAAAGCATTTCAAACATCTTTTGGACTAAAATATGAAAGCAAATACAAGAAGGAAAGATTGTAAGGCTTTTAACACCAAGTTGGATGCATGTTCTTGGCTTGAAACTTGGATTATACTGTAAAGCTTCTTCTTAGCTTTCCATAACATCTTGAATCATCCCAATCGGAGTTCGGATGCGAGAGTTATGGCCTTTTTATCAATAAAGATCAAAGCTAAGAGTTCTCATGTTTGTAATTTACATAGTATCTACTTCAAGCCCGATTTCCACCTTGATCCAATCTAAATCTGTCAATTATCAAAGAATAAAAGTTGTAGAGATCGTTGATAACTTTGATTTGATAGGTGGCGGGTCTCGTAACTCCTCCAGGATCAAACGTTATGGCCGTTTTCCCAAAGAACGTCACAGCAGAAACAAGACCCCCGTCGGGGCGGGCTTTTCCTTCACAAAAGCCTCTCCGGGGCGGGCATACCAGCTGTAAAATAGTATGTATGCCAGTCGGGGCAGGCCCTTTATGCCTAATACCCACCGTCGGGGCGGGGGTACGCGCAGAAAACTCATTTGTTTTGTCCAAATTTGAGTTCGAGAAGGATTGTTTCGATCCATTGACTCAAGGACTTCTAAGAGGACTTAAAGACATATAAAGAGACTTATAAAAGGAGGAAAAACACAAGGATTAGAGGGGAGATTAGAGAGAGAGAGGATTCCATTAGATTAGATTAGAGTAAAATAGGAGAAAACTCTAGTTCTTATGAGATTTAGAGATTGAAGCAATTTGGAGACCATTGAAGATTCAAAGTAGGAGCAAGGAGAGAGCATCAAATCTACAGACAATAGATTCTATCTTCTCATCTTCTTCTAACTTTATCTTTTAATGTGTATTCAAGTGTAGATTCTTAGTTTGAATTCAATAATCATGAACTAATTCTTTGTTTGAAATTACAATGGATCTTATTGTGTAATTTATTTTAATATGCTTCGCTATCAATTATTATGTTCTATTGTGAGGATTGTCTATTGTGATTTAGACTTCATTGTTTAATTGCCTAGCTAACAATTATCGTGATAATCTATATGAACTCGAGAGATAAAGTATAGATTTAGATCTGATCATGAGAGCATATATTTGTAATTTCTGCAGAGATGAAATTCATGATTCGTGTTTAGGATAGAGATATGCCTTTACGCCATATGTAATTTTATATAGAACTTGTGCTTTAAATCCTTTTTAATTGTAATTCACATAGAGATATAGTGGATTAGTTAATTAGGGTGTCTTGCTTAATTCTATCATCTGTGTATTTAAGTAAGTATAGGTATTATGCATCGAGAGGTGGTTTTATCTGCTTTAGTGTTCTTGATTAACAATTCAGGATAGAAAATAATTGGTGAGAAGTGTGTTAACTTAAATGAAGCAATAAGTGAAGTTGTGATCTTAAATCTTCGTAATCTGATTTTTAATTAGTGGTAATTAGAATTAGTGTAATTAAATAATTTAATTTATATAATTTGAAATTCTTTCGTTTAAATAAGACTGAGTTGGTTACGGGTTAGTACTTGGTGATTTTTATTAAACAATTCCTCGTGGGAATGATACTCTACTTTCACTTTATTACTTGTTGACCACGTATACTTGCGTGTTGTGCGTAATTAGATTTTACCCAACAAGTTTTTGGCGCCGTTGCCGGGGAATTAGTTTAATATTTTTTTTGCCAATATTAGCTTTAATCAAATTAGTCTTAATTTAAACATTTTATTTCTTTTTATTTAATTCTCTCCCTAATTTTCTCTCTTTTCAGGTACAATGGATGACTTTGCGTATCAATGGCCATACACGAACATGACTCAACCAAAGGAAATAGGGATTGATGGACTTAATACATTTTCTGTAGAGTCAGTACAAATTGAGGCAAATTCGAAGACGTTGGAGGTTATTGCAGCCCAATGGAGTCGAAGGATGGCAAACATGACTCAACTAAGGGAAAGAGGGATTGATGGACTTAATGCATTTTTCGCAATATCAGCACAGATTGAAGAACTTTCGAGGACGTTGGACATTATTGCAGCCCAAAGGAGTCGAAGGATGGCAGTTACGTGTGACTATTGTGCTGGCAACCATCAAAGTCATCAATGCACCGTCAGTTTTAAACCGGTACAATATAGTGGTGATTACCTCAACAACTATGTTGATCCTAACTATCACCAAGATTAGTGGTATCACCCGAATTTTTCAGGGTGCTACATTTATGATGACCAATATTACGCTCCAAATCCATCATACACACCGAAATTTTCATGTCCACCTCCATTGCCACAAGAAGAAAAGCCAAATTCAAGGGATGTAATATTGAAGGGCATAGCAAACCTAGAGGAGATGAGATTTGCCAAGAGCTGTCAACCCAAAATTTTAATAATCGGATGGAACAACTCGTCACTACCTCAACCAATGGTCCTCAATACATGGCTTCTGAGACTGAAACAGAAAATTTAAGGCTGGGGGAATTATTGTCTAAGTTCATAGCAGATGAGGAGAAGATGAGTAATCAAGCGAGGTCAATGCAAAATCTTGCGGATCAGATAGAGCAAATGACCAAAGCCGTAAGCAACCTTCCTCCAAACACTTGGCTTTATAACATGGATGACGAAATTGACGAAGAACCCGAACCAAATCTACGACTAGATGAGCCACAAGATATCAAAAGTGTGGAGACAATTGGGGATAATGAAATAGAGGTCGACGAAGATCTAAATGGGTCTCCACCAAAGATCAAAGAGTCAGTCAGATTTGTAAAAACATGCCCACTTGGTAGTCATGTCATCGGCGAAGCTCTTGATGACATAAGAGCGAGTAAAATTTTGAATCCATGGTGGGATGAGAAAGAAAAGATAGACGAAGAGACCATTGTGTGTGATAAGCTTCCATGCCCCAAAGTGATCACATACACAATGGAGAAAAACACCTAGCTGTGGGACGTTCTTGAATGAGATCATACTAAATCAGAGCATACTAGGTGACTTTGATGCATTGGCCATCACAAATGGGAACCTACCAAAAGCTATATTATTTTTGATGGATGGAGGGTTTCTCAATTATCGAAGAGGAATTGGATAGCGTTGACCAGACAAAGTCAGGCTGAAAGACTGTAATTCAAGCGCTAACTGGGAGGCAACCCAGGAATTTTTATATTTATATGCTTTACTAGTTTATTTAGTAGATAGGAATTAAATTGCTTATTAAGTTCTCTTACCAATCCAAGTGTTATTCTAATCCATGTTGTCTGTCTTCATTGCAGGTATTGGAGGTTCAATGGACAGGCAAAAGATTATGGAAAGGTTATGTAATTCAAATTCAAGTGTGGTGCCCAATTTGTTCCATGTGCCTAACCTATTCTCCAAACTTAGCGGACAAGGAGGAGGATTGCTATATTTTCAGGGAAGTCCTCTACTTTACTTTTTTCTATTTCAGCCATTGAGGACAATGTCTAGTTTAAGTTTGGGGGGCATTTTAGTGTCGTATTGCATATAGTTAGTTATTTACATTGTAGTTCGTATAGTTACATTTTGTTTTTGCATTCAGTTTTATAAAAACAAAAAAATTGAAAAATTGAAAAATTAGTAGTCAGTTTACTATGTTTATATAGCATTTAGTACATCTTGCATGAGTCCAGCTGTTTGATATTTATAATTTATTTTGGCCAATGATGAGATTGGAATTGGGTAGACAAGTATAGTACTGACTATTAGAGCTTTGATGTGATTTCTTGTTCTGAATAGAGTCTTTTTCTGTTTGAAATTGGTGTAATAAGGATAGCACAGTAAAAATAACTTGTTGATTGATTGAGTTTAAATTGATACATAATGAGACTCTAAAGGATAATGCTAGTTTGAGTGAAAGAATGACAAGAACAAGTAGTAATGGCTAAAGTTAGACAAGAACCTAAGTTTGGGGGAATATTTGGGATATATAACCTATAAAAAAAAGAGAAAAAAAAGTATAAATAAATACCGTGGCGTGCTTGTCTAGTTTTGTGGCCTTTGTTACTTGAGTAAGTAAGCCTGAGGGGATTGTCTTTACACCTAGTGCCCTAAGGTCTTAATGGTCTAGGAATCATTGGTCGAAAGCTCGTTAAGGTAGCATTGAAAAGCCTAAGGGAATAAGACATTGCATAGCTATGTGTATATCAAAAGTTACGCTCGTTTTAGTAAAACATGTTCGGTTAGTTTTTTTTCCAAATTTGGCTAGACAGACTACCCCCCCACTGGGGGCGGGGGTTTTTGTACTGGGGGGCCCGCTGGGCGGGTGTCCCTTCTGCTAATTCACGATTTTTCATCCCAAACACTACAGAAAGCCAAATTAGGCCTACAAACTCCTTTCTAACTACCATACCAACCTACCCAAGGTGTAATATGTTTACAGAAACATAAACTAATGTTTCTAATACGTTTTTAACCACATAAACATCAAAGATTACAACCTTTAATTTTACTATTTCTATTATTTCTTCTTCTTTTGACATTCATAGCCAAATTCTTCACTGTGAATTCGTTTTACATCCATTTTGACTCGTTCAACTTGGGTTGTTTTCGTTTTTCAACATACTAACAATATCTATCATCAATTTCAGATTCTATCCATCAATTTTGACTCCAACATAAGTTAAAATATATATATGCCATCAAAACCCAAGTTTTTTTTATCTTTAACATATTCTTATGATTTGATTACTCTAGAACAATAAAAAGAGACTATATATAATAGATT
>CM029018.1:89247189-89504694 GCA_016801055.1 Panax notoginseng
ATGTATTTTTAATAATTTAAAACTAATTTTCTCTATTTATTTAATAAAATAATTAATTTCAAAAATTAATTGTCGCTAAAGACTGCCTATAGCGACATAACCGTCGCTATAGGTGTTCTTCGTGTTCTTCATCAAACCCAGAAACTCATGTGCAGTTAATGAGTTAGGAGGTTTGACCAACAATAGTTTTTAAACTGTGATGATTTTGGGCTTGATCTTGGTCAGATCTTGTACTACTCGTGCAAGAATACATGATTCAACCATCAACAAGTTCACATCATAACACAAATGCAAGATACGATCCTTCAAAGTTACTGTCAGACGTTACCTGGGTTTTCCAGAAACCCAGTCAGTTAGAGTAGGCATATTCTAGCTCGATTATATACATGTTCTATTCATGATTTATGTAGTATCAAGGTCTAAATCTGTAGTCCTTATGTCAAGGAACATATACAAAATATTATTTCAGTCCAACAATAGCAAAATCACAATCTATGATCCGGTCAAAGGCTATCAGAAGTTGTGTTCATCCGGGTTTCTGGGTTTTCCAGAAACGGTAAACATATTTCGACAGGCCTAGTTTGACCACCTGCTACATTTGATATGTTGATTATTATACACGATCGAAAGCCACAACTGTAAAGTACTGGTTACAACAACATCGTCATAACTCTTAACACCTGACAGATCTAAGCGATTGAAAATGTTGTCAGACGCTGCTAAAGACTTTCTGGGTTACCCAGAATTTGTCTGGTCATGCCCGATCAATGGTTTTTGACCGATTATAACATCAAATCTACAACAGATCTGACTCCGAATCAAGTTCTATATCAAAGCTCTCATAACATACTACAAGATCAAACACTTAAATAATAAAAACACATAACATACAAAGATCTATGAGGACTGACATTTGACTATCAGACACAAAAACAAAAATTTCCAGATTTTGAAAAATATCAAATCTGAGCCTATAGATGTTATGGATCTAACATCTATCAACCCAGATCACTTAATTAGACTCCATACAACATGTTTAAACATTAAAACATAAAATCTAACATGGAATCAAAGTCAGATTTTTCAACTAGGGTTTATACCTTTATTAAGCTATGCTTGAATCTGGCCTTCTAATCTGATAATGGTAATCGTGGGGCTTTGTTTGGGAGCTTGATATACTACTATATTTCGTGAGTATAGAGAGGGAGAGAGAGAGCTTAAGTTGGGTGTTGGGAATAAAATGAGGCAAAATATAAGACTTTTCTCTCTCATAATCTTTATATAATCTAATACAATGTATATGGCTGATAATATATGGCTGGTAGCTGGAGATTTAAGTCACATGGGTTAGTGAAAGTGGTTGAGCAACTAAAGTTTTGGCCACTTTGACAAGTTAGCTTAAATAATGCTCTAAGGACAAAATGGTCAATGACATTGAAAATTTAATGGCACATTGGTCATTTGGCAAACCCTTAGGGTTTAACCCTAGGGTTTAGCACAATTAATTTATAGGATGTCTAATTTAGGGTTTGAAAATATAACATTTTAGTTTCCTAAAAATGTAATTTAGGGTTTCTTAATCATGCTTAATTTATTAATCACATAGAACATGAACTTTAGATTATAGATTCACTAATTATCATTAGGATCTACAATTAGAAATTTAGGGTTTTCAATTTGACAATAAGGGCTAAAATGGAAAATTAGGTTTTCTAAATTACAAACTTAGGGTTTCTAAAATTTTATATTTTTAAATATTAATTAGGGTTTACCTAATTGATCATAAAATTATATAATACACACATAAATCATATAACACGGTTATATATTAGTCTCAAACTCATAACTGAGTTTTAAATTAGGGTTTCTAATCAATTAGGGTCCACAAATATTAATTAGGGTTTCTAGTATTAGGGTTTTTAATTACTAATTAGGGTTTTTCATACTTAGCGTTAAAACCGACAATGCAAATCATATACCACATAACACAGTGACTTAACAGATTTTAAATTCTCGTTTGACTGCGAAACTAGGGTTTATCATTAATACGAGGGTTTTCAAATACTGCACCATCATTGACCAATTATTAACAATGCGTACATACAGTACATATTTATAGTATTGAAAAATCAAAATATAATTAATATTATATTATTATTCTCATTCCTCGGTCAAAATCCAAAATTAGGGTTTGGATTCCATATCTGATTTTCTTACATATACTTATCATTATTAATTAAGTTAAATAATTAGCTTAATTAATCTGAAATAAATTCATATAATAAAATTGTTATTACAATAATTCTAAAAATCATTTCATATATTATTTAAATAATATATATAAGTATATTTCCCTGGAAATTAATTAATAAAAATATTTGTACTATAAAATTAATTATTATAAGAATATAATTTTTAATGATCAATAATTCTAAAATAAAATTATTTGTAATAATTAATGTAATAAATAAATTTTATTTATCACACACACACACACACACACACACACACACCACACACACACACATATATATATATATATATATATATATATATATGCATTACCTGCCACATATCTCCACCATTAAAATAAAAAAAATTATATGCAAAATTTCTTATTTTATTTATATAGAAAATATCGGGTTATTACAGTTAAATACGAAAACAACGGAAGTTAAACGGACCAATTCAGTTTATAAACGAATCCGTAGTGATAAAATTTGCTAAACTTGTCAAAATATGAAAATTTAGTATGAACTTGAGTTTTGGATTAATATTTGGGTTAGTTAATATTTATGTTAATTGTTAATTCTTTGGTATGTTGTAGTTTTATGAGTTACGAATCCATATAATCAAAAACGAACTAATTTGGATAAGTATAACTCGCGTTATGACGATCAGAAGGTGAAATGGTATGCAAAATCGTGAAGATCAGAGTTTGGAAACACCTTCTACATCATGGGGCACAACTGCGCTACCCCCAAGGTCATTTTGGGAGTGGCTGCGCTGCCCCCAAGGCCATTTGGGGAGCAACTGCGCCAGAACAGTGTTAGACAAAAACTGTTTTGACCTGCTGTAGTAAATTAAGCATAACGTCTATATACAAACTTTGATTGAGGCGGTTCAGGATGATTTAGAAAGATAACGAGTAGACCTACAACTTTTATTCTTTAAGTTTTTCGATTTGAAGTCGTTAAGAGGGGTAAAAATATCCATATTTGTGACTGCTACATATTCGAAGGCAATCGGAGGGCGTCGGACATGAAAATACGCAAGTGTAGTGCTCCCGACGATAAAATATATTATTCTAAGTGATAATAGACATGTCATATAACTAAGATTACTTTACTCATAATGGAATGCTTTAAAATGATTTTCTAAAAGAAAACTTAAAGTTTTTGAGAAACAGAAGTTGATGAATTTGGTGTCCTTTGAGTTCTGACCTTGGACCCTATGTACGCATATCAAAGTGCATGAAATGTAGTTTTAAAGTTACCATGCATATACTAGATTGATATAGCTTGGTTTAAAATGTGTTGAAAGAAAACTCGAAAGTTTTGAGAACTAATAGTTTCATATATTGTGTAAAGTATACTCTGACCTTTCTAGCATGCATACTAAGACGCCTTATGCTCTAGACATGACAAATATGTTCATCATCTAGCTAAGCACGAATTGGGCCTTTCAAGTGTGTTTTAAAATAAGTTTTCAAATAATGAACTATGCTATGTCTATGTAAATAAGATATATACATGTGAGCATGCTATTAGAGGCTTACTAGTACCAATATATGGTTTAAAAGCTTATAAAATTGAATCTTGTTAAAGAATGTTGTTAAGCCTTATTGATTGAAATAAATCATTATGGAGCTAAGTAGTTTGAATATGAACTTGAAAATAGATCACAACCCACTTGATGTATGTTTACAGTACGTATCAGAATATATGTTATGCTAGAAATTATATTGGGCAATAAAAAGCCTAAGTCTAGTTCTGGCAGGGAGTAGCGCGGCCGCGCCACTCCCAAGCTTAAATGCAGCGCGGCCGTGCCGTTCTGTAGAGTGACTAAGAGCAGTTTGTTAACTGCATGGTCTTAAGTTATGGTTATATGTTGTCCTTAAGGACTACAAGATATGAAACAAGATTGTTTAGATAAATATGATAATAGAATGAGCTAGTCTCATGGTTATCCTAAGTTCAAGTAAGAATGAAACCAAGTTAGGAAATAATATTTGTTCTTATATTAAGAGTGTATGAATTGTATGAATGATGGGTATGAATCCATGATTATATAACTGTAAAGGAATACACACAGTGCAGATAAGCTTTAAGCAGTTAAGTCGTTAGTTGATAAACTACGAATCATGCAAGTCTTTTAGTTCCTATTTGATATATGAATTCGATAACTGTAGCTGATCTATATTATGCTATGAAATTGTTGATGTATATATATGAAATGCATATGAGATATATATGAAATGTGAAAGTTGATCTTTGATGATATGCTTGTGAAGTAAATCTCTATGCCTGTTATGTGAGAAGTAACATGCGTAGTAAATATTAATTGATTATGAATGCATGAGCTGAGTATGCTATTATATGCTATGTGATGCATGAAAACTGTTAGAATTGCTGAGATGTCGAGCTCACCCTTGCAAATAACCACTTTTACAGGTTAAGGACTCACGGTAAAGATTACGTGCTACTTGATTGATAGAGTTCAATAGTATAGAAGGAGATTGATTTATTTATTTAAATATATGCTCTTGAACCATGTTTAGGTTCTAGAAGATGTACATGATAGTAGTTTATGATGTGTAATACATGTTGAGTTGTAAAGTTGTACTAGGTGATGCATAGAGGAATTCGAATCAAGAAGTAAAAATTTATACAGTAATTCGAATAGAATGAATCATAACATAATTTGATTCAAGGATATGTAATTGATTCAAGTTAAGAAATCAATAAAAGATTTTTTTCCAAAGGAGATTGAAAAAGTTTAAATTATTTCGCATAATTTTATAACTTCGAATATGATGTAAGACAGGAATGGTAAATGATCAAGATTTGAAACTTATAAAGTTTGGGGTCATTATACAGATCCTGGAAATGGAAAGAATTTATATTCTAAATTGTAATAAGCAAAGTTATATTCATTAAGTTATGAATAAAAGATATAAATAGTTTGACGATAGTAGTATCGTGGAGGACCAGATTCGGGGGCGTCACAGAAAGAGCTTTCTAGAATGGTATGACAAATCTCCTAGTTTTTCCCATATTGAAAGTTATGAACGTTTCAGCTGACAACACGAAAAACTAAATTCGCGAAACAAAAACTGAGCAAGAGGGGTCCACCCTAGGCCAGCCACAGGTGTACTTGCGACCAACTAACAGGTGTACCTGTGGCTGCCCATTTTCCTCCACAAATGGGCGACTTTCAACAAATTTGAAAGAGGGATCACATTCTAAAGAGAGAAACAACATCGTAGAGAGAGAGAGGGGCTCGAATTAGAGTCTCAAAAATCATTTGATCCAAGCAATATCTAGCATTATATAGTTAGATCTTATACAGATAGAGTGATATAGCATAGATTCAAGTTAAAGGAAGCTTATTTCTCCATTTCCTAAGGTGAAAAATTGAATCTTTATTTATTTCCTTGTAAATCTAGTTAGATCTATTAGATCTAGTTCAATGTAGTGCTTATATTTATTCAAAGTTTCAGTCTTTATACATATATTGTTTTCTTATCTATAGATCTATCTATTTTACCGATTCTTTTACTTGTATATAGTTAAAGATTGAATCTTTTCACTAGATCTATCCTAATTCTAGCCAAATTTATTCCTTAATCGGTTCTAAAGCTTCAAAGCTTGAACCTTTATGCTAGATTGGCTTAGATCTAGGTTAAATCTAGTCATTTTCAATGTTTTTCAATCGATTTCGAGCACTCCGTAAAACCTTAGATCCATATCTAGTAGGGAGGAGGTCCTAACTAATCGCGTTAGGGATTCTAACAAGTGACTCACCTGATAGCGGTTTTAAAGATACATTTTTTATATATTTTTGTTTAAATCCCGTTGTGTTGGCGATCTTCGGATACATCGGATCCATGGATTCATGTCCTGAATTTTGAGATCTTGCAATATATCTCATCATGCACATAGTCCCTCGAATGTCGGTCTCGATATCACAATCTAAAAGGCAGGGTACGTGACCTCTTTTAGGTCTCTTTGGTTTATATTCAAGTATGTTTATGTGAGCCTAAAAATCCTGGGGTCAGGATCCCCGAATCGAATCTTGACTAGATTCCCATGATGGACATTCTGTAAGAAAAATGTAACATTAAACCGTGCAAATGTAATTTCGAACCTTAAAACAACGTCGATGGCTTTGTCCCGAGAGACCGGATTTAAGACCCCGTAATAGTGAAAATTGTGATTGCGGGTGTTCAAGTCTATCAAGATGGCTTTCATGCCCAGGGATGGCCCGACCCTTTCTATGCTTTATTTTATGTATTATCACTCCAAAAAACGATTTTCAAATCAAAAATGACAAAGATCTTGTTGTCGACGTCGGGATTTTTATTTGTCCCTTTCTGTTCTTGTTCTTTTATGTTCTCATGTTAGGTGAGATTTTTTTGAAAAAATAAGTTTGAAAAGGTTTGACATGTATATGTCGACGATTTGACAGTAAGAGTCGCCAGTTGGTTATTTTTAAATGGTTGCACCAGTTGTAATACTTGAGAATTTCCACGTATTATTAAATGAATATATTAATGGAAATAATATTTATGTGAATACAAGTGTTATTGTTTTGTGAGTTGGTTAATTCAATTGATTCGTATTAGATCAATGCGTAATAAGAAATGTGAATTGACAATGAGAATTGTGAAATGCCTTGTGTGACATATTGTGAAACGAGGAAATTCACTAAGCGAGTTAAAACGAGAATTAGGAAGATTAATCGGGTTGATCATGTGATTTCATGTAGATAATGAGTACACTCTTAGACTGGTAATATCACTCATGTGGACATTAATTCATGTCGTATAAAACGAGTTTAGCGATGAAAATTGGCACGGGCTTGAAGCTAAACTAGTCTTGGCACTGTCAGGGTATACGCGCAACTGCGCCGTCCTAGCAGTACAAACTAGCGCAGCTGCGCTAGAGATCAGTTGGAGTTGGTTACTTTCTACTGTAGCACTAAATTGGGACATTAATGTTTATATGTGTGACATTAATAAACCATGGAATAAAGAACGTTATGTTCGACGAAGGAATTATTAAGTGAGCAATTAATTAATATTAATTGTTAATGGTCAGTGTATAATATTGATTAATTGATAATGATAATTAATTACTAATATATGATTAATATTGTTAACAATATGTCTATTAATATAATAAGAATTATATAGATAATTAATGACCACGGAGATCCATAAATACATTAATCAAGGAAGAATGGATTAAATTAATATTGGTGGTAATTAATCAAGGAAGTGAATAATTTATTTATTTGACATAAATAAGTAAGTTATTAATATAATAATATTATATTGACAGTTATGTGCATGTGAGCAATAATACAACTATACTATATAGTGTAGTGCGACATTTATGTGAGATATTAAGTTTTATGAAACTATATTGTATGAAGCAATGTGATTAAGCATATTGAAATTATATGATATAAATATATCATGAAATGTGTATGTAACAATATGCATGTGGGTAGACATTAAAATAAAATGTACATGGATTATATGTATGTTGCATAACATCTACTACCTTGAAATGTTAAATCACATTGTGACATTAAGTTATAATGTATGGTTGATATGTGTATATAATATAGCATAAGAATAAGAGTTATGTATAAGTATATGGTCTAATGTTGCAAGAATACTGAGTATTTGGAAATTGTCCCAAAATGAGTGTCCAATTGCCCTCATTTCTCAGTCACGTGTGTAGCAAAAAGGCTAAGGCCTATTCCTCTTTTCTTCTTCCAATCTTCCTAGATGATGATTATGGGGGAGTGGTGGTCATGATGAAATCCAACTAACATCAAACAACTCCTTCTTAACCTTCATGCTATCCTTTCATCCATGAGTTTGATTTATTAGAAAATTTCATTGTCTGAGTATTGATTTTCCTATAAGTATGAGCTCTCCTTCCATTTTTCTATTGCTGAGAATTCCATTAAGGGTGAGGTTGAGAGCATACAAGTATTCTAGGACATTGGGAGTTCATTTGTGACGCCCCCAAATTCGGGTTCCCTAACCTCGGGTTTGGTGCTCACGATCCATCATATATAACATATCTAACTACTCATTCATTAATGAAAAACATCATTCATAATATTCCTTAATACAACATATAACAATATCCTAGGTTAGCTAACCTTGACATAACTTACATACCCTTATATAACCAAATGGTTTAGATAATTAATTACATAATAAAACATAACCATTAAAAGTTGACACTAACTACTCCTGAGACTTGCCTTTGCCTTTGTCCCTGTTAGAACATTCTGCTACATTGGCATTAGCTGAAATATTTTATTTAAGCAAGGGTGAGCAACGAGTTTGCTCAGCAAGTTAAAATATACAATAAATGATATATATCACGAATAGAAGAGTCTAGCTTCTATAGAACTTCAGCAATAATCAAAAGATTTCGAAGTAGCGGAATAATAATTCAATCTCAATAATAAAACTTTCTCCCATTTCATACTGAATAACATATCAGAGATGAAAGAGTAAAATTAAAGATTCAATAATATTCAATTGAATAAGAAGAATTAACAATACTGCAATAATATTCAATATTGTGGGATATACCCAGATTTCATGCTGAGTGATCACAAAAGGATCATGAACTAATAGAGAATCATTTAGTTATTAAAACTAAATTACCACAAGAATATAAATTAGTTATAAAAACTAAACTATACTCCTCTGCAAGTACCTGGAGCGGCCAACTCCTTTGTACCCTATATTATGCATAATACTCAATAATAGCACATAGGTCGATTTACGACATAAAAATTTGTTCATCTCATTCTTACGTCACGAGTTCGTACCACAACAATATGGTTTGGATTACTTCCAAAGAAATACTATGATTTCAATAATTAATAACAATACTAATCTAGCCGAAACCAATGGCATAGATCTTCCAATAACAATTCAGTTCATAATAAATAGAACATTTCATGCTTTAACAAATATTAGTCTCGCCAAAACAATTAGCTGGGACATGATTCACAAACAGTTCAAATAATAGAACAAGAATCAATTGCACTATGTGCGAATAACAATAATCATTATAGATGTGAATAATAAACAATAATTATCCCCTAATCATGCTTTGAAATTAATAACTCAAGTTGAGTTAGGAAACTTGCCTGATTCGTTGACTACTGCTATGCAATTTAAGTTAACTTCTTTTGTAAGATCTATCATTGATAAGATCGATCTCTTAATTAGCATCACATATCTTACTCATAGCAATTTAACATGAAATCACATAACCAATCATTAGTGAGTACACTATACTAACTTAGACTTAACACTTACTCGTTCATTTATAAGTTCGTAATAACTGACAAACTGATAAACTATTTATGACTCAGTAGACTTAATATATCATTTCAGTTTCTATTTTAGCAAGCTAAAACAAAACTGACTTCTCTTCCTGACATTTCAGTTTCCCTTTTCAGCAACCTGCAATGTTCATTTCGAGAAGTTGAAATACACTATTTAGGAAAATATGAAATTAGCTTATTATTTTTTTAATCTTTTGGCCAATCATATATACATATATTCTATACACAAAAAGTATTTTTCTGGAATTTTTCAACTCCCTTAAGTATTTTTCAAAAATAAATTTCTAGTTAATTCCTTAAGAAATTAGTTACCTCGTGCTTAAGTCTAAAAATTCTCAACTCTTGATGGGATCCTACACGTGTTAACGTGAGCTTATAGTTTAAATTTCAAGGCCATCGGAGTTATACAACTCTGGTTATAGCGATTTTCGTTTGAAAAGCCCAAATATTTAAATGGTCGTAACTTGCTCATTTTAAGTCAGAATGAGCTCATTTTTGGACACAACCTACTTTATCCCATATATTTTCATCCCCCAGAGGCCGGATTTTATCTCGATAAATAAGTGGCCAAAACAACCCTTACAAAATTTTGGACAGTTTGTTTTTGTCATTTTTCTATTTTTTGACTCCTTTGCTAAAATCAGTCTAGTCAAAAATCTACAACACATTTTCTAGTGATTCCACTTGGAGATGTTAGAAAACTCATAGATCTAACTCTAGAACTTGACCACACTCAAAAATTCAAAGTAGAATGAGAGATATGGTCATTTCCATATCATACTTTGTTTTCTCAAAAAGCTATTTTTCAACTCTTTATGTTTTGTATAAAAACTTTCATGATCTCCCATAAAACCAACATAACTCATCATATTAACTCAAAATAACTCATATAATCATGGATCTAACATGATCCATGGTTTAATTCACACAACAAAAGCTAAGAAAAATTTGATTTTCTAACTTTTGAAAAACCTAACTCATATTTCTTAGTTTAGATTCAACTTTTGATCTACAAAAGAGTTGGATCTAAACATTAAACACCTTTAAACATATGAATCTAAGGTTTTTATCTTCAAGATAAAAACTTTATACTATCAAAAATCAAATCAAAATAAAAAGAAATTAAATCTATATACAAATAGAAATCCTTATACATTCTCTTGATTCCTCTTCTTCTTCTTTCTAATACTTAGAATAAAGAACTAAGTAACTATCAAAACTCTCCCTTTCTCTTTCCCTATTATGGCTGAATCCCTCTTGCACACACACTCTCTCTCTTGGTCTTACTTTGATAACTTAAGAATATGAAATGAGATAAAAAGATGTAAGAGAAAGGAAATTTGATGTTAGTAATTTTGTATAGATATATTTAGTGTATCTATAATCATCATCCAATGTCTTACTCTTCCTCTCTCTCCTTATCATTATAAGCTTGCTTTCACTCTTGGTTTAACTTGTGGGTTGGATGAAAAAGATAAGAATGAGACCAAGGCTTGACATCTAGCAAGTTAGTTCACCTACTAAAGTAATGTAATGATTACATGCCTCCTCCTTTCTCTCCTCTATGTAAATTTCGGCCATGATGGCCTTCTTGGGCCCCTTTTTATTATCTTTTAAGCTCTATTTAGCTTACTTAATGGTCCAAAAGGTCTCCTCCCAGTTGGGCTAAGAGTTGGGCCAATCAATTAATTATTTAGGCTAGAAATTCTAATTCTTTGGGCTTGCAATTCAACATAGTTTATACATTTTAATTTTTATCCATTCCCTAATATTTAATTTGGGTTCCCTTACACACATTAGTAAGTTAATTTCTTACTCATATATCCTTAATTTCATAACCCAATTAGACTTGCTATTCTTAGGTTATAAAATTAATTAATTGAGATGTATAAAATAAATTTCTTAGGATTAGTATATGTTTTTAAATACTATCATTCTCTTAAATTATAGCCTATTAGGTTATTTAATTATCATACCTAATATATGTATTAGGTTACATAACTTTATTCTTCATCTCTTTACAAAATAAATGTATACACATTATATAATACATATTTACTCAATCACGTACATAATTCACATATGTCCTGACATATTTCCCCTAGTTTATTAACTTATTAGCCCAAATTGACTTAATAAGTTATAAACACATACATACTCATATCAATAATCAATTACTTAAGGATTGTAAATCCTTTTAATTTAATAATCAAGGCTAACCTTCAAGCTAAGTTAATTTCTTACATAACTTTCATTACTTTTCCTTTAAAATGATTAAGTATACTTCTTAGTTAATTAACTATCTAGCTTAATTATCATATACACTTATATGATTCAAGTACTTCCTTTTCTTTTCTCTTTTTTTTAAAAATATTTATTCGAAAAATTTGAATTATGTGAAATTCTGGGTTCTCACATCATTAGGAGCAAGTTCCTTCATATTGCAGAGGTATAACCCCATTCATTGCTTTCCAATTTCATTCTCTGTCAAAATAGAGTTCTTGAGTCTTAAATTTCAATTTCTTGATTTTATAGAATTGGATGATAATGAGGTTGGGTAATGTTCATATAGTTGTTATATGATCATATAAGCATGTTTAAACTGATACATGATTGTTTAGAAATGAATTTATGAGTGATTTCTATGTTTGGGCTAGTTTTCTGCTGAAGCAGACTGTTCCTGGCTCGAACCAGGCACGGCGCAGCTGCGCCGGATTAACACTGAGGCGCAGTGCAGCTGCGCCGACCCCTAAGTTCAGTTTTGAGTTCTATTTTATAATCTGCCAAGTGTTAATCAATCATTATGACATATACTAGCATGCAAGCATGTGTAAGGGGTATATATAGATATATTAACCTAATGTGAGCATGTTTAGGCTAGAATACATGATTAACAAAGGTGTATGGTTTAAAATAACTTTATAAATTTAGAAACGAACTTGGTGAGTATAAATGACATGTTTATGTACTGACCTTGCGAGCATGTAGATATGGTTCAAAAATGCATGAATAAACCGTTTGCTTGTGTTTATGTGATTAGTAAGGGAGCATGAACATGTTGAACCTACTAGTAAGCTTTATAAATGAAATTACGAATTTCAAACATGAATATTAACATGCTACCTTGAGGCTTATAATTTGACATTTGTGCTCATGTTTGATGATACTCCTAGACTCGCTCATGTAGTATAAACACACAAACACACACACACACACACACACACACACACACACACACATATATATATATATATATATATATATATATATATATACCATACTTGTGTATCATATTTCAAGAAAAGCATAAACGAATCATATTTTTAACCAAGGCGGTGCTAATTTCACATATGTGTTATGAATACTCACAAGCATGCCTAATATGAGTTTTATAACTATCTTGTATGTTTAGAGAGCAAGCATGATAGACTTTGTGGTTTCATGACCTTGAATGGCCTTAAATTGTTGAAATGATCAATTTAAAATTTTATTATGAAAGAAAGAACCTAGATTGACTTGAGAAGCATGAAAAGACCTTTTACTTGACAAAATATATCATGTATGATTGATTTGGTCAAGATAGACAGAAACCGCAAGGCAGCAGCTCAGTTTTGGCTTGGCCAGAGGACGGCACAACTGCGCCGGTCCTAGGCTTAGCCATGGCGCAACTGCGCCAGTCTGAAATCAGAACCTGGTTAGTTTGAAATCTGATCTTGGGTCAGTTGACGTGTATGATGCTTATATTGCTAGAGGTGATTTAAAACCTACTGATATATGTATATAAGTGATGCTTACGTGATATAATGGTGTTTGCCTCGTAATAGGATGGTCCATGGGTAAAAAGGACTTAACCTTGAGCATTCTTAATTTACTTATGAAAGAACTAGGTATTTGATTCATGATGAATCTATAATCTAATTTTGTACCATATGTGCATACTTGAATCATGTCAAGCTTGATTAAATACTGTGTTAGCTAATGAACATCTTGAACATATAATACGCTATAAATAGTATTCAAAAGTGTTGATTTCTTAACGTGGATAAACTACGCTTAAGGCAAGTATCTAAACTATCCTTTACATTGTGCAAAGTATTCTTGCATTACTTTATTCGATGAATGTCGTAAGCAAACCTTATCTCTTTGAGTGCAAGTTACCTTATTTATTCGTTTAAATGAGCTATTATGAAAATTCTTGAGAAAACTATTATTCATGTTGAACTTGGTATTGTTCTGGGATATTGTGAAAGGGTCTATGTCATTGATTCGGCTAGACTATGTGCATGTTTATAGAACTGTCCAAACCAATTGATTGGTGCGAAAATCTCAAAAACTAAGTTGAACAACCCTTATGGTAAGGGGAGTGTATGTTGTTGGAAACCCCAACACATGAGTAAATTATTACTGTGGTGTTATGCATAACATGTAGTATTGTAGATTGATCATTTATAGTACTTGAATTGTAGATTATCAGTTTAATATTGGTAATTTTAGTAGATGTTTAATAGTCCTTAGTGACTGCTCAGTATAAATTATTTAGTCAGTTGGATACATTGATAGTCTTTGAATTCATATATATCTATTGATTTATATTGAATTATGGTTCTTATTCCAAGAATTGTTGATATTCATTATTCATGATATTATTCTAAAACTCTGAACTATCTTAGAGATGATACTTTGATATTTCAAACTCGTGTTATAAAACTCTTTACCCTTGTTGTATATTACTTGTTGGGTAATTTGTGTTCATCCTTGCTTATTTAAAACCTTTCAGTTAAGGCAGAACAGGGAAGTATATTTGGGAAAGATAAGGGCAAGGGCAAGGGCAAGGCTACTGACTAGCTTGTCCCTTTATGTTTAAATCTATTATGCTGTATTAAGACTGTTTTCAGACTATGTTTAAGCTTATGTAGGATTATGTAATAAGTCTTTATTCGATATTATTATATAATCTATTAAGCACTGTAGGTTGCGAGACTTGGGGGAATAATTATAATAAATCATTGTATATTATTCTAAATTAGATCTTTCGTTGTGAATGTGTAATTTTAGTTATTATGGTAATACCATGAGAACATGACGAACCGAATTAGAGTGACCAAGTGGCGGTTCGAATTTGGGGGCGTCACAGGTTGGTATCAAAGCTATAGTTATAAACCTTAGGAATGAGAGTCCTTAAATTATAACTTAGGAAAACTTAGAAGTTAGGAAGGGGATAAAACTCATGTATAGTTTTTCTTAAGAGACTTAGTGTGTTATGAAATGTAACTTCATTCTATATAACGAACTTATATTATTTGACATTCTGATGGAGTTGCTGTTTGTCTTGTCTTATGTTGGTGATTGTAGGATGACTGACATGGGAGGACCTAGCCGAGTAGTAGAGGAGCTGCCGCGTGATATCCACGTAGTCTATGAGGCACCCTTGATAGCAGAACCTATATCGGTAGTTGCCCTTATTGATGATGAGGAGGAGATGGAGCCTCTACCTGAGGAGTCTGACCCGGAGGAGGAGCCTATGGAGGAGGAGCCCGTGGAGGAGGAACCTGAGCCCATGGAGGACTCCGACGAGTCTACTTTCGAGGATAGGATGTTGGGAGAGTACGAAGAACAGATTTTGGAATTAGGATGTAGAGTCGAGGAACTAGAGACTGAGACTCTTGAGAGGCAACTAGTGATACAGGAGATGGAGGTGGAAATTGCTCACCGTAAGGAGGTAGGGATCCAGATAGGGACCTTGTTTCACCGATCGGTGGCGAGGAACGTTGAGCTAGCAGGGAAGCTAGAAGAAATGGAGCAGAGGGTTTTAAGTGAGAGGACAGAGAAGGAGGCTCTCTGAATTCAATTAGAGATGGAGGTGATGGATAAGATTCACTTCGAGGAGAAGTGGGAGGAAGCCAATGACAGGGTGGATGATCTAGAAGACGAGGTACGGTGCAAAAGAAGGAAGATGAACAAGATGGGCTATGCTTTATGCACGACCATGGAGAGATTGATCGATGGGGTAAATCACTACCCAGCTTAGCAAGGATAGACCCGACATACCATAAGTCGGGATATGGTGGCACACATTACGCAGAAGGAATATCAGAGCACCATGGAGCGTGGGATGTTAGATTGAGTCTAGAGGAAAAAGCTCAGTATTGTAGTATATTAATTATGTGTTGTTAATATGTTGTTGTAATCTCAATCTTTTGTGTAAGAGGTGAGATGATGGTAACCCCAACTTTTGAAAAGTGTTAGAGGGATAGTAAGCTAGTGTTATCCCCGTCTTTTGTGATATTAGGGGATATGTGTTATCATTTATAGCAGTATGCTAGAAAAGAACATGTATTATAAACATTTGGCATATGAATATAAATGATCTTATTTCAGAAATGTGTTATAAACTTTTAGTTCCTTTCATTTGAGAAATGTCTAAATATGATAATTAGATAATAAAATGAAAAATTTTGTGATGCAAAAAATGCCGCCCAGACGTAGAATAACTGTCCCAGAAGAGTTAGTTAATGATGAGAGAGGGCCAGTAGATCCGATACAGAGACTTGTAGATTTATTGGGAGAAGCTCTGAGGGGAAGAAACGAACCCGTACCACAAGCTGTCCCAATAACAACCTTTAAAGATTTTAAGAGTGTAGGACCACCAGAGTTCGTGGGAACTACTGACCTGATAGTTGCGCAAACTTGGATTAAGGAGATCGAGAAGGCCTTCACTATAGCTCGCGTGGGTGAAGACCAGAAGATAGTATTTGCCACATACATGATGAGGGGCGAAGCGAAATATTGGTGGAAAACTAATCAGCAAAGAGTGGGGGAAGGAAGGATAACATGGGAGAGGTTTACGACGTTGTTCTTTGAGAACTATTTCCCGAAGAGTATGAAGAATAGGATGGAAGTGAAGTTCCTAGAGTTAAAACAAGGAGATATGATGGTGGTGCAATACGCAGCGAAGTTTAATGAACTAGCGCGATTTGCGGAACACCAAGTTAGAGATGAGGAAAGGAAGGCGAGATGCTTCGAGCAAGGGTTAAAGCCGTGGTTGTATAATAAGGTATCAGTCTTTTAGATTGATTCCTTTGTGACCTTATTGGAGAAGGTAGTCATTGCAGAAGGTGGCAGTGAGGCCTTAAGTCTATATCATAAGGAGAAGAAGAATAAGAACACTAGTAATGAGCATCGTGGAGGAAGCAGCAGCGGAGGGAGTAATTCTGGAAAGAGGAAGTGGGAAAATAAAAATAACAACAGAAACAATAATCAAGGTGGGAGTCATCAGGGAAATTTCAAGAAAAGAACCAAAGCTTGCAACAAGTGTAGAAGAAGTCATCAGGGGGAGTGTGTGACACCTCAAAATCTTGGTGCTTCATTTCCTCAAGATTTGGTACTCACGTAATCAAAACATTAATTTCTAACTACCCATTCATAATATACTTGAATAGTAAAGGAAAACCTGCCCATAAAGGATTAAATTTAAATAAACATCTCCCAGGTTATATAACCTTTAACAACAATCATTCAAATGCGGATAAATAAATAACTTCATTACAATCATTGAACCAAATTCTGAGAATAAACTATCAAACTATTACAAGTCTTCAACATTTATTCATCTTTCCTTTTTCCTTACTAGTGCTCGGTACGTCACCAGTTTCAACTTTAGCTGTAAGAAATTTTACAGGCAAGAGTGAGCAAACAAGGCCCACTTGAAATAACAATAAGTAAATCATTAAACTTTTACATCAATTGCCAATATCAGGCTCAATAGAACTGAACAATATATTCTATTAACTTTCTGAAAACTTTAACATTTACTGAGGGTCTAATGACCACGAATCATGTCCACAGTTATAAGTAATCTTTCAACTTAAACTTTAACAGTCATAAGACTATAAGGACTCCACGTACTTAGGGGATCAACCTTTCGTACAATGTATTGTGCACAATCATTTCAACGCTAAGCGTAAACCTCTATTAAAAGAGTTGTTCATCTCAGTATTTAGAATACAAGTCCGCACCAAAGTAAGTTTGGTTTGGATAAGCTTTCAAGAAAATTTGGAGTTTAACGAACATCAACTATGAAGTAGTTGAATAAAAACCAATAACACTATACTATAGAATAATCGTGATTGAACTAATCATAGCAAGTCATGCATTAGGAATAATCTAATAGCATACAATTTGAATAACTATAGCATACCTTGCTTGAACAACACTAAGCCAATGTTAATTAGAATTGAATAATAAACATGCATAGCAATTTAGTTATACATGAAAATTCATAATCAAAATACAAGAATAACTTGTTTGTCCTCAAACCAAAGTCTAGACGACTTACATCATTATAAGATAATCGAATTGAAAACAATAATTAGCTCAATTATAAGATAGAGTTAGAAAAACTTGCACAATGAAGTTTTGAGTTAGAGAACTTGCCTTTAGCACAAGCAAAATCCTTACCACTTGAATTAATACCCTATACATATGCCATACTGGCATAGTTAGTCATTACCAACATTGTATATTTATATAAACAAATGTATTCATCATATGAGTTAAATTATCCATTCACATAATCCACTATGTTACAAGTAGGTAACACTTAATAACATGATCATTCACAGTTTAATACTACTGAAATTATCATTTAACATTATTATTATCAACACATAACATTTATTTTCAAGTTTTGTACACTAAAACAAAACTGTCAGAACATTCTGCTAACTCGCGTTGCGGCGCCACAGTTTACACTGTGGTTCGTGCTGCGGCGTTGAGTTGGCGCTGCGGCTCGGGTCACAGGCCATTGGTTGGCGCTGCGGCGTGGCGCCGGCACTGCAGCGCAATATTTGTACTACTGGGCCGCGCTGCGGCGCCAGAGTCCAGAATCTGGCGACCAAACTCGGCAACAGCATGAACAAAAGCCAAATTAGCCAAAAAGCTCGAATCTAATAGACTGATTATCATGTAATACACATATAAACTCCATATAAACATATTTTGAAGACTTCTAACATGTTTCTACTCATAAAATAACATAGACATCAAATATACAACACCCAATTTCAATATTTTTGACAAAAACTCCATTTTTGATATTTTCAAAGAAAATCAACAATGTGATTTTGTTTTTCAACCAAAACACTAAATTCAAAACATCATAATTATGATTTTACATACTCTAGCAATTCCAAATATCAATTTATCAATTTAACAACTAATTAAACCTTAATTTCTATTTTAAATTAAGCCATACTCATATATTTTTCATATGAACACTCTGTAATATATTTTCTTCTACAAAACACATACATACATGAATTACTATATCTATAATCATATATAACTCATGAAATAACCTTATAATCAATAATCATACAAAACTATATTCATAACAACAATTTATCTTTTATAAAAATTTCACAAAGAACTTTTTGGGAAGAAGAAAAACTAAGCTTTTAAAGAAAAGGTTAAGCTCTTACCTTTGATTAAGAAGATGATGACTACTTTTGATTATCAATGTCTTTTCTCCAATTCCTTTATCAAAACCTGTTAGAATTTCTCACAAATTCTCTCTAGTTTTCTTCCTCTCTTCTTTTCTCTCTGTAAATTTCAACTGAGTCTTTCTTCTCCCTAACTCTAACATACGTAGAATATTATAACGTATATAGTAATAATATATATTAATGATATAATATAAGTACTGCTATAATTATATCAGTTATGTTTTTATTTGAAAATCAAAAGCCATAAGGCTTGTTTGGCTAATCAAAATAATATAACTCATTAACCCTTACACCTTGTTTGGTAAATCTAATTAAAATAAATGGATTAATTCTTATACCTTGTTTGCTAAAACATTATTAGATTAAAGACTTATTATGCAATAAGACATGTTTGGCAAAAACTAAATTAAAGTCCTTTAGCTTATTTTAATAACTCATTTATAGCAAAGTTATTAGTCACACTTTTATTTAATTAATAAATTAATTAAAACATTAATCTATTAAATTACTTTAGCACATAATTTAATATCACATAACTATAATTTCTTTTATAATTATAATTTTATTTAACCAACTAATATTTTAAATTACAATTTCCCATTTAAAATATTATAATTTATTTAAATCACTGTAAGCTCTCTAGCTTACTTATTAAATTAATTTATTATATAATCTCATAATAATTAATTTCTTAGCTCCTTAATTATTTATTCAACAAATAATTAACTAAACCACATCAACTCAAATTGCCATTAAATACTTATATAATTCATTAAATATTTAATATTGTAAATAAATATTTGATATTTAATATTTAATTATTTATTTAGCAAATAATTAACTAAACCACATCAACTCAAATTGAACAATTATTTATTCAACCATAAACATATCCATTAAATACTTATATAAATTAATAAATATTTAATATTACACTTTAAAATTCTGGAATGTTACATAATTCCCTCCTTACAAGGATTCTGTCCTCAGAATCACAAATCAAACAAATCATTCGTTACATTCTTCCCTACTTACAAAGATTCTGTCCCCAGAATCGAAGACACAGATTAAACAAATAACTCAGGGTACTCATTCAACATTTTCTCTTCGAGTTCCCACGTAGCTTCTTCAGCGTTGTGGTTCCTCCATATCACCTTCACAGAAGGTATCATCTTTTTCCTGAGCACTTGTTCTTTCCTGTCGACTATCTGGATAGGAACCTCTTCATAAGACAAATCTTTCTCGAACTGTAGCTTTTCGTACTCGATCACATGTTTGTAACTCTTTGTTTTGATGGTTACCCTACTGGTTTCCAGTACCCATACTCCCATTCCACTTCCTTTTCAAGTTGTTGTTGTTGTTTCCACCGCTACTACTCCCATTCTTAGTCTCATTCTCATTCTTCTTCTTCTTTTGTTCCTGGTTGAACTTTATCACTGCCTCGCCTCCACCTTCAGCGAGTACTGCTTTCTCCATCACTGCTGTAAATGTCTTCAATTGGAACAGGGATACCCTACTATACAGCCAGGGCTTCAGTCCCTGTTCAAACCTCTTCGCCTTACGTTCGTCTGTGCTAACCTGATATGGCGCAAACCTCGCCAATTCGTTGAATCTCGCGACATACTCAGATACCGTCATCGTTCCTTGCTTTAGTTCCAGAAACTGTACTTCCAGTTGACTTTTTGAACTCTCCGGGAAATAGGTCTCGAAAAACAACTCCTTGAACCTATCCCAGGTCATCACTCCTGGCCCTTCACGAGTTTTATTGGCCTGCCACCAATAACTAGCTTCTGCTTTCAACATGAATGTTGCGAAAGCAGTCTTCTGATCATCCCCTACCCGAGCGACATCGAATACTTTTTCTATCTCCATAATCCAGGTCTGTGCTTCGACTGGATTCATGGACCCACGGAATTCAGGTGGTCCAACCGCCTTGAAATCCTTAAACGTCGCACCATGGTTTTGTGGTTGGTTCTGCAACGCTCCTGTTAGTAGTGTCACTAGTTGTTGAACGGGATTCGCATCAACATTGTCGTTATTATTAGTTCCTTCAGTAGTTCTCTGTCGTGTTGGTTGACGTCTAGGAGGCATTTTTTGTTAAAAAACATTCATTAGATTTTTATTCAATTCTTTTAAGAAATTTCTACATAACTTGCCTCCAAAAGAAATAACCACATAACATATAACACTTTGAATAAGGTAACAACTTTTAATGATTCATAATCTTTTCGAGAACATAAAACAATAGCATCACTGCTATTTACATTACTTTCCTGAACTATAAAAGTTTCAGGACAACATCATTATTATCATATCCCATGGTTACTTAACACTAGGGATTTACACATTATTTAATACTTATTACGTACATTACCGACACATTTTCTACGATGATCTGTTAAGGTAATTCTTAGCCCTATCACGTTCTTCCTCCATGACTCGAAACATTGTTCTGCGATCTAACATGAATGATGGCAGCGTCTCAAACTGAATCGGATATCCCATGACCCGGTCTTGAGCTCGATTAATTGCGGTGTTAAATACTTTATCCATCTTCATCCTCTTTGCCTGCGCGTCTCTCGCCGCTCTTCCAGTTCGTTGATAAGCTTCCTCGTATGCATCTTCAGCTCTTGCCCTCTTAGCAGCTTCTTCTCTCAGCTTGCTCTTTAGTTCAGCAACCATCTCGATCAATTGTTCTTTCTCTCCTTCAGCCTGTATTAATTTCTCCTCGGCGTTTGTCAGTCGTTCCTCACGATCCTGGATCTCGCCGTCTTTTTGTGTCATTGCAGTCTGTTGTTCAGCTACTATCTCCTGCAACTCCTCAACTGTATCTTGAAGTTCCACGTTATGGTCATGCACCTCATCGTATATACGGCTTGATATCGAGTTAAGTGGAATCCTTTCCTCCACGTCCTCGTCATCATCATCCTCCTGTGGTAACTCAACGGAATCCTCCTCATCTGTCTCCACATCATCATCCTCATCTTCAACTACTGTGACCAACGGGGCTGACTCCCGTGGCAGTAGTTGTTCCCAAACTGCCTGAATGTCGCGAGCCTCTCTAGCCTGACTGGATTCTCCGACATTAGTCATCCTGACAACAAAGTTTTAAAGTTTTAGTTATTAATCATTCTACTCGACACTCGCGAGCACATACGTTATATACACATAAGCACATAAGTGTTTTATTACATCTTTTCTAAAACTCGATAAGAGTTATCTCACACACTATCTTTTCAAAGGTTACTTCCTAAGGCTTTTCCCCCACCTAAGGTTCATAACCTAAAGCTTTGATACCAACCTGTGACACCCCCAAATCTTGGTACTTCATTTTCTCAAGATTTGGTACTCACGTAATCAAAACATTAATTTCTAACTACCCATTCATAATATACTTGAATAGTAAAAGAAAACCTGCCCATACAGGATTAAATTTAAATAAACATCTCCCAGGTTATCTAACATTTAACAACAATCATTCAAATGCGGATAAATAAATAACTTCATTACAATCATTGAACCAAATTCTGAGAATAAACTATCAAGCTATTACAAGTCTTCAGCATTTATTCATCTTTCCTTTTTCCTTACTAGTGCTCGGTACGTCACCAGTTTCAACTTTAGCTGTAAGAAATTTTACAGGCAAGAGTGAGCAAACAAGGCTCACTTGAAATAACAATAAGTAAATCATTAAACTTTTACATCAATTGCCAATATCAGGCTCAATAGAACTGAACAATATATTCTATTAACTTTCTGAAAACAATAACATTTACTGAGGGTCTAATGACCACGAATCATGTCCACAGTTATAAGTAATCTTTCAACTTAAACTTTAACAGTCATAAGACTATAAGGACTCCACGTACTTAGGGGGATCAACCCTTCGTACAATGTATTGTGCACTATCATTTCAATGCTAAGCGTAAACCTCTATTAAAAGAGTTGTTCATCTCAGTATTTAGAATACAAGTCCGCACCAAAGTCAGTTTGGTTTGGATAAGCTTTCAAGAAAATTTGGAGTTTAACGAACATCAACTACGAAGTAGTTGAATAAAAACCAATAACATTATACTATAGAATAATCGTGATTGAACTAATCATAGCAAGCCATGCATTAGGAATAATCTAATAGCATACAATTTGAATAACTATAACATACCATTCTTGAACAACACTAAGCCAAGGTTAATTAGAATTGAATAATAAACATGCATAGCAATTTAGTTATACATGAAAATTCATAATCAAAATACAAGAATAACTTGTTTGTCCTCAAACCAAAGTCTAGACGACTTACATCATTATAAGATAATCGAATTGAAAACAATAATTAGCTCAATTATAAGATAGAGTTAGAAAAACTTGCACAATGAAGTTTTGAGTTAGAGAACTTGCCTTTAGCACAAGCTAAACCCTTACCACTTGAATTAATACCCTATACATATGCCATACTGACATAGTTAGTCATTACCAATATTGTATATTTATATAAACAAATGTATTCATCATATGGGTTAAATTACCCATTCACATAATCCACTATGTTACAAGTAGGTAACACTTAATAACATGATCATTCACAGTTTAATACTACTGAAATTATCATTTAACATTATTATTATCAACACATAATATTTATTTTCAAGTTTTGTACACTAAAACAAAATTGTCAGAACATTCAGCTAACTCGCGCTGCGGCGCCACAGTTTACATTGTGGTTCGCGCTGCGGCGCTGAGTTGGCGCTGCGGCTCGAGTCACAGGCCATTGGTTGGCACTGCGGCGTGGCGCCAGCGCTGCGGCGTGAGATTTGTACTGTTGGGCCACGCTGCGGCGCCAGAGTCTAGAATCTGGCGACCAAACTCGGCAACAGCATGAACAAAAGCCAAATTGGCCAAAAAGCTTGAATCTAATAGACTGATTATCATGTAATACACATATAAACTTCATATAAACATATTTTGAAGACTTCTAACATGTTTCTACTCATAAAATAGCATAGACATCAAATATACAACACCCAATTTCAATGTTTTTGACAAAAACTCTATTTTTGATATTTTCAAAGAAAATCAACACTGTGATTTTGTTTTTCAACCAAAACACTAAATTCAAAACATCATGATTATGATTTTACATACTCTAGCAATTCCAAATATCAATTTATCAATTTAACAACTAATTAAACCTTAATTTCTATTTTAAATTAAGTCATACTCATATATTTTTCATATGAACACTCTGTGATATCTTTTCTTCTACAAAACACATACATACATGAATTACTATATCTATAATCATATATAACTCATGAAATAACCTTATAATCAATAATCATATAAAACTATATTCATAACAACAATTTATCTTTTATAAAAATTTCACAGAGAATTTTTTGGGAAGAAGAAAAACTAAGCTTTTAAAGAAAATGTTAAGCTCCTACCTTTGATTAAGAAGATGATGGCTACTTTTGATTATCAATGTCTTTTCTCCAATTCCTTTATCAAAACCTGTTAGAATTTTTCTCAAATTCTCTCTAGTTTTCTTCCTCTCTTCTTTTCTCTCTGTAAATTTCAACTGAGTCTTTCTTCTCCCTAACTCTAACATACGTAGAATATTATAACGTATATAGTAATAATATATATTAATGATATAATATAAGTACTTATATAATTATATCAGTTATGTTTTTATTTGGAAATCAAAAGCCATAAGGCTTGTTTGGCTAATCAAAATAATATAACTCATTAACCCTTACACCTTGTTTGGTAAATCTAATTAAAATAAATGGATTAATCCTTATACCTTATTTGCTAAAACATTATTAGATTAAAGACTTATTATGCAATAAGACATGTTTGGCAAAAACTAAATTAAAGTCCTTTAGCTTATTTTAATAACTCCTTTATAGCAAAGTTATTAGTCACACTTTTATTTAATTAATAAATGAATTAAAATATTAATCTATTAAATTACTTTAGCACATAATTTAATATCACATAACTATAATTTCTTTTATAATTATAATTTTATTTAACCAACTAATATTTTAAATTACAATTTCCCATTTAAAATATTATAATTTATTTAAATCATTGTAAGCTCTCTAGCTTACTTATTAAATTAATTTTTTATATAATCTCATAATAATTAATTTCTTAGCTCCTTAATTATTTATTCAACAAATAATTAACTAAACCACATCAACTCAAATTGCCATTAAATACTTATATAATTCATTAAATATTTAATATTGTAAATAAATATTTGATATTTGATATTTAATTATTTATTTAGCAAATAATTAACTAAACCACATCAACTCAAATTGAACAATTATTTATTCAACCATAAACATATCCATTAAATACTTATATAAATCAATAAATATTTAATATTATACTTTAAAATTCTGGAATGTTACAGAGTGCTAGAAGGGAAAGAGCACTTGCTATAACTGCGGCCAAGAGGGGCCTATATAGCCAAATTGCCCAAAGCCAAAGAAGATTAGAGGATGTTTTGCTTGTGGATCGATAGAGCACCAGATAAAGGATTGCCCGAAGAAAGGAAGCGGTGGAGCTGTCGGAGGCCAAGGAGGAGGAAACAAGTTAATGATTGGTGGACCTGCACAACCCAACCGATCGACCGCCCGAACTTTTAACATGATCGTCCAGGACGCAGTAGCTGCGAAGGACGTGGTGTCAGGTATAATCCCAATCAATAATATAAATGCTTATGTATTATTGATTCGGGTGCCAGCTGTTCTTTTGTATCTGAAGAATTTGCTAGTAAACTTAGTACACCCCGAGAATGTTTAGAAGATTCCTTGAGCGTAGAAGTTGCGAATAAGGAAATAATCCCTGTAGAATACGTTTATCAAAATTATCGAGCAAGCATTAGAGAACATGAATTGAGCGTAAACTTGATTACTATTAGTCTGGGAGAATTTGACATAATACTGGGAATGGATTGGTTATATAATTATGCGACGATAATTGATTGTCAGAACAAGTGTGTGAACCTTCAGACTCTGAGTAAGTCTAAGGTAGTGTTTCATGGTAGCTCATCGCTTAAGCAATCGTGTTACGTTATGATGATGCATGCCAAGAAATTGTTAAGGAAAGGATGTGTAGGTTATTTAGCTTACATCGTAGATACTCGAAAAAAGGGAGTAGAAATTAAAGATATACCTGTAGTAAATAAATTTCTTGATGTGTTTCCAAGAACGACACCGATTTCGAAAGCTCCATACCGTAAGGAGCCAGTAGAAATGAAGGAATTGATGATACAACTTCAAGAGTTATTGGATAAGGGTTATATTCTACCGAGTGTGTCTCCTTGGGGAGCACCAGTGCTATTCGTTAAGAAAAAGGACGGATTAATGAGGCTTTGTATTGATTGTCTAGAATTAAACAGAATAACGATCAAGAACATATATCCATTACCAAGGATAGACGACTTATTTGATCAACTGAAGGAAGCAAAATGTTTTTCGAAGATCGACCTCGAATAGGATATCATCAACTGAAAGTGTGGGATGAGGACATACCAAAGACTGCGTTTCGAACCCCTTATGGACATTACGAGTTTTTTGTAATGTCATTTGGTTTGACTAATGCTCCGGCAGCATTCATGGACTTGATGAACCGCGTCTTCAAGTCATTCTTAGATAAATTCGTAGTAGTTTTCATCGATGACATTTTGATCTACTGAAAGACAAAGGAAGAACATGCCGAATATTTGAAGATTATTTTGAAGGCACTGCCAAAGGAGAAGATGTATGCGAAATTTTCAAAGTGCGAATTTTGGATGAAGAAGGTCAATTCTTAGGCCACGTGGTGGATGAGAATGGAATCTCAGTAGACCTCGAAAAGGTCGAAGTGGTAAGTAGTTGGGAACAACCGAGAACACCGACGGAGGTGAGAAGTTTCTTAGGGTTAGCTGGGTACTATCGAAGATTCATCCAATATTTTTTTAAGATAGCGACCCCGTTGACTAATCTGACGAGAAAGACAGTAATATTTGTATGGACCGACAAATGCGAGGAACGTTTTCAAGAGTTGAAGAAGAGGTTAAGTGAGGCGCTTGTAATATTATTACCAGATGATACGGGAGGATTTGTGGTGTATAGTGATGCATCACATACAGGACTGGGCTGTGTGCTGATGCAGCATGGCAAAGTCATTGCATATGCGTTACGATAATTGAAGGATTACGAAAAATGATACCTTACTCATGACTTAGAGTTAGCGGCAGTAGTTTTTGCGTTAAAGATATGGAGACATTATTTGTACGGAGAGAAATGTGAGATATACACGGACCACAAAAGTCTGAAATATATCTTCACACAGAAAGAGTTGAATATGCGTCAGAGAAGGTGGTTAGAATTGATCAAAGATTATGACTGTGATATTCTTTATCACCTAGGGAAGGCAAACGTAGTTGCCGACGCTCTGAGCAGGAAAGGAAGGGAGAAATTGTTTCAATTGACAACTCAAGAGGAGTTAATAAGAGATATGGAGAAGTTAGAAATAGAGGTAAAGGGACCCGAGAGGTCTGAAGAAAAGTTGTTTATAATAGAAGCTTGTCCGACATTGTTGGATAGAGTAAAAGAATCACAAGAGAAAGATGAAGAATGTGAGAAGATCAGGAAAAGGATCACGGAAAATGAGGAAGAAAAATTTCGAATAGATAAAGACGGTATCTTAAGATTCAAAGGGAGAGTGTGGGTACCGACGGTAATCGAGTTAAGAGAAGAGATTTTGCACGTGGCACACAATACAACATATTCCGTTCATCCAGGAGGCACTAAGATGTACCGAGACTTGAGGCAACATTTTTGGTGGCCCAATTTGAAACGGGAAGTTATAGAGTGCGTTAGTAGATGTTTGACTTGTCAATGCATAAAAGTAGAGCATTAGTGGCCGAGTGGTTTGCTACAACCGTTGGAAATACCGGAGTGGGAATGGGAGCATGTTACGATGGATTTCGTGGTAGGACTTTCGGTCACCCAGAAAGGTTTGGATGCCATTTGGGTTATCGTGGATCGACTTACAAAGACCGTACATTTTCTACCGATCAAGATCCGCTACAGTTGAATCAGTTAGCAAGTCTGTACGTAAAGGAAATTGTTTCACAACATGGAGTGCCGGTATCGATTATTTCTGACCGAGACCCGCGTTTCACGTCAAAATTCTGGAAAAGTTTTCAAGAGAGGATGGGAACACAGTTAAGATTAAGTACTGCTTATCATCCTCAGACAAACTAACAAAGTGAGCGAATAATACAAACGTTAGAGGATATGCTTAGAACTTGCGTGATGGACTTCAAGGGAAATTGGGACGACCACTTACCCTTAGTCGAATTTGCGTATAATAATAGTTACCATGCGAGTATCGACATGCCACCATATGAAGCTCTTTACGGAAGGAAGTGAAGAACGCCATTATGTTGGGACGAAGTCGGAGAACGACGAATACTCGGACCAGAGTTAGTACAACAAATCGCGGACGTGGTTAAAGTAATAAGGGCCAGACTAGTGGTAGCTCAAGATCGCCAAAAAAAGTATGCGGATTCGCATCGGCAAGACCGAGATTTTGAAGTCGGCGGTTTTGTATTCCTGAAGGTATCTGTATGGAAGGGAAAGATTCGTTTCGATAAGAAAGGGAAACTGAGTCCAAGATTCATAGGACCGTTCGAGATACTAAAGCGAGTGGGCGTAGTAGCATACAAAGTTGCACTACCACCTGAGTTGGAGCACATCCATAACATGTTTCACATATCCGTGTTACATCCGTACAAGCCTGACTACAAGCACGTGATTTCTTATGAACCCATTCAAGTGGAGAAAAACTTAGCATACGAAGAAATTCATGTCCAAATTCTTGATTGGAAAGAGCAAACCTTGAGAAATAAAGTTATTTCCTCTGTAAAAGTACTTTGGCGTAACCACGATGTCGAGGAGGCTATGTGGGAGTTAGAAGAAAGGATGATGAGGGATTATCCCCATCTATTTGTGTAACCTTGTAGCAATTCCGGGACGGAATTTTAAGGGGGGGATGTAATACCCGAGAATTTTCACGTATTATTAAATGAATATATTAATAGAAATAATATTTATGTAAATACAAGTGTTATTGTTTTGTGAGTTGGTTAATTCAATTGATTCGTATTAGATCAATGCGTTTTAAGAAATGTGAATTGACAATGAGAATTGTGAAATGCCTTGTATGGCATAATGTGAAATGAGGAAATTCACTAAGCGAGTTAAAACGGGAATTAGGAAGATTAATCGAGTTGATCATGTGATTTCATGTAGATAATGAGTACGCTTTTAGACTGGTAATATCACTCATGTGGACATTAATTCATGTCGTATAAAACAAGTTTAGCGATGAAAATTGGCACGGACATGAAGCTAAACCAGTCTTGGCACTGTAAGGGTACGGCGCAGCTGCGCCGTTCCAGCAGTACAAACTGGCGCAGCTGCGTTAGAGATTAGTTAGAGTTGGTTACTTTCTACTGTAACACTGAATTGGGACATTAATGTTATATGTGTGACATTAATAAACCATGGAATAAAGTATGTTATGTTTGACGAAGGAATTATTAAGTGAGCAATTAATTAATATTAATTGTTAATGGTCAGTGTAGAATATTGATTAATTGATAATGATAATTAATTAATAATATATGATTAATATTGTTAGCAATATGTCTATTAATATAATAAGAATTATATAGATAATTAATGACCATGGAGATCCATAAATACATTAATCAAGGAAGAATGTATTAAATTAAGGCAAAACTATGATTTTCACCACTAAACTTGGCACGTTTTACTTAATACACCACTAAACTTTTAATTTTTTGGATTACATCATTAAACTAATTAAAATTTTTTAATTGGGTCATTCCGTCCAAAATAGTTGAAAGACGTTAAAGTGGCGCTGACATTGCGCTGATGTGGCAAAAAAATAATTTTTTTTTGCTTATGTGGCAAAAAAAATCAAAAACAGATTTTTTAAAAAAAATTTAACATTTTAAAGTTTTAAAAATAACAAAAACATAATAAAATACAGCAAGAAATTTTAATTTTTTTTAAAAAAAACAGATTATTTTTAAAAATATATTTTTTTGAAAACAGATTTTTTAAAAAAAAATTAGAATTCTATAAAAAATATATATTTTTTAAAAACAGTTTATTCAAAAAAGACAATTTTTTTAAAAAATAGATTTTTTTAAAAAATAGAATTCTAAAAAAAATATACTTTTTAAAAAAAATAGTTTTTTTTTAAAAAACAGATTTTTAAAAAAAGAAAGTTTTTTAAAAAAAGATTTTTTAAAAAATGGAACTTTTAAAAAAAACAACTTTTTCAAAAAAGTAGAACTTTTTAAAAAAATTTGATTTTAAAACAGTTTTTTTTTAAAATCTATAAAAAATAATTTTTTTTAAAAAACATTTTTTTTTAAAAAAAGTAGATTTAAAAAAAAAACAGATTTTTAAAAAAAATAAAATTCTAAAAAAATATACTTTTTAAAAAAACATATTTTTTTTTTAAAAATATTTTTTTTTTAAAAACAGCTTTTTAAACAGATTTTAAAAAAAATAGATTTTGTAAAAAACGGTAGAAATTTTTTAAAATAGATTTTTAAAAAACGGTAGAAATTTTTTAAAACTTTTATATAAAAATAGAATTTATAAGATTTTTAAAAAGCGGTAGAAATTTTTTTAAAAAGATTTTTAAAAAAAATCAATTTTTTTTAAAAAAATATGTTTTTTTAAAAAAGTATATTTTTTTAGAATTCTATTTTTTTAAAAATCTATTTTAAAAAAAATTGGTTTTTTGAAAAAACTGTTTTTTAAAAAAATATATTTTAAAAAGTTCCATTTTTTTAAAAAAATCTGTTTTTTTAAAATTCTCTTTTTTTAAAAATCTGTTTTTAAAAAAGAAACATTTTTAAAATATTTCTATTTTTTTAAAAAAATTATGTTTTTTTAAAAAATTATATTTTTTTTAGAATTCTATTTTTTTTAAAATCTGTTTTTTGAAAAAATTTGATTTTTTGAAACAATTGTTTTTTTAAAAAAATCTATTTTTTAAAAAAATTATTTTTTTTAAAAAGTCCCGTTTTTTACAAATTCTATTTTTTTAAAAATCTGTTTTTTTTAAAAAAAACTGTTTTAAAAAAAATTCAATTTTTTTTAAAAAATATTTTTTTTAGAATTCTATTTTTTTAAAAAATCTGTTTTTTCAAAAAATTATGCTTTTTTTTTAAAAAAAGCTGTTTTAAAAAAAATGTTTTCATTTTTTATAGAATTTTATTTTTTTAAAAAAATCTATTTTCTAAAAAAATATATTTTTGGAAAAAAATCTGTTTTTTAAAAAAATTAATTTTTCTTTGTATTTTATTATGTTTTTGTTATTTTTAAAACTTTAAAATGTTAATTTTTTTTTTAAAATCTGTTATTTATTTTTTTGCCATATAAGCAATTTTTTTTTATTTTTTTGCCACATCAGCGCCACGTCAGCGCCACTTTAACGTCTATCAACTATTTTGGTCGGAATGACCCAATTAAAAATTTTTAATTAGTTTAATGATGTAATCCAAAAAATTAAAAGTTCAGTGGTGTATTAAGTAAAACGTGCCAAGTTTAGTGGTGAAAATCATAGTTTTGCCATTAAATTAAAATTGGTGGTAATTAATCAAGGAAGTGAATAATTTATTTATTTGACATAAATAAGTAAGTTATTAATATAATAATATTATATTGACAGTTATGTGCATGTGAGCAATAATACATCTATACTATATAGTGTAGTGCGACATTTATGTGAGATATTAAGTTTTATGAAACTATATTGTATGAAGCAATGTGATTAAGCATATCGAAACTATATGGTATAAATATATCGTGAAATGTGTATGTAACAATATGCATGTGGGTAGACATTAAAATAAAATGTACATGGATTATATGTATGTTGCATAACATTTACTACCTTGAAATGTTAAACCACATTGTGACATTAAGTGATAATGTATGGTTGATATGTGTATACAATATAGCATAAGAATAAGAGTTGTGTATAAGTATATGGTCTAATGTTGCAAGAATACTGAGTATTTGGAAATTTTCCCAAAATGAGTGTCCGATTGCCCTCATTTCTGAATCACGTGTATAGCAAAAAGGCTAAGGCCTAATCCTTTTTTCTTCTTCCAAGCTTCCTAGTTGATGATTATGGGGGAGTGGTGGTCATGATGAAATCCAACTAACATCCAACAACTCCTTCTTAACCTTCATGCAATCCTTTCATCCATGAGTTTGATTTAGTGGAAAATTTCATTGTCTGAGTATTGATTTTCCTATAAGTATAAGCTCTCCTTCCATTTTTTCATTGCTGAGAATTCCATTAAGGGCGAGGTTGAGAGCATACAAGTATTCTAGGACATTGGGAGTTCATTAGGAGCAAGTTCCTTCATATTGCAGAGGTATAACCCCATTCATTGCTTTCCAATTTCATTCTCTGTCAAAATAGAGTTCTTGAGTCTTGAATTTCAATTTCTTGATTTTATAGAATTGGATGATAATGAGGTTGGGTAATGTTCATATAGTTGTTATATGATCATATAAGCATGTTTAAACTGATACATGATTGTTTAGAAACAAATTTATGAGTGATTTTTATGTTTGGGCTAGTTTTCTGCCGAAGCAGACTGTTCCTGGCTTGAACCAGGCACGGCACAGCTGCGCCGGATTAACACTGAGGCGCAGTGCAGCTGCGCCGGCCCCTGAGTTCAGTTTTGAGTTCTGTTTTACAATATTCCAAGTGTTAATCAACCATTATGACATATACTAGCATGCAAGCATGTGTAAGGGGTATATATAGATATATTAACCTAATATGAGCATGTTTAGGCTAACATACATGATTAGCAAAGGTGTATGGTTTAAAATAACTTTATGACTTTAGAAACGAAGTTGATGAGTATAAATGACATGTTTATGTACTGACCTTGCGAGCATGTAGATATGGTTTAGAAATGCATGAATAAACTGTTTGCTTGTGTTTATATGATTAGTAAGGGAGTATGAACATGTTGAACCTACTAGTAAGCTTTACGAATGAAATTATGAATTTCAAACATGAATATTAACATGCTACCTTGAGGATTAGAATCTGACATTTGTGCTCATGTTTGATGATACTCCTAGACTCGCTCATGTAGTATAAATATATATATACCATGCTTGTGTATTATATTTCAAGAAAAGCATAAACGAAGCATATTTTTAACCAAAGTGGTGCTAATTTCACATATGTGTTATGAATACTCACAAGCATGCCTAATATGAGTTTTATAACTATCTTGTATGTTTAGAGAGCAAGCATGATAGACTTTGTGGTTTCATGATCTTGAATGACGTTAAATTGTTGAAATGATCAATTTAAAATTTTATTATGAAAGAAAGAACCTAGATTGACTTGAGAAGCATGAAAAGACCTTTGACTTGACAAAATATATCATGTATGATTGTTTTGGTCAAGCCAGACAGAGACCACAAGGCAGCAGCTGAGTCTTGGCTTGGCTAGAGGATGGCGCAGCTGCGCCGGTCCTAGGCTTAGCCATGGCGCAGCTACGCCAGTCTGAAATCAGAACCTGGTTAGTTTGAAATCTGATCTTGGGTCAGTTGACGTGTATGATGCTTATATTGCTAGAGGTGGTTTAAAACCTACTAATACATGTATATAAGTGATGCTTACGTGATATAATGGTGTTTGCCTCGTAATAGGATGGTCCATGGGTAAAAAGGACTTAACCTTGAGCATTCTTAATTTACTTATGAAATAACTAGGTATTTGATTCATGATGAATCTATAATATGATTTTGTACCATATGTGCATAATTGAATCATGTCAAGCTTGATTGAAGACTGTGTTAGCTAATGAACATCTTGAACATATAATACGCTATAAATAGGATTTAAAAGTGTTGATTTCTGAACGTGGATAAACTAGGCTTAAGGCAAGTATCTAAACTATCCTTTACATTGTGCAAAGTATTCTTGCATTACTTTATTCGACAAATGTCGTAAGCAAACCTTATCTCTTTGAATGCAAGCTACCTTATTTACTCGTTCAAATGAGCTATTATGAAAATTCTTGAGAAAACTATTATTCATGTTGAACTTGGTATTGTTCTGGGATATTGTGAAAGGGTCTATGTCATTGATTCGGCTAGACTATGTGGATGCTTGTAGAACTGTCCAAACCAATTGATTGGTGCGGAAATCTTAAAAACTGAGTTGAACAACCCTTATGGTAAGGGGAGTGTATGTTGTTGGAAACCCCAACACATGAGTAAATTATTACTGCGGTGTTACGCATAAAATGTAGTATTGTAGATTGATCATCTATAATACTTGAATTGTGGGTTATCAGTTTAATATTGGTAATTCTAGTAGATGTTCAATAGTCCTTAGTGACTACTCAGTATAAATTATTTATCCAGTTGGATACATTGATAGTCTTTGAATTCATATATATCTGTTGATTTATATTGAATTATAGTTCTTATTCTAAGAATTGTTGATATTCATTATTCATGATATTATTCTGAAACTCTGAACTATCTTAGAGATGATACTTTGATATTTCAAACTCGTGTTATAAAACTCTTTACCCTTGTTGTATATTACTTGTTGGGTAATTTGTGATCATCCTTACTTATTTAAAACCTTTCAGTTAAGGCAGAAAAGGGAAGTGTATCTGGAAAAGACAAGGGCAAGGGCAAGGCTATCGACTAGCTTGTCCCTTTATGTTTAAATCTATTATGTTGTATTAAGACTATTTTCAGACTATGTTTAAGCTTATGTAGGATTATATAATAAGTCTTTATTCGATATTATTATGTAATCTATTAAGCACTATAGGTTGTGAGACTTGGGGGAAGAATTATAATAAATCATTGTTTATTATTCTAAATTAGATCTTTTGTTGTGAATGTGTAATTTTAGTTATTATGGTAATTCCATGAGAACGTGACGAACCGAATTCGAGTGACTAAGTGGCGGTCCGAATTTTGGGGAGTCACACCAACTCAACCGAGAAAAGATTTGCACAAAGACCTAGTGATGTGAAACTGTTTAACTGGTCTGCAAAACTGAAATTCGTTAGGGTCCGGGGGCTTGATTAAGGAGAGGGAAGGTGTTAGGTACCCCCCGACTTCTGTGATAACACGGTTACCGCCACTTTTCATTAACTTTTATCTATTTTTGTGTGTGTGTGTGTGTGTGTTAGGTCTATGTGCAGTTGTTTGGAAGTAGTGCTATGCTTCATTTGTACCTATATACAAAGGGTTTGACTTTTGTATAAAAGTTTAATTTTAACAAGATATTGCACTGATGTTTGTAAAATAGGTTTTTCAAACCTTTGTGCTCAATAGTAATTGAGGTCTTTGATACTTCCATTTTATTATATGTTCAGCTTAATTGCTTTTATTTTCTAGATGCGAAGCATATTCGAGAAAATAAGATACAAAGTAGTGACAAACTCCTTGTGGGCATGAGAGCCATCTAAAAAAATTCAGAGACCGTGAATAATTTACAAGCTGGTTGCAGCTGAAAATGTCCATCACGGGAATCGAATCTAGATTCAGAGAATGAATCTGTGATTACATGATTCCTAGGCTCACATGATAAAACAATATGTACACAAGTGATAAGTAGGTTTTATACCTACTTATTCGGTATTTTTTACTTGAATTAGTTTTTCAACCTATGTTTCTTAGTTATTTTTTATATATTTTATGTTATTTTGTAGGCTATGACATAACATTGGCATGAAGAAGCAAGGGAAAGCATTTCAAACATCTTTTGGACTAAAATATGAAAGCAAATACAAGAAGGAAAGATTGTAAGGCTTTTAACACCAAGTTGGATGCATGTTCTTGGCTTGAAACTTGGATTATACTGTAAAGCTTCTTCTTAGCTTTCCATAACATCTTGAATCATCCCAATCGGAGTTCGGATGCGAGAGTTATGGCCTTTTTATCAACAAAGATCAAAGCTAAGAGTTCTCATGTTTGTAATTTACATAGTATCTACTTCAAGCCCGATTTCCACCTTGATCCAATCTAAATCTGTCAATTATCAAAGAATAAAAGTTGTAGAGATCGTTGATAACTTTGATTTGATAGGTGGCGGGTCTCGTAACTCCTCCAGGATCAAACGTTATGGCCGTTTTCCCAAAGAACGTCACAGCAGAAACAAGACCCCCGTCGGGGCGGGCTTTTCCTTCACAAAAGCCTCTCCGGGGCGGGCATACCAGCTGTAAAATAGTATGTATGCCAGTCGGGGCAGGCCCTTTATGCCTAATACCCACCGTCGGGGCGGGGGTACGCGCAGAAAACTCATTTGTTTTGTCCAAATTTGAGTTCGAGAAGGATTGTTTCGATCCATTGACTCAAGGACTTCTAAGAGGACTTAAAGACATATAAAGAGACTTATAAAAGGAGGAAAAACACAAGGATTAGAGGGGAGATTAGAGAGAGAGAGGATTCCATTAGATTAGATTAGAGTAAAATAGGAGAAAACTCTAGTTCTTATGAGATTTAGAGATTGAAGCAATTTGGAGACCATTGAAGATTCAAAGTAGGAGCAAGGAGAGAGCATCAAATCTACAGACAATAGATTCTATCTTCTCATCTTCTTCTAACTTTATCTTTTAATGTGTATTCAAGTGTAGATTCTTAGTTTGAATTCAATAATCATGAACTAATTCTTTGTTTGAAATTACAATGGATCTTATTGTGTAATTTATTTTAATATGCTTCGCTATCAATTATTATGTTCTATTGTGAGGATTGTCTATTGTGATTTAGACTTCATTGTTTAATTGCCTAGCTAACAATTATCGTGATAATCTATATGAACTCGAGAGATAAAGTATAGATTTAGATCTGATCATGAGAGCATATATTTGTAATTTCTGCAGAGATGAAATTCATGATTCGTGTTTAGGATAGAGATATGCCTTTACGCCATATGTAATTTTATATAGAACTTGTGCTTTAAATCCTTTTTAATTGTAATTCACATAGAGATATAGTGGATTAGTTAATTAGGGTGTCTTGCTTAATTCTATCATCTGTGTATTTAAGTAAGTATAGGTATTATGCATCGAGAGGTGGTTTTATCTGCTTTAGTGTTCTTGATTAACAATTCAGGATAGAAAATAATTGGTGAGAAGTGTGTTAACTTAAATGAAGCAATAAGTGAAGTTGTGATCTTAAATCTTCGTAATCTGATTTTTAATTAGTGGTAATTAGAATTAGTGTAATTAAATAATTTAATTTATATAATTTGAAATTCTTTCGTTTAAATAAGACTGAGTTGGTTACGGGTTAGTACTTGGTGATTTTTATTAAACAATTCCTCGTGGGAATGATACTCTACTTTCACTTTATTACTTGTTGACCACGTATACTTGCGTGTTGTGCGTAATTAGATTTTACCCAACAAGTTTTTGGCGCCGTTGCCGGGGAATTAGTTTAATATTTTTTTTGCCAATATTAGCTTTAATCAAATTAGTCTTAATTTAAACATTTTATTTCTTTTTATTTAATTCTCTCCCTAATTTTCTCTCTTTTCAGGTACAATGGATGACTTTGCGTATCAATGGCCATACACGAACATGACTCAACCAAAGGAAATAGGGATTGATGGACTTAATACATTTTCTGTAGAGTCAGTACAAATTGAGGCAAATTCGAAGACGTTGGAGGTTATTGCAGCCCAATGGAGTCGAAGGATGGCAAACATGACTCAACTAAGGGAAAGAGGGATTGATGGACTTAATGCATTTTTCGCAATATCAGCACAGATTGAAGAACTTTCGAGGACGTTGGACATTATTGCAGCCCAAAGGAGTCGAAGGATGGCAGTTACGTGTGACTATTGTGCTGGCAACCATCAAAGTCATCAATGCACCGTCAGTTTTAAACCGGTACAATATAGTGGTGATTACCTCAACAACTATGTTGATCCTAACTATCACCAAGATTAGTGGTATCACCCGAATTTTTCAGGGTGCTACATTTATGATGACCAATATTACGCTCCAAATCCATCATACACACCGAAATTTTCATGTCCACCTCCATTGCCACAAGAAGAAAAGCCAAATTCAAGGGATGTAATATTGAAGGGCATAGCAAACCTAGAGGAGATGAGAATTTGCCAAGAGCTGTCAACCCAAAATTTTAATAATCGGATGGAACAACTCGTCACTACCTCAACCAATGGTCCTCAATACATGGCTTCTGAGACTGAAACAGAAAATTTAAGGCTGGGGGAATTATTGTCTAAGTTCATAGCAGATGAGGAGAAGATGAGTAATCAAGCGAGGTCAATGCAAAATCTTGCGGATCAGATAGAGCAAATGACCAAAGCCGTAAGCAACCTTCCTCCAAACACTTGGCTTTATAACATGGATGACGAAATTGACGGAGAACCCGAACCAAATCTACGACTAGATGAGCCACAAGATATCAAAAGTGTGGAGACAATTGGGGATAATGAAATAGAGGTCGACGAAGATCTAAATGGGTCTCCACCAAAGATCAAAGAGTCAGTCAGATTTGTAAAAACATGCCCACTTGGTAGTCATGTCATCGGCGAAGCTCTTGATGACATAAGAGCGAGTAAAATTTTGAATCCATGGTGGGATGAGAAAGAAAAGATAGACGAAGAGACCATTGTGTGTGATAAGCTTCCATGCCCCAAAGTGATCACATACACAATGGAGAAAACACCTAGCTGTGGGACGTTCTTGAATGAGATCATACTAAATCAGAGCATACTAGGTGACTTTGATGCATTGGCCATCACAAATGGGAACCTACCAAAAGCTATATTATTTTTGATGGATGGAGGGTTTCTCAATTATCGAAGAGGAATTGGATAGCGTTGACCAGACAAAGTCAGGCTGAAAGACTGTAATTCAAGCGCTAACTGGGAGGCAACCCAGGAATTTTTATATTTATATGCTTTACTAGTTTATTTAGTAGATAGGAATTAAATTGCTTATTAAGTTCTCTTACCAATCCAAGTGTTATTCTAATCCATGTTGTCTGTCTTCATTGCAGGTATTGGAGGTTCAATGGACAGGCAAAAGATTATGGAAAGGTTATGTAATTCAAATTCAAGTGTGGTGCCCAATTTGTTCCATGTGCCTAACCTATTCTCCAAACTTAGCGGACAAGGAGGAGGATTGCTATATTTTCAGGGAAGTCCTCTACTTTACTTTTTTCTATTTCAGCCATTGAGGACAATGTCTAGTTTAAGTTTGGGGGGCATTTTAGTGTCGTATTGCATATAGTTAGTTATTTACATTGTAGTTCGTATAGTTACATTTTGTTTTTGCATTCAGTTTTATAAAAACAAAAAAATTGAAAAATTGAAAAATTAGTAGTCAGTTTACTATGTTTATATAGCATTTAGTACATCTTGCATGAGTCCAGCTGTTTGATATTTATAATTTATTTTGGCCAATGATGAGATTGGAATTGGGTAGACAAGTATAGTACTGACTATTAGAGCTTTGATGTGATTTCTTGTTCTGAATAGAGTCTTTTTCTGTTTGAAATTGGTGTAATAAGGATAGCACAGTAAAAATAACTTGTTGATTGATTGAGTTTAAATTGATACATAATGAGACTCTAAAGGATAATGCTAGTTTGAGTGAAAGAATGACAAGAACAAGTAGTAATGGCTAAAGTTAGACAAGAACCTAAGTTTGGGGGAATATTTGGGATATATAACCTATAAAAAAAAGAGAAAAAAAAGTATAAATAAATACCGTGGCGTGCTTGTCTAGTTTTGTGGCCTTTGTTACTTGAGTAAGTAAGCCTGAGGGGATTGTCTTTACACCTAGTGCCCTAAGGTCTTAATGGTCTAGGAATCATTGGTCGAAAGCTCGTTAAGGTAGCATTGAAAAGCCTAAGGGAATAAGACATTGCATAGCTATGTGTATATCAAAAGTTACGCTCGTTTTAGTAAAACATGTTCGGTTAGTTTTTTTTCCAAAATTTGGCTAGACAGACTACCCCCCCACTGGGGCGGGGGTTTTTGTACTGGGGGGCCCGCTGGGGCGGGTGTCCCTTCTGCTAATTCACGATTTTTCATCCCAAACACTACAGAAAGCCAAATTAGGCCTACAAACTCCTTTCTAACTACCATACCAACCTACCCAAGGTGTAATATGTTTACAGAAACATAAACTAATGTTTCTAATACGTTTTTAACCACATAAACATCAAAGATTACAACCTTTAATTTTACTATTTCTATTATTTCTTCTTCTTTTGACATTCATAGCCAAATTCTTCACTGTGAATTCGTTTTACATCCATTTTGACTCGTTCAACTTGGGTTGTTTTCGTTTTTCAACATACTAACAATATCTATCATCAATTTCAGATTCTATCCATCAATTTTGACTCCAACATAAGTTAAAATATATATATGCCATCAAAACCCAAGTTTTTTTTATCTTTAACATATTCTTATGATTTTGATTACTCTAGAACCAATTAAAGAGACTATATATAATAGATTATACACCCCACACACACACACACACACACACACACACACACACACACACACACACACACACACACACACACACACACACATATATATATATATATATATATATATATATATAACATCTCTTCAAATCATATATAACATCTCTTCAAATCACCCAACCAAAATAGCTTTTTAAGTAAAAAACTTGAGAAACTATAAATTAGAATTTTAAAACTAGATGAATACCTTTGATTCTTCTTAAACTTGATTAGATGATGAGAAACCTTCTTCTTTTTCCTTGATTCCTCTAAGCTTCTTCTTAAAGCTCTCTAACTCTATTCTCCAATACTCTATTTTCTTTATTCTTAAGCTTTAGGAACAAAACACGTACATCCATATAACTGATGTAAACATAATGCGTATGCTTTATGGCCTCATCAGTTACAATAACAAAGGGTCACTGAGCCATGTTTGGCTCACACCCAAAATCTCCTTTTTCAATTATTATTTTAGCAATCCTTCTTGTCATATGGTACCCTTGTCACACCCATTAACTATTTGAATTGAATTAATCTCAATTCATTAATAAATCCAATTAAACCTTACTAATAAAATTATAACTTCTATTTAGCCAATATAATCATAATTTTATTTAACAATCATTAATCCTCTAATTTAATTACTTAATTAAATTAGAAAATCACCACCACATTAAAATAATAATTATGCACAAATTATAAAATTATTTATCATCAATTTATTTAATATCATCATACTTAAATAAATTATTCCATAATAATTTTCATTGAATATTTATTCTAATCCATAAATATTTCAACTAAAATACTTATTTTACTTGATAAATATTTTAATTATTTATGATCTCACAATCGTAACATATTAACATATTACATTTATATGTAACATACATTACTCTCTCATATCATAATAAGAATTTTATTTATTAAATTCTTATTTTAATAATTTTCAAAAATTCGGGTAGTTACATCCTTCCCTCCTTATAAGGATTCCGTCCTCGGAATCACCGAAACCCTACCTTACTAAGGTTTTCATCAAATCTCTTTAAAAAAAATTTATCGTTGAAAAACTTCAACACATTACCTTAATATAGGTTTTATATCTTGTACTACCTTTATTTCTTCAACAAATTCTAGGTTTTATTTCATAACTTTTACTTGAACTCAATTATATTTTGAGTATTATATATTCTTTAACCCATTAATTTCCTTTTCTAAGGATCGTTATCATAAACACTTGGGATATTACATTCACCCTTTCTTCTAAGAATTTCGTCCTCGAAATTTTATTTATTAATCTTCATTCATTCAATCTATCAAACAAGATTCTACGTTAATACTTTATTCATTCATTGGGTTCTATAACTACTTTCTTTCCACAAAGATCTTTCTACAATTATTAATTTTTCTATTAAAAGTTTTACATTATTCTTTGATAACTCATCTCCTTCTCACTTCAAATTTTTTTTTCTCACTTATTTAATCTACTCATCATTCAGTGTCGCATTCTACGACTTACTTCTTTCTAAGGAATATCATCCTTACCACATTCACCTTTTAGAATAGCAAGAATTTTCCACAACTGCTCAATAATTGGGAAGCAGTATGGATAACTCAGGAATTTAAAAGATTCCAAATTATGCTGAGGGGTCATAAGACCTTGAACTACGTCCACGGTTATAAGTACTATTTCAATTTAAACCCTAACGGTTATTAGACTATAGGGACTCCCGTACTTAGGGTGTTAAGCCCTTCATACGATGTATTGTGCACAAACATTTAAATGCTATGCGTATATGTCCATAGTTATAAGTATTCTTTCAACTTAAACTTTAACAGTCATAAGACTATAGGGACTCCTCGTACTTTGGGTGATCAGCCCTTCGTAACATGTATTGTGCACAAACATCTTAACGCATTGCGTAAAATAACTCTCCTATAATAGGGTTGTTCATCACAGCTATTCAACATCTGAATCCGCACCAAAACAATTTAGTTTGGCATAACTTCTCAGGAAACGCTTGAATTTCATGAACATTTTTCAATATTCGTCTAGCTGAATCAAATAGCATAGACTTCTACAACAATTCGGACATCAATCGATATATATATATATATATATATATATATATATATATATATATATATATATATATATATATATATATATATATATTCTCATATCTTAAAATAATCTCAAAAATCTTTTTATGACGTCATGATCCCACACTGTATTTACAGTCCCTTTGAGGATTCCGTCATTTGGTGATTTTATCATACTGCATCATACTATAGTGGGCTGACGATCCTTAGATCACATCCAACACTAAGTAATACTGCATTGATGACTCCATCGTTTTTCTCATCTCTGCACCAGGTTCCATGATGCATTGATGATATAAAAAATATATTTTGATATATTTCAAATCATTTTTGTCTAGCCGAAGCAATTAGCATAGACATACGAATAACGGTATTGTTTTTAAAACTCATTGGTTTCATCATTTGATCCAATATTTTTCAAGAAAATAGAAGTGCAAACATCAGAATGAAGTCAATAAATTTCGAAAGTTTAACATAGCTAGTAGATTTAGAATATCCAGGTATCCATCAACTTCAATCTTTACTGCATTACTTCATTACTTAACCAATTCTTTTTATTTCTAGCACCACCAATACTCTTATACTAAATATTCTTGTATTTCACCTTATAATCTTCCTATACTCCCAATATAATTCATTAAACTTACTACACATTGGAAGTTCAGGAACTTGTCACAATAATATGAGTTTAAGAATGTAAGACCCCGAATTTTATGAAATAAAAGTATTCAATTTTTCTTATAATTATAATTTAGTAAATGGTTAAATTGATAAAAAGTTAAAGTTATGGGTGAAATGTGAAAATTTTTCAAAATAAACAAGTGGTTATAAAATAATCATTGTTGTCGGAGAATATTCGTTCGTCGTGGAATATTCTTTCTGTCGGGGAATATTCGTACGACGGCGCAGCTATTTGTGGGCCCCATAACGGAAAACGGTCGGATGAAGATAACGATAAAAATAAGTTATTTATAAATAACGGCGTAGTTGTTACCGTTAATACTGTTAGAATACCTGGTGGTTAAAACACAGTAATACGCGTTGTTGCACAGTAGCACACGGTATTGCACCAATTATTGAATTTTACGTAAGAAAACATTACTCAATAATTGTTATAGTAATTACTGTTCAGTATTTTATTTTATTGATTCAATAATTGCTACGTTGATATTTTATATTACTGTTGTTTAAATAATTATCACTACACAGTAATTTCTATTATCGGAGCAATAATTCATATTATCTGAATAATATTATTAGATAACATTATTGACAATGTCTAGAAAGTTCTGTCTAAGGAGAGGTTTGGTCATCTAATTGCGCGCCAGTAAGGAGAGATCCTTATTGGAAAGCCCCCTTTTTCCTGGGAACTTCCTGGTTGCCAGTAATATGATTCTGTAATATTATTTGTGAATAATTAATTATTGATTTATATGATGAGGAAAATATTAATTTTATGTGGATATAGATGGAGAAAAATTTTAATGTGACTATTGTTGAAAATTAATATTTTATTTTTTCTGATAAAATAATTCATTTAAATATATTATTTTAATAATATATTAATGGTGATATTTTTACAATGAATGTGTGATATATGAATAAATGAGGAGGAAGAGTATTTTTGTTGGATTAAATGTTTAACACATATTTTGTGTGTTGGTGGACACCATTCTTGACCGAAAATTTATTATAGACTGTAAAATCGTCCGTTTGTGGATTTCGGTCAATTTCTATTTGGAATTTGGGAAAACTTTCTTCTGCAAAGTTGTAGAGAATTGAATTTTCTATAAAAATTCGCGAGATTCAAATTTTCTGATAAAAAGCTATTTATTATGAATTATTGAAGTTCTGAAGTTCCGAAATAATTGATTTTTGAAAATTTTATTTATTTTTATTAACAAAAAAGTTTTTTACACTTTGGTGGGCCCCACTTGCACATGTTGATGGCTGAATCCAGATTTTCAAAGGTGGGCTAAGAAAAATTTATAATTATATTAATATTTTATTAAATTTTCTGCTTTGGTGTTCTAAGCAATTTCCTATAAATAGGGTGCTTAGGTTAGAATTGAAAATCACACCAGAAACTGAAGTTTTCTCTCTATTTCTCTCTCTATATTATCGAGTGTATTCTTGTGAGTATTTTGATATCTTGAGTGTTGCTATACGGTGCAAGTTCGTTCAGCGTTATTCTAGTCAGAAGTACTGCTCTTTTGAGGTAAGGGATAGTAAGGGATGTTATTTTATTCGAAAATGATATTATTTCTTCAATATCATTATATTAGTTGGAAATTTTTATCAAATTTGGAACTTTTTCATGTCGGGGTTACTATTCATGAGTTACTATTCACGAGTTATTATTCATGAGTTAGTATTCACGAGTTACTATTCATGAGTTACTATTCACGAGTTACTATTCACGGGTTACTATTCACGAGTTACTATTCATGACAAAATTGGTTTCTCTTTCTAACCAAATTATAGTTGATTTATGAATATTACTCTTGATATTAAAACTATATGTTGATCATATTATTTTTTTTTATCATATATAACAATTTTATAACCCTAATGATGATATTTCTCTTTGACTTGAGTGTAAAGATGGGTATATTTTTGGTACGATCATGACTATGGGTTCTCTTTGGCTAGTAGTGCAAAGTTGAATTGTTGACTGATATGATCATGATCATTGAATTTATAATTGAATATCTTTAGCTTAAGTGCAAAGGTGAAATGATCAACGTGGTTATAATTATTGGTTATATAAATTCTGAAATGATTATATATTTCTTTGAGATAATAATATATTTGGCTTGTAGTGCAAATATGAGCTGTTGAGGAATATCTTTGGCCTGTAGTGCAAAGATGAATTGTTGATGAATATCTTTGGCCCGTAGTGCAAAGATGAAATTATTAGTATGATTATGAATAGGAACTGTGATTTGGTATAACCATGATCTTTGATGTTTCAGGTAAAGACAAAGTGATGAAAATTATCTTTGTTCTGGATAAGAAGAGGAATTTAAAACTACAATTATGATTATGAGTTATACATGTGATTGTGGACAGGAATTGTTGATTGATGTTACAGGGATAAAATATTGTTGGTGGACTTTTAACATAGAGAAGATAATAGACTTTATAGTCTATTTGACTCTTCTAATGGATTGCTCGTTCCGCTGCAACTATGGTTGAAATTTTTATCATCTACCATATGTTCTAAATCTCTGATTTAGTTATGTTGAAGGCTATTGATAACGTATTTATCTTTAGTCATGATATTCTTTACTGGGCTAGTTGTGCTCACCCTTCTGTTTCACAATTCCTTTCAGGTAATAAGAATGTAGCTGGGTCGAGTGGGGGTAACAGGGGAATAGAACGGTGGTCATCATTTAGTAGTTATATTTGGTGAATCATCTAGGGTGAAGCGAACCCAACGTTGGAAGGGTGTTTTACCACTATCATACAAGATGTCTAACGACACACAACCTCGTGTCATCATAAGACATGGCTGTGCACATCCACTTGTTGAGTATATCTACAAGCACTACCTATATGATCTTGGAGTTTGGTTGAAGTATAATTCTCAATTAGAGACGGTGGAGATAACGATATGTCAAGAGAAGACTCACCATTGGAAAGAATATGATAGTAATCTTCTCATTTTTTTTGGGGTCTATTGGGTCAACCAAGGATAATTCTGTGGCCATATGATATCTATCATAACCTAGAAGCATGGCCTCCCATGTACGAGGATTTTCTTGAGCACTTCCCAAAGATTCTAATTTCTAAAACAGTTTTTGACTATACATTTATGTAAGGTGTCATTGTGACGTGCTATCCAAGGTTGGGACATGAGTCACAGTTGGTATATATTTGTATCCAAACTCACAGCATATGTGTTGTTATATTTTACACGACAATTATTGTAATAAAGTTGTAGTTGTTATCTGTACCATGTATTTGGCGACTCAAAATGGGTTGGATGGAATGGACCTATTTTGGGGGCGTCACAAAGAACTTATCCTAGTCAGACCATAGGCGTCCTGTAACGCCCCGAAATTCGGTCTATCTTCACACCCGGATTCCGTACGTCACGAGTACATCATTCATCCAACATACATCATTATATACTGAAATATAACAACATACACTCTCAAATCCCCGGTTCTGAAACCTTATAACCTTTTTCATTACAAATAATGATAATACATTATTCATTTCATCTTACAAGAATGACTTTTATCCGCCACCAAGGATACACAATAGTTCATTAAACTAATCTATAATTTAATTTCATCTTTCTATATTACAAGTCTTCACTTGATCTTCTCGCTCATTCACATTCTGAATGGCACTTCATCTGGATACCGTCAGCTTGATCTTTACAGGATCCTTAAGTTCTTCTAACCTTGTTCGCTGAAATTTTTTTTCATTTAAAAGCAAGTGTGAGCATTCAAATGCCCAGCAAGTCATAACAGTTGAACAAACAACTTCAAGAGTTTAAACATTTCTTCAGAACTTCGATAACCAAATAAAGGTTATGAAGCAGCTTGAATAATAGGAATAGTCCCGATTCCTATCATCTTAAAACATCTGTCATTTTCACTTTGAAATACTTTCATTCCTCTACCTTTTTCATACACATCCTGTCTGGCTAGAATCATTAGCAAAGACTTAACAATAACGGTTCATGTATAAATAGAACATACTTGTATTAAACAACTCAATCACAGAATAGTTCATATCACAGAAACACCGAAGTGTTCAAATTGCGGCTCAAGGCCTCATACATACTACCACCTTGTACATACATCGCACATATGCACATAGACAATACTTCTCAAGTTCAACATCTGAGAAGTTTAAGAAACTAGCATTCATGTAATATGAATAAAGTTAGGAAACTTGCCTTACGCCCAGCTACAGCTTACGCTAAACTGCTCATTCCAATTCCTATATAACACATAAGGAGAAAAAATAAACACCAATTAGTTATATATTAGACTTACGTATTGGTTTACTTAACTTTACTTCTTAAGGTTCACGTTCTTGCAATATAAGTTTACGCGACTAACTACCTTTACCAGTTTACGGCTTCATGACATACGGAGATGTCTTATTTATACATTCATCATCTTTGATGATTTACATTCTTATCTGACTCATATTCGGCTTTCATTAATCTTATTACCGTTCATTATGGCTTTCTTGATAATACTTATCTTATTTAATACTTTTGTTATCCATTACCTGAACCCCATGTTCATTACTCATTCTTAGTGTCGAAGCCATACTGATTGTTGTATGTTAGGACCAAGCGTCTATCGCAACAATGTTGCATTCACAGCGTCTATACGCTTCACACTTAGCTCACATTATCATGACATAACATCGAAATGTTATTCATTACCCTTGTCTCTCAACGTCTAAGGAATCACAATCATAGCAATCCCTCACGTTCGTTCATCGCGACTACGGTCCCTGGATATCGGTTACGTATGCGCGTTTATATTCTTTGTCTTTTAATCTTGTTTAATATTTCTATTCAACCTTTACTACAGGTTTAATTCACTTGATTAAGTGTTACATTAATTGGACATTATGTTCTTTATCGTCCCTTACGTTTCCCCCAAGAGCTGAGCAGTTAAAAGCTCATCTATGACTTTTTCTCTACACTGGCGCTGCGACGCCACTCTCTCCTTTAACTCTCACTCCGTGGCGCAAGACTTCAGTCCCTAACAGATTTTTCTAAGTCTAGAATCAAGTTTGAGACGCGTACTTCCCAATCTCATAACTTCTTCGTTATAACTCGGAACGAGGTCATTCCAAAGCCATTATCTTCCTTATCTTACGTACTTCAATACCCCTTGGATAGAACTTCATTTTAAATCTGTTAACATGCCATTCGATTGGCTTGATCTTCACCCTTCGTTCATTTTTACGCTTTTAGTGTTCTTCGCTTGTTCATCCGTAATTCGGTCATCCGAACTCGGAAATCATTCGTTCTTGAGTCCATGACTCACGTTTCTATGTTCTCTTATTTCTTTATGAAACCCTACACGTTCAGGTTCATTTATTAACTTTCTAATTGTCGTTCGTCTTTTAAGAAAATTTCGTCGCAACTTCGTTATAGCTAACTTCGATTCGTTTCGCATGAACGTTTCTACCGTTCCTAACCAAGCAATAAGCAACTAACTTATACGCGGTGGCTTTAAACTTGTCCATCAACAACAATTAAACTACGATGGTTTTAAATTTGTCCATCAACAACGTTCTTCGTGTTCTTCGCGTGTTCTTCGTTCGTTCTTCATTTTAATCTATATTTTGGATTACGATTTCACTTTTTATTGGAATTTGATGTTATAGAACACCATTCCTTACTTATTTCACCTATTCGTTCATAATATTCATTCGGATCGCTCAAAATCCTCACGAATCTTATGCTTCCTTAAGAAATTTACAAACTAAACTTTAAATTCTTATTTCTTTATTTTCTCATGATTTCAACCATATGAAATCATTCCTAACTTCTTTTACTTCTTATTCTCCTTAAGCTATGTTTTAAACATAGAAAACTTAAAGAAAATTATTAGAAGAGACTAGGGTTCAGATTACTGTTCTTCTTTAATTTTTTTTCGTAGGACAAAGTTTGCACATGAGCAAGCTCTTCCTCCTCCTTCTCCTTCCCATCCGACCACTCTCGCTCTCTCTCTCTCTCAATGTTGTAGGATTTTCAAAAATCAAAAATAATGAAATGAGCTTCCTATTTATAGATTTTCAAAGCTAGGGTTATTTTAGTCATTTCGCCCCTATGACGCCCCCAAATTCGGATACTTGAAACCCGAACTCGGTGCTTCACGATACCATTTCTATGAGCGGAATAATACTAATAATAATAACAATAATATAGATTTATCAAATTTAATTTACATATTATCAGACTTTCCCAAATCCCAAGTACGAAACCTTCAACATTCATTACATGATAATAAAAATATTTATCATCCATATCCAAATAAAGTTTTATTATTACAAAAGATAGCATAAACAGTCATTCAGCAACTTTTCCTTTCCCTTTATTCTTGGCAGATCCTTCGGGTTGCCCACCCTTAGCTGAAAACATTTAAATTAAAGCAAGGATGAGCATTTGAGTGCCCAGCATGTAATATCAACAATAATAGTTAACTGAATGAATTAAATATTTTCTTGGAAGGATACTTTTACAACGAAGCAACAGCTGTGAAGTAAGCTGAACCAATAAATAACAACATATCATTTTTATTTCAAATTTTTAGAAACTACGTATTGACTATAAATGAGGATCAATTAACAGACTATGAACATTGTTTTCTATTTTTGAAAGGGTTAAACAGAAATTCATCTGTAAACCGTCATAACTTACGGGCACGGGGGTGATCAGCCCGTTATGCCCTGTATTGATAAATACTACATTGCTAGAACGATATTATCGTTCATCCTTTGTCCGCCTTAGAGCATAAAAATTTCCCATGATTGGGATGTTCATAACAGTCTTGAATCCATACCAAAATAATTCGGTTGCATAAGTTTTATCTTGTTCAACAACAACTTTAAATTTTATGTCTAGCTGGATCAAATAGCTTAGACGACTTTTATTTCAACGTATACATACTAGGCAACTATAAGTATGTATCAACATGTGATAAAATATAATGATTATCCAAGTGGGGACATTTGTATAACCATGTTATAGAAATTAACGAACAGAATAAATAACTTGATCAATATTAACAGGATAAAGGAAATTGTACAACAATTATTGCTTAATAGCTTACTTATATAGAATCATTGCATAAGTATATACAAATATTGAAATATTTGAACAATTGATATGAGCAATTTAGATATTATCTTACGCATGTCCATTGCATAAAGTAAATGCAAAGGGTTAGATACTTGCCTTGTTAGCTGCTTACACAACTTAGATTTATCTTTTCTATCAATCCCTATCATTAAATAGATCATTGGCCTGATTAGAATAACATATAATATCATATAATACTGCTTATTGCAGTCAGCACATTCCTAATCACATTGTCACATAACTTTAACACCATTGAATCACAAATAAACAGTTATCTAGTCATCCTATCTAAGTCCAGATCAATTTTTGAAACATGTCAGTCTACCGACAGCTTTATCGGGTAAATATCGAGTCTAAAACTCTATAAAGTAGTTCAATATTCATTTGGATAACTTAAACACACGTCACACTATTTTTCATGGCCTTATAATAATTTTTAAATAATTATTACCATTTATCATAATTTTGAAATATCAGAATCATTATTAAATGATTTAATAATAAACAATTCTATTATCATTAATATTTAATTAATATTAAGCTATTAATGAAACCATTGCCAAAATATTAAAGTCATTAATAATAACTTAAAATATTTTTAAAAATTTAAAAATTATTATAAAATATTTAATATTAATATTAAATTATTAATGAACTATTTATCTAAATATTAAAAGTTATTAATTATAACTTAGAATATTTTTAATTCATTTATATCCCTTTTTAAATGATTTTTAAATTAATAAAACTATTTTTAAACTATTTATTAAATACAATTATTAAATAAATTTAATATCATTAGGGTTAAATTAATATCATCAATATCAAATTATTAATGAAATTATCCTTTAAATATTAAAAGTTATATTTTATAACTTAAAATATCTTTAAACATTTTATCTTCATTTAAAATAATTTTTAAAATATTAAAATCATTTTTAAACTAATTTATTTAATGTAAATATTAAATATCTTTAATATCATTAATAATAATTAATTAATGAATTTTACCTTTAAATATTAAAAGTTATATTTTATAACTTAAAATATTCTTAAATATCTTATTATTATTTAAAATGATTTTTAAAATAATAAAATCAATTTTAAATTATTTATTTAATTCATTTATTAAACAACTTAATTATCATTAATATTAATTTATTAATGAAAATTATCTCAAAATATTAAAAGTCATTAAAAATAACTTAAAATATTTTCATATATCATAATATAATTTTTAATGATTTTTCATGTATTTAAATCATTTTTAAATAATTTATTTAATATTATAATTAAATAAATTATATACTTTTAATATTCTAAAAATATTAAATATTTATGAAATATATTCAAAATAATTAAAATATAATTTTCGGACTTTAAAATAATTTTTAATAATTTATTTTGTAGTTTTCAGAATTAAAAACTAATTAATACTAATTATTAAATAAAAATAATTAATTTTCGCAAAAACTATCGCTAAAGAGCCATATAATGACGAAACTGTCGCTATAGGTGTTCTTGAGCTGCCCAGAACCTTCATACCCAGTTACCGAGTGGACTAGTTTGACCAACTTTAAATCTTTGTGTAGTGTGTTTCTGGGAATTACAAAAGCTAGATCTTGTAGACAAAGTGCAAGACTACAGGTTCTAACAAACAACACGATCAAACAACCTAACACAAGCTAGATCTAAGCAACCAAAGTTGCAGTCAGAGCTGTTCTTCATTTACAGAAATGAAGAACAGTTCGAGCAGTCAATTTTAAGCTATTATAACTATCTATCGTGTTGATGATTTTGTGATCTACAAGTTGTAATGTGTAGACAACATACCAATGTACATACATATATATATATATATATATATATATATATATATATATATATATATATATATCATAACATCAACAAAATAACAACAAATTAAGCAGGTACAAGCTGGTCAAACCTTGTCAGAAAAATTGTTCAAAAATTTCTGGGTTTTTCCCAGAAAATGCAGTCATGGCCGTTTGTTCTACTTTGACCGGCCACTGTAGTCAAATTACTTGTTGTTTAGGAGATTTTAAGGCATAATATTAAAGTACTAATATCAGTCAATAATCTGGTTACAAAAACAAACACATAACATCATCAAGCAGTTAGATCTAAGCCCGCAAAGAACCTGTCAGAGGCTTCTGGGCTGTTTTGGGTTTTTTTCCAGATTTTGAAATTCATGGCCAGTCAACGAGGTTTGACCGCCCATAACTTTCATTCTGAGCATGATTTGAGCTATCTATCAGTTCCAAATTACAGACAACATAACATACTACAAGTATCAACCTTTAAAACATAAAACCCAATTACAGAAATGGATTTACAAGGTCTGACATTCGTTGTCAGACCATAACATGAAATTTTTCCAGAAATTTGAAAATCATTGATTTGAGCATTTAGATGTTATGGACTTGTAATATACCAATCCAGATCATTAAATTAGACTATAGACAACATCTTTTAACAACAAATTACAAGATCTAACAACAGATCATTGGAAAAAAATTATGGTTAGGGTTTATACCTTTGATGAACAAATTTTTGATTTTGTGTTGCTGATTTGGTTATGGTGTTAGTGGGGCTTGATAATGGGACTATAATGCTAGATAATTTCGGAGGTGTGGTGCTTGAGAGAGTTGAGTAAGGTTTTTGCACAAATTAAGTGAACAAAATGCAATTTCTCTCTCCAATCCATATATATAGACAATTAGATACATGTATGGGCTGACCTAGAGATGATTTGCTGTCATTTGAAGGTCAAGGGAGTTGTTGGTTTGGTAAACCACTCAAAATTTATCTAGATTTGCAAGCAAGCTTCTTAAAGAATTAAAAAGGGCATAAAAGACATTTAATAATTCAATTTAATGGCCAAAAATGAAACTTGACAAACCCTTAGGGTTTGACCCTTAGGGTTTAACCCTAATGTTTAGCAAAAAGTAAAAATACTATTTAGCAACTAGGGTTTGTAAAATTATAAACTAAATTTAGTTTCCAAAATTTAAAAAATTAAAATTATTAATTAGATTAAATTAATAATTTTATTATACAGGAACATTAGGGTATTATAACATAATTAACTTTGCTATTTAAACAATTAGTGTTTAAAATTAGCAATTAGGGTTCCAAGAAATATCGGTTAGAGTTTTAATTTCGCGATTATGGTTTCGATTTCAAATTTAGGGTTTTAATCATTATGGTCTTAAATCACTAATTAGGTTTATTTAAATTAGCGATATAAAACCTATTATACCTGACATTAATCACTGTAACACAATTCTTGACAGATCAAACCTCCAATCTAGGTTTCCAGATTAGGGTTTAATAGAAATTCATATAATTAGGGTTTTAAATTTATAATTAGGGTTTCCTAATTAGCATAACACGAAGTAACACATAACACATATCATATAACACAGATATTAAATTATCTTAAATTTCCCATTTAAATTGATAAATAGGGTTAAATCAATTAATGCTAGGGTTTGATCAATATACCATAATTGACCAACCATCAACAGTACGTTTTTACAGTACATATTTATAGCACTGAAAAATCAAAATATTATAACATTATAATATTATTATCATTTCTTGATCAAAACCCAGAATTAGGGTTTGGATTCCATATCTGATTTTATCTGCCATAATTAACCTTATAATTAAGTAAAAATAATTTACTTAATAACCTGAACAAAATTCATATAATAAAATAATTATTCTAATTATTCTAAAATCATTTCTTATATTATTTAAATAATATATACCTATATTTTCATGGAAAAGTAATTAATAAAACATTGCTAATATGAAATCAATTATTATAAGAATATAATTGATAATAATCAATATTTCTAAAAATAAATTTATTTGCAATAATTAATATAATAGATAAATTTTATTTATCACACATATAATTATAATTACACATTACCTTGGCATATATCATCCATATTTATTTTAATAAATAAAAAAGAAAAATTTATACGCAAAATTTATGATTTATTTTTATAGAAAATATCGGGTTGTCACATTCACCCTCCCTTATAAAGATTCCGTCCCCGAAATTACCGCTTTAAAACCTATACATTCCAGGGTACATAACATTCACAATCATTGCAGATAGATCTTGATCAACTTTGTTCAGACTGATCTTTAACTATTTACTTAAAGCTTGTCTTTCTGATTATACGGAAATTTGGTTTATAAAGAAACTCAAATTCCTCCTTCAAAATTTCTTTAAAAAATAATTCACTATAAATAGGAAAATCATATATAAGAAAATACAAGTTATATGAAAAGTACCTGGAGTTCCATTGCCGGCTGCCACCGTGTCTTGAACTGTCATATTGAAGACCCGTGCAGTAGATTTGGTCGGCTTGCCAGATGAAGTTGGTCCTATAATTGCCAAGGCTCCGTCGCTTTTTCCCACGTTCACGCTTTCTGCCTCCGTTCTTCTTTTCGGACAGTCTTTCACCTTATGGTCCTTTGATCCACAGAGAAAACACCCACCAATTGTCTTAGAATTGGGCAATTGGGAGAGATATGGCCCTCCTGCCCGCACTTGAAACATGCGAATTTTCCCTTCAAACATTCCCCTAAATGATTTTTCCCACAGTTCCCACATTGTACCACATGCTTCTTCTTTACACCTTCTTGTTTTACCTGCACACCACTAAAGTTGTTCCCCTTCCTCTTATCCCTCCTATTCCCAGTATTCTCTTCCACCTTCCCAGCTCCCTCAACCTTAACCTTGTTCCTTCTTTCTTTGTTATAAAGGCTCATGGCCTCACTTCCTTCCTCCGCAATAATTACTTTTTCCATGAGTGCTGCAAATGTAGGGATTTGCAACACTGCCACCTTGTTGTAGAGCCAAGATTTTAATCCCAGCTCAAACCTTCGTGCTTTTCTAGCCTCCGTATCAACTTGATGCGGAGCAAATCTAGCCAACTCATTAAACTTAGCGGCGTATTCGGACACCGTCATATTTTCCTATTTTAATTCAAGAAATTTTACTTCCATCCTAGCCTACATACTAGATGAAAAATAGTTTTTGAAAATTAAAGTTTTGAATCTTTCCCAAGCAACTACACCTACACCTGCTCCAGCCCTCGCCTGATTCGCTTCCCACCAAAAATTTGCCTCACCCTTCATCATGTAGGTGGCAAAAGCGGTATTTTCCCCCTCAGCTACCCTAGCTAATACAAACGCCTTTTCAATTTCTTTAACTCAAGTTTGGGCTTCTACAGGGTCAGTTGTACCTCTAAATTTGGGCGGTCCTACAGCTTTGAAGTCCTTAAAGTTTGCCAAGCGATTGTCCTGCTGGTTCCCTGCGGCTGGCATTCCTTGTTGCATAGCCTGAGCTACCATGTTTGCGAATTGCTGCATTGGATCTGGTTGTGGTTGTCCCTCGACGTTGTTGACAGATTCTTCTGCCCTTTAGTTTCTAGTTTGACGTCTTGGCGGCATTATCTGATTAAATAAAATCATAAATTTAATTTATATTCTAAACCTTATCATATAAGTTTAATACTTTAAACTTGTTTCATCACTCAAACATAGGTTCATTAATTCAAAGTAATTTACATAGCATAGTCCATACTATTATCCCTTTGTGACTACAAAAGTCGGGATTTACAGCTTTGACCCATACAAAAGCTTAAAATATTACATTACACAAACATACCTGTCACACATATTATATTAAACAGACCTACACCACAGAACCTATACTACTTATTCACTACGCCTTTTTCTTGATCTTGGATAACTTTTTGCCTGATGTCCTTCTATCCCACAGATGAAATAAACACATTGCTTTGGATTGAGACACTGAGGAGAAAAATGTCCCCCATGTCCGCAATTGTAGCAAACATTCTCCCCTTTTATGCATATACCATCATGCTTCCTATCACAGTTTGTACACTTTTCTATTCGGTTAAAGTTTCCTTGGTTGTTATCAGGATTAACTAGATTACGGTCTTTCATTTTTCTTTTTCCCTTCTTGTTCAGAGCTGCACCCGACTTGTTGCTTTTAGCTCCCAATTGATCAATTTGGATTTTAAGCTTATCTTGTTCTTCCATTATTTCAATTAATGCTTTTTGCAGTTGACTATTTAGCAGCTTTTCTATTTCCCATAACTGTTCTAAAGAGGAAACCTGGTCCCGCAGATTCTGCACTTCGGTTGATGCTTGGTCAGCTCCAACTTCAGTGTCTGAATCACTATCGGTTAGTTCTACTATTTTCGGATCTGGTACGACATTTTCCACAATAACCACCTCATTAAGGTTGCTTTCACTCTGAGCCTCTATTTCAGTTATTGGCTTTGATATCAGCTCCTTCTTTACGATCCGAGGGTATCCTAATCCTTTTTCACTTGTCATCTACACACATAAATTATCCTGATTAGCATATAGTATATACACACAACAAATAAGAGTTTTATATAAATTATCTTTTATTTTGTTTGACGATGAATTTAGTCAATTCATCTCTTTTTAAACTCTATATGAGTTATTTATATTTTCAACGTTTTCCTCTGTTCTAAGGTTATAACCTAAGGTCTAACCCACCTAAGGTTTCTAACCCTATAGCTCTGATACCATGACGTGACGCCCCCAAATTCGAATACTTGAAACCCGAACTCGGTGCTTCACGATACCATTTCTATGAGCGGAATAATACTAATAATAATAACAATAATATAGATTTATCAAATTTAATTTACATATTATCAGAGTTTCCCAAATCCCAAGTACGAAACCTTCAACATTCATTACATGATAATAATAATATTTATCATCCATATCCTAATAAAGTTTGATTATTACAAAAGATAGCATAAACAGTCATTCAGCAACTTTTCCTTTCCATTTATTCTTGGCAGATCCTTCAGGTTGCTCACCCTTAGCTGAAAACATTTAAATTAAAGCAAGGATGAGCATTTGAGTGCCCAGCAAGTAATAGCAACAATAATAGTTAACTAAATGAATTAAATGTTTTCTTGGAAGGAAACTTCTACAACGAAGCAACAGTTGTGAAGTAAGCTGAACCAATAAATAACAATATATCATTTTTATTTCAAATTTTTAGAAACTACGTATTGACTATAAATGAGGATCAATTAACAGACTATGAACATTGTTTTCTATTTTCGAAAGGGTTAAACAGAAATTCATCTGTAAACCATTATAACTTACGGGCATGGGGGTGATCAGCCCGTTATGCCCTGTATTGATCAATACTACATTGCTAGAACGATATTATCGTTCATCCTTTGTCCGCCTTAGGGCATAAAAATTTCCCATGATTGGGATGTTCATGACAGTCTTGAATCCATACCAAAACAATTCGGTTGGATAAGTTTTATCTTGTTCAACAACAACTTTAAATTTTATGTCTAGCTGGATCAAATAGCTTAGACGACTTTTATTTCAACGTATACATACTAGGCAACTATAAGTATGTATCAACATGTGATAAAATATAATGATTATCCAAGTGGGGACACTTGTATAACCATGTTATAGAAATTAACGAACAGAATAAATAACTTGATCAATATTAACAGGATAAAGGAAATTGTACAACAATTATTACTTAATAGCTTACTTATACAGAATCATTGCATAAGTATATACAAAGGTTGAAATATTTGAACAATTGATATGAACAATTCAAATATTATCTTACGCATGTCCATTGCATAAAGTAAATGCAAAGGGTTAGATACTTGCCTTGTCAGCTGCTTACACAACTTAGATTTATCTTTTCTATCAATCCCTATCATTAAATAGATCATTGGTCTGATTAGAATAACATATCATATCATATAATACTGCTTATTGCAGTCAGCACATTCCTAATCACATTGTCACATAACTTTAACACCATTGAATCACAAATAAACAGTTATCCAGTCATCCTATCTAAGTCCAGATCAATTTTTGAAACATGTCAGTCTACCGACAGCTTTATCGGGTAAATATCGAGTCTAAAACTCTATAAAGTAGTTCAATATTCATTTGGATAACTTAAACACCCGTCGCACTATTTTTCATGGCCTTATAATAATTTTTAAATAATTATTACCATTTATCATAATTTTGAAATACAAGAATCAATATTAAATGATTTAATAATAAACAATTCTATTATCATTAATATTTAATTAATATTAAGCTATTAATGAAACCATTGCCAAAATATTAAAGTCATTAATAATAACTTAAAATATTTTTAAAACATTTATATTACCCTTAAATGATTTTTAAAGCATTTAAAATTATTATAAAATAATTACCATTAATATTAAATTTTTAATGAACTATTTATCTAAATATTAAAAGTTATTAATTATAACTTAGAATATTTTTAATTCATTTATATCCCTTTTTAAATGATTTTTAAATTAAAAAAACTATTTTAAAACTATTTATTTAATACAATTATTAAATAAATTTAATATCATTAGGGTTAAATTAATATCATTAATATCAAATTATTAATGAAATTATCCTTTAAATATTAAAAGTTATATTTTATAACTTAAAATATCTTTAAACATTTTATCTTCATTTAAAATGATTTTTAAAATATTAAAATCATTTTTAAACTAATTTATTTAATGTAAATATTAAATATCTTTAATATCATTAATAATAATTAATTAATAAATTTTACCTTTAAATATTAAAAGTTATATTTTATAACTTAAAATATTCTTAAATATCTTATTATTATTTAAAATGATTTTTAAAATAATAAAATCAATTTTAAATTATTTATTTAATTCATTTATTAAACAAATTAATTATCATTAATATTAATTTATTAATGAAAATTATCTCAAAATATTAAAAGTCATTAAAAATAACTTAAAATATTTTCATATATCATAATATAATTTTTAATGATTTTTCATGTATTTAAATTATTTTTAAATAATTTATTTAATATTATAATTAAATAAATTAAATACTTTTAATATTCTAAAAATATTAAATATTTATGAAATATATTCAAAATAATTAAAATATAATTTTCGGACTTTAAAATAAATTTTAATAATTTATTTTGTATTTTTCAAAATTAAAAACTAATTAATACTAATTATTAAATAAAAATAATTAATTTTCGCAAAAACTGTCGCTAAAGGGCCCTATAGCGACGAAACTGTCGCTATAGGTGTTCTTGAGCTGCCTAGAACCTTCATACCCAGTTACCGAGTGGACTAGTTTGACCAACTTTAAATCTTTGTCTAGTGTATTTTTGGGAATTACAAAAGCTAGATCTTGTAGACAAAGTGCAAGACTACAGGTTCTAACAAACAACACGATCAAACAACCTAACACAAGCTAGATCTAAGCAACCAAAGTTGTAGTCAGAGCTGTTTTTCATTTACAGAAATGAAGAACAGTTCGAGCAGTCACTTTTAAGCTATTATAACTATCAATCGTGTTGATGATTTTGTGATCTACAAGTTGTAATGTGTAGACAACATACCAATGTACATATATATATATATATATATATATATATATATATATATATATATATATATATATATCATCAACAAAATAACAACAAATTAAGCAGGTACAAGCCGGTCAAACCTTGTCAGAAAAATTGTTCAAAAATTTCTGGGTTTTTCCCAGAAAATACAGTCATGGCCGTTTGTCCTACTTTGACCGGCCACTGTAGTCAAATTACTTGTTGTTTAGGAGATTTTAAGGCATAATATTAAAGTACTAATATCAGTCTATAATCTGGTTACAAAAACAAACACATAACATTATCAAGCAGTTAGATCTAAGCCCGCAAAGAACCTGTCAGAGGCTTCTGGGCTGTTTTGGGTTTTTTCCAGATTTTGAAAGTCATGGCCGGTCAACGAGGTTTGACCGCCCATAACTTTCATTCTGAGCATGATTTGAGCTATCTATCAGTTCCAAATTACAGACAACATAACATACTACAAGTATCAACCTTTAAAACATAAAACCCAATTACAGAAATGGATCTACAAGGTCTGACATTCGTTGTCAGACCATAACATGAAATTTTTCCAAAAATTTGAAAATCATTGATTTGAGCATTTAGATGTTATGGACTTGTAATATACCAATCCAGATCATTAAATTAGACTATAAACAACATCTTTTAACAACAAATTACAAGATCTAACAACAGATCATTGGAAAAAAATTATGGTTAGGGTTTATACCTTTGATGAACAAATTTTTAATTTTGTGTTGCTGATTTGGTTATGGTGTTAGTGGGGCTTGATAATGAGACTATAATGCTAGATAATTTCGGAGGTGTGGTGCTTGAGAGAGTTGAGTAAGGTTTTTGCACAAATTAAGTGAACAAAATGTAATTTCTCTATCCAATCCATATATATAGACAATTAGATACATGTATGGGCTGACCTAGAGATGATTTGCTGTCATTTGAAGGTCAAGGGAGTTGTTGGTTTGGTAAACCACTCAAAATTTATCTAGATTTGCAAGCAAGCTTCTTAAAGAATTAAAAAGGGCATAAAAGACATTTAATAATTCAATTTAATGGCCAAAAATGAAACTTGACAAACCCTTAGGGTTTGACCCTTAGGGTTTAACCCTAATGTTTAGCAAAAAGTAAAAATACTATTTAGCAACTAGGGTTTGTAAAATTATAAACTAAATTTAGTTTCCAAAATTTGAAAAATTAAAATTATTAATTAGATTAAATTAATAATTTTATTATACAGGAACATTAGGGTATTATAACATAATTAACTTTGCTATTTAAACAATTAGTGTTTAAAATTAGCAATTAGGGTTCCAAGAAATATCGGTTAGAGTTCTAATTTCGTGATTAAGGTTTCGATTTCAAATTTAGGGTTTTAATCATTATGGTCTTAAATCACTAATTAGGTTTATTTAAATTAGCGATATAAAACCTATATTATACCTGACATTAATCACTGTAACACAATTCTTGACAGATCAAACCTCCGGTCTAGGTTTCTGGATTAGGGTTTAATAGAAATTCATATAATTAGGGTTTTAAATTTAGAATTAGGGTTTCCTAATTAGCATAACACGAAGTAACACATAACACATATCATATAACACAGATATTAAATAATCTTAAATTTCCCATTTAAATTGATAAATAGGGTTAAATCAATTAATGCTAGGGTTTGATCAATATACCATAATTGACCAACCATCAACAGTACGTTTTTACAGTATATATTTATAGCACTGAAAAATTAAAATATTATAACATTATAATATTATTATCATTTCTTGATCAAAATCCAGAATTAGGGTTTGGATTCCATATCTGATTTTATCTGCCATAATTAACCTTATAATTAAGTAAAAATAATTTACTTAATAACCTGAACAAAATTCATATAATAAAATAATTATTCTAATTATTCTAAAATCATTTCTTATATTATTTAAATAATATATACCTATATTTTCATGGAAAAGTAATTAATAAAACATTGCTAATATGAAATCAATTATTATAAGAATATAATTGATAATAATCAATATTTCTAAAAAGAAATTTATTTGCAATAATTAATGTAATAAATAAATTTTATTTATCACACATATAATTATAATTACACATTACCTTGGCATATATCATCCATATTTATTTTAATAAATAAAAAAGAAAAATTTATATGCAAAATTTATGATTTATTTTTGTAGAAAATATCGGGTTGTCACAGCCCCCCTTAACCGCCTTACTATTCATGGCTTAAGCCCTAAGTTAACTTGGCCACCACATTAGCTTAGCCACCAAGTACTTTACTTGGCCACCACTTTGGGTCACTCATAGGTTGCCCCATGGTTATTACCCATCCGTTTACCCAATGGTTCGATCCGTGGTTTATTTTCTTGGTTTGGGCCTTAACCCTAAGTCTTATTGGGCCTCTCTTGGGCTTAAGTTCTCATAGCATTGGGCTTGACATAATCCAAGTCCAATTGGATTCTTCAAAGTCCATGAACTAAAAGTCCATTAAGACTCATCGTATTCTACGCATTCCATTCTCGTATTCTCTTCGTATATCGTTCGTACGATATTCTTATTATACGTCGTACTAATCTTCGTACTATACTCGTATAATAACTAGTATTATACTCGTATTTCTCACGCATAATAACCCTAATTATTATACGTACTCGTAAAATTTTCAGAACTCACTTTTCCTAACCCTTAGGTTTTACATCCGCAGGTGAAAACTTCGTTTTTGCCATAACTGAAATATTATTGAATATTCCATCTCGTCTCAGGATTATACATAATCCTTAACTTCTCAGAATTTCAAAATTAATCTCCGAGCAGAAACGGATGAATAGTGCCTATTTCGTCTTTTTCCCTAAAAAATATTTTGTTCCCGGAAATTTTTATTTTCGTCTTGAAATTTTTATTCGTTCAATCTAGCTCGCAGCCAGAATACTCCCAACTTATAATCATCCTAGGTTATAGAACGATCAATAAACACATAGCACCTAATATTATTAATAAAAATTAGTTTTATTAATAACTAATTCTTTAAACCTAAGTTCTGGACGATTCGAATTTCTGGGTCGTCACATTCTTCCCTCCTTATAAAAATTCCGTCCTCGGAATTTCTTAAAACCACACCTTTACCCGGGTCATCACATTCACCCCTTCTTCACAGAATTTCGTCCTCGAAATTTTAGCATATCCTTCTTCTCAACTTAACTTCAACGGAGTTCTTATCTTGCCATCATTCCTAACCCCCATAACCTATCAAGAATCATGAAGTAGAAGGAATAACGAGGAATATAAAATTTCCTTTCCAACGTTTTATACTTTTGCTAAGGGGTCAAATCGATCATGAACTCTTACTAGGTTAAACAACATTTCGCCGTAATCCCTTCTTTAACTGTTAGTTTACAATCACAAAGAAAGTAAACTACCTCTTCCATGTTCTCCTCAGACTTGATCATTAGATTTCGCACCAAAACAATTTGGTTTGGCACAAGTTCTCAAAGAAAGCTCGATTTTCTTATAACATGACATACCATTTGTCTATCCGAATCAAGTAGCTTACCATACCAATAAATTGGATATCAACGTGAAATATTCGTCTAGTCAACTCAATTGACTACTTTTAAATTCTTTTCGCAATACATCAAAACATTTTATGACGTCATGATACCGTACTTTTCACAGTACGTTGAGGACTTTGTCAGTTTGTGACTTCGTCATTATACATCATACCATAGCGGGTTGTTGATCCTAAGATCACATCCAACACTAGGTTCAATTGCATTAATAAGTCCATCCTTTTACCATCCTTGCATCAAATGCACGGATGATATAAAATTCATTTTGATATTTTAAATCAATTTCTGTCTAGCCGAAACAATTAACATAGACATACTAAGAATAGCTCTTTTAAAATTCGTTGATTCCAATAGTTGAACCAATTCTTTCCTTTTAAAAATGTACATATCAGCACAATTTCAATAAAGTTTGAAATCTAGCATAGCTAGATGACTTGGAATATCCTATTCTCCATCTTCCTTCATTGTCTTACTGCGACAATACTTAATCTTCTCTAGTACCTTCAATACTAAGCCTACTGAAAACAACTCATTTTCAGTCTAAAAATTTCTATATCTTAGTACAGTCCATCAACTTACCACACATTATGAGTTCAGGAACTTTCCACAATAATATGAGTTTAAGAACTGTCCAGTTAGACCATAGGCGTCCATTCGCTGAGACGTTCGAAAACATACCATATTATTATGAGTCTTGAACTTACCATAAGTATGAGTTTCAAGAACTCGCACCTACCTTAACGTTCTCTACCTATCAAGTATATACATGAGAAAAAATTCACCTTCTCGTCATATACATCTTGATAGCGCGACATACTATTGCAATGACTATCACTACCAGAAGCTAAGTGATTGTAGAACCAAACACAATTCCCTGCCCATACAGAAAATTGGTCAACTCAGCTACTGATCGATATAGGAAGCTAATCAGTTGTTATACCAAGGACAATTCTCCGCCCATAAAAAGAATTGTTCAACTTAACAACTATATTGCATAAGAAGCTAAGTGGTTCTAAAACCACGTACAATTTCCCCGCCCATACAAGGAATCATACAACTCAGCTGCTGATATGAGTTCTCAATTGAAATCCTAAAACTTCTTACTTTTTCTTTACTTAATACGAATTTTCTTTAATTCATATGCTATCCTTCATAACTCAATCTGAGTTCTTCTTTCTCGTACTACTTCATAGTACCCTTTATTCATAGCATTAGCTAAAAATCGTTCCTTTAACAACTCATCTGTTACTACAAAACACTATGATCACGTGGTGATCTTCTTATCCTTCTCTCTACGATTATAGTCTTAGGTACTCCTACCTAAGGTTTATAACCTATCAGCTCTGATACCAACTTGTAACGCCCTGAAATCCGGTCTATCTTCACACCCGGATTCCGTACGTCACGAGTACATCATTCATCCAACATACATCATTATATACTGAAATATAATAACATACACTCTCAAATCCCAGGTTCTGGAACCTTATAACCTTTTTCATTACAAATAATGATAATACATTATTCATTTCATCTTACAAGAGTGACTTTTATCCGCTACCAAGGATACACAACAGTTCATTAAACTAATCTATAATTCAATTTCATCTTTCTATATTACAAGTTTTCACTTGATCTTCTCGCTCATTCACATTCTGAATGACACTTCATCTGGATACCGTCAGCTTGATCTTTACAGGATCCTTAAGTTCTTCTAACCTTGTTCGCTGAAAATGTTTTTCATTTAAAAGCAAGTATAGCATTCAAATGCCCAACAAGTCATAACAGTTGAACAAACAGCTTCAAAAGTTTAAGCATTTCTTCAGAACTTCGATAACCAAATAAAGGTTATGAAGCAGCTTTAATAATAGGAATAGTCCCGATTCCTATCATCTTAAAACATCTGTCATTTTCACTTTGAAATACTTTCATTCCTCTACCTTTTTCATACACATCCTGTCTGGCTAGAATCATTAGCACAGACTTAACAATAACGGTTCATGTATAAACAGAACATACTTGTATTAAACAGCTCAATCACAGAATAGTTCATATCATAGAAACACCAAAGTGTTCAAATTACGGCTCAAGGCCTCATACATACTACCACCTTGTACATACATCGCACATATGCACATAGACAATACTTCTCAAGTTCAACATCTAAGAAGTTTAAGAAACTAACATTCATGTAATATGAATGAAGTTGGGAAACTTGCCTTACGCCCAGCTATAGCTTACGCTGAACTACTCATTCCAATTTCTATATAACACATAAGGAGAAAACATAAACACCAATTAGTTATATATTGGACTTACGCATTGGTTTACTTAACTTTACTTCTTAGGGTTCGCGTTCTTGCAATATAAGTTTACGCGACTAACTACCTTTACCAGTTTACGGCTTCATGACATACGGAGATGTCTTATTCATACATTCATCATCTTTGATGATTTATATTCTTATCTGACTCATATTCGACTTTCATTAATCTTATTATCGTTCATTACAGCTTTCTTGATAATACTTATCTTATTTAATACTTTGGTTATCCATTACCTGAACCCCATGTTCATTACTCATTCTTAGTGTCGAAGCCATACTGATTGTTGTATGCTAAGACCAAGCATCTATCGCAACAACGTTGCGTTCACAGCGTCTATACGCTTCACACTTAGCTCACATTATCATGACATAACATCGAAATGTTATTCATTACCCTCGTCTCTCAACGTCTAAGGAATCACAATCATAGCAATCCCTCACGTTCGTTCATCACGACTACGGTCCCCGAATATCGGTTACGTAACCCGCGTTTATATTCTTTGTCTTTTAATCTTGTTTAATATTTCTATTCAACCTTTACTACAGGTTTAATTCACTTGATTAAGTGTTACATTAATTGGACATTATGTTTTTTATCGTCCCTTACGTTTCCCCCAAGAGCTGAGCAGTTAAAAGCTCATCTATGGCTTTTTCTCTACACTAGCGCTGCGACGCCACTCTCTCCTTTAACTCTCGCGTCGTGGCGTGAGACTTTAGTCCCTGACTCCCGGTCTGGCGCTGCTACGCCACTCTACAGGGCATGGCTGGCGCCGCGGCGCCAAGCCCTTGTTCTTGAAAATTTTTCTAAGTCTAGAATCAAGTTTGAGACGCGTACTTCCCTATCTCATAACTTCTTCGTTATAACTCAGAACGAGGTCATTCCAAAGCCATTATCTTCCTTATCTTACGTACTTCAATACTCCTTAGACAGAACATCATTCTGAATCCGTTAACGTGCCATTTGATTGGCTTGATCTTCACCCTTCGTTCATTTTTATGCTTTCAGTGTTCTTCGCTCGTTTGTCCGTAATTCGGTCATCCGAACTCGGAACTCGTTGGTTCTTGAGTCCATGACTCATGTTTTCTATGTTCTCTTATTTCCTTATGAAACCCTACATGTTTGGGTTCATTTATTAACTTTCTAATTGTCGTTCGTCTTTTAAAAAAATTTCGTCATAACTTCGTTATAGCTAAGTTCGATCCGTTTCTCATTAACGTTTCTACCGTTCCTAACCAAGCAATAAGCAACTAACTTATACGCTATGATTTTAAACTTGTCCATCAACAACAATTAAACTACGATGGTTTTAAATTTGTCCATCAACAACGTTCTTCGTGTTCTTCGCGTGTTCTTTGTTCGTTCTTCATTTTAATCGATATTTTGGATTACGATTTCAGTTTTTATTGGAATTTGATGTTATAGAACACCATTCCTTACTTCTTTCATCTACTCGTTCATAATATTCATTCGGATCGCTCAAAATCCTCACGAATCTTCTACTTTTTTAAGAAATTTACAAACTAAACTTCAAATTCTGTTTTCTTTGTTTTCTCATGATTTCAACCATATGAAATCATTCCTAACTTTTGTTACTTCTTATTCTCCTTAAGCTATGTTTTAAACATAGAAAACTTAAAGAAAATTATTAGAAGAGACTAGGGTTCGGATTACCGTTCTTCTTTAATCTTCTTCCGTCGGACAAAGTTTGCACATGAGCAAGCTCTTCCTCCTCCTTCTCCTTCCCATCCGACCACTCTCTCTCTCTCTCTCTCAATGTTATAGGGTTTTCAAAAATCAAAAACAATGAAATGAGCTTCTTATTTATAGATTTTCAAAGCTAGGGTTATTTTAGTCATTTTGCCCCCCTTAACCTCCTTACTATTCATGGCTTAAGCCCTAAGTTAACTTGGCCACCATATTAGCTTAGCCACCAAGTACTTTACTTGGCCACCACTTTGGGTCATTCATGGGTTGTCCCATGGTTATTACCCATCCGTTTACCCATCGGTTCGATCCGCGGTTTATTTTCTTGGCTTGGGCCTTAACCCTAAGTCTTATTGGGCCTCTCTTGGGCTTAAGTTCTCATAGCATTGGGCTTGACATAATCCAAGTCCAATTGGATTCTTCAAAGTCCATGAACTCAAAGTCCATTAAGACTCATCGTATTCTACGCATTCCATTCTCGTATTCTCGTATTCTCTTCGTATATCGTTCATACGATATTCGTATTGTACGTCGTACTAATCTTCGTACTATACTCATATAATAACTAGTATTATACTCATATTTCTCACGCATAATAACCCTAATTATTATATGTACTCGTAAAATTCTCGGAACTCACTTTTCCTAACCCTTAGGTTTTACGTCCGCAGGCGAAAACTTCGTTTTTGCCATAACTGAAATATTATTGAATATTCCATCTCGTCTCAGGATTATACATAATCATTAACTTCTCAGAATTTCAAAATTAATCTCCGAGCAGAAACGGATGAATAGTGCCTATTTCGTCTTTTTCCCCGGAAAATATTTTGTTCCTGGAATTTTTTTATTTTCGTCTTGAAAATTCTTATTCGTTCTATCTAGCTCGCAGCCAGAATACTCCCAACTTATAATCATCCTAGGTTATAGAATGATCAATAAACACATAACACCTAATATTATTAATAAAAATTAGTTTTATTAATAACTAATTCTTTAAACCTAAATTCTGGACGATCCGAATTTTCGGGTCTTCACACGTCCATTCGCTGAGGGGTTCAAAAACATATCTTATTATTATGAGTCACAAACTTACCATATACATTAGTTTTACGAACTTGCACCTAACCCTAATAATATCTAACTTATCTTAATAGTTTCTAACTATCAAATATACACATGAGAAAAGAATCACATTTTCACCACATATACATTGATAATGCGACACCAACATTTCAATGATTATTAATGTGATAAACTGAGTGCAAGCACGAAACCCTCACCCATACAAATGTTTGTACAACTCAGCCATCACATGAGTCCTCAATTGAAATCCCACCTAACTTTATCTTGCCTATAACTTGCTCTTTGCTCGATACGAATTCCTCGTATCATATTATCTATAACTCCTCATGAGTTTATCTTGTACTATTTCATAGTACATCATCTTCAAAGAATCAAGCTATAATTATTCAAACATTACAAACCATCTTCCTTTTATAACTTAAACAGACCACGTCATGATCTTATTTTATAATCATCTCCCTTAAAATTCTTTTCTTAACTCGTGATCATTTTGTTTTACGATCCCCTTTCTTTCCTTTTTTATCATTTACGACATTATTCGTTATCTTGGCTATTGGAGTTAGGTAACTCCCATTTCTTATCTTTATATCTCTTCAAGATTCTTCTTTGAATTTTTCTATTTATATAACACTTCTTCCTTTAAGAATTTCTAACTTTATTTATATTGCTCAACATTTCATTCGAGTTCCACATTTTTATCATAAGTATCCATTTTCTATACTTGGTACACATCGAGTCTCTAATAGTTTCAATATGGTACGTTGAATGGTTTCCCACAAACAACCAACAAACTAGGTTCCGAGTTGCTAGTTCGTATATACCTCTGCTTTATGAAGGAATCGTTTAGCTTAGATACCATTCATCAACTATTAAAGACTACAATTGTACCATACTTTAATATAACTTTCTATTCTTAACTTCATTATCATTCTCTTTTTATAGACATTGTCTATTTATTAACACCTTACAACCTTATTATTGGAGTTGGGTAACCCCACATTCATATTCCTTATAACTCTGCGAGATTGTTCTTTGAATTCTCTTACGCATGTTTTAATCCCTTCTTTATAAATTTCTTAAATTACTTCTTATTGTTCAAACTCTATTTGAGTTTATTCGTTCATTATCTTCACCTCTCTTCTCTAAGGTTATAGCCTAAGGTACTCATACCTAAGGTTTTTAACCTATCAGTTTTGATACCAACTGTAACGACCCCAAAATTTATACAATAATATTCTTCTTCTCGATCGTTAACAATACAACTTTAATCTATCTTTACATCATTATTCGATATTAAAATCACTAAAAATGCAGAATATTTAAAATTTTATAAATTTCCTTCTGTATTGCCCTAAATCGCAACCTTTACTTTACATCTCTTCGATTCAAATTTATATCATGAATCATTACAACAAAATGACTATACAACGTCTTACATCATAAATAGATATCCAAATACACCGGATAGCTCAACTTACAATTCAACAACATGTTACATTCAAAATATTAAATACATTTCTCATAAAACATAAGTAATATTCGCAAATATGAATCTCTATAATTCACTTAACACATATCCTTACCTTGAAATATTGACCTGCAAAAATAGTTATTTGCGAGGTTGAGCTCGACAGCCCAGTAAAATCTAACAATTTTCATGCATCACGCAGCAGATAATAACATGCTCAACATTTATCTCATAATCATTGGACTAACATAACATACATGCTGCAGTTCATATAACAAGTATAAAGATTGAGTTCCTTACTCAATCAACATTCAATACTCAATCAACGTAGTCATACATTGACTTTAACATTTTATACTTTCAACATATATATAACACATCATGCTCTTTGTAATAAATATTTAAAATAGTTAATCATCAAGTTCACATAGCAAATAGGAACTGAAAGACTTGCCTTGATCGTTGTTTACTAATAATAGTTTAACAGCTTACAGTTATCTGCACTTCACGTGCCCTATACAATTATATAATCATACACATCAACTATTAGTCACATAGCAACGCATAGTAGTTGTAAAGTAAACTTTACTCTACATCCCATAACCCTTCTTATTAATCAATACACAATATTCAATTTGATTATGTTAACTTTCGACTTACATCTCACTATATTTCATACTCAAAGTTCATTCACGTGTTTAAGTCTTGCTAGGACTACTTATTAGTTTTATATTAACCCCATTCACTATCTTATAATATTTATTTCATTTGATTTAACACACTTTTTACGTTCATTAACACTTGTCACGGCGTTTCGACGTTCATTCATCACACGCCCGATTTGTCTCTCTTGTATATGCTTAGTATGTTTATACAACTTATCTAATACATCATTTATTAATGTTAAACATCATTATATTTACTAACATTCATGTTTTATAACTTAGAATAACATCTTTTATCGTCAAGAGCACTACACTTGCATACGTGCATGCCCGACGCCCTCTGATTGCCTCCGAAAACACAATAGTCTTAAAGATGACAATTTTGACCCCTGTTTCTGACCTCAAATTGAATAACTTAAAGAATAAAAGTTGTAGGTCTATTCGTCCTCGTTCCGGATCATCTTGAATCGCCTCAATCGGAGTTCGTATGAAAATGTTATGTTCATTTTAGTAAAACATGTCCGGTCAGTTTTTTTTTCCAAAATTTGGCTAGACAGACTACCCCCTCGCTGGGGCGGGGGTTTTTGTACTGAGGGGCCCACTGGGGCGGGGGTCCCTTATGCTAATTCGCGATTTTTCATCCCAAACACTACAGAAAGCTAAATTAGGCTTACAAACTCCTTTCTAACAACCATACCAACCTACCCAAGGTGTAATATATTTACAGAAACATAAACTAATGTTTCTAACACATTTTTAACCACATAAACATCAATGATTACAACATTTAATTTCACTATTTCAATTATTTCTTCTTCTTTTGACATTCATAGCGAAATTCTTCACTGTGAATTCGTTTTACATCCGTTTTGACTCGTTCAACTTGGGTTGTTTTCGTTTTTCAATATAGTAACAATATCTATCATCAATTTATGATTCTATCCATCAATTTTGACTCCAACATAAGTTAAAATATACATATGCCATCAAAACTCAAGTTTTTTTTTATCTTTAACATATTCTTATGATTTTGATTACTCTAGACCCAATTAAAGAGACTATATATACTAGATTATACACCCATACACACACACACACACACACACACACACACACACACATATATATATATATATATATATATATATATATATATAATTATTTATACAACATCTCTTCAAATCACCCAACCAAAATAGCTTTTTAAGTGAAGAACTTGGGAAACTATAAATTAGAATTTTAAAACTAGATGAATACTTTTGATTCTTCTTAAACTTGATTATATGATGAGAAACCTTCTTCTTCTTCCTTGATTCCTCCAAGCTTCTTCTCAAAGCTCTCTAACTCTCTTCTCCAATACTCTGTTTTCTTTATTCTTAGGCTTTAGGAACAAAACACGTACATCCATATAACTGATATAAACATAATGTGTATGCTTTATGGCCTCATCAGTTACAATAACAAAGGATCACTAAGCTATGTTTGGCTAGCACCCAAAATCTCCTTTTTCAATTATTTTTTTTAGCAATCATTCTTATCATATGGTACCCTTGTCACACCCATTAACTAGTTGAATTGAATTAATCTTAATTCATTAATAAATCCAATTAAACCTTACTAATAAAATTATAACTTCTATTTAGCCAATATAATCATAATTTTATTTAACAATCATTAATCCTCTAATTTAATTACTTAATTAAATTAGAAAATCACCACCACATTAACGTAATAATTATGCACAAATTATAAATTTATTTATCATCAATTTATTTAATATCATCATACTTAAATAAATTATTCCATAATAATTTTCATTGAATATTTATTTTAATCCATAAATATTTCAATTAAAATACTTAATTTACTTGATAAATATTTTAATTATTTACGATCTCACAATCGTAACATATTAACATATTACATTTATATGTAACATACATTACTCTCTCATATCATAATAAGAATTTTATTTATTAAATTCTTATTTTAATAATTTTCAAAAATTCGGGTTGTCAAAACACCGCCACCACATCCTCCTCCGGCATGCCATTATACAAAGACATGAGGTCTAAGTCTTCCGAGTCTCGAGACTTGACTATAACCACTTCTGGCTCTTCCGCTATAGGGGTCGGTAAGATCTCTACTTGATTTACGGACTCCTCGCTAACAACATGTATATCCCTATACATCTCATTGTTTCCTGACATCTACAACAAAACAATTTAGTTTGATTAGTACACGTTAGTAAAATAATAAAAACAAATATCACATTTAATGCATTTTTAGGGTTAACTTCATCTTTTACTTCTTTAACTTTTCTTAAGGTTATGACTTAGGGTTCTTTTCCCCCCTTAAGTTTTATAACCGACTACTTCGATACCAACTTATGACGCGCACAAATTTGGGTATCTTCTAACCCGACAGATGGTGCTACATGGTGCTACAATTCACACATTCATTTAATTGAAATACCTCAAAAGAGTAAAAATGTCTTCTATATATTCCAAAACAATATTCCTATTCCCAGGTTCTTTATAACCATTACATAGATTCTTTGTCATAATATCAAATAATAATAAACATTCATCCTATACTATTACAAAGGCAACCTATTGGCTCGCCTTAGCCTTCCATTTATCTTTATCGGATCCTTCTGTCTGTTCGGTCTTAGCTGCATTCATATGGTTCGAGCAAGAGTGAGCATAACTAGCTCAGCAAGTATAACAATTTCATTTAAACAAGAGGCTTGAATCATATAAATCATATATCTTCAATAACTGAATCAATAGTTACGAAGTACTATTGATAATTCAAAACATCACTTCTCTTTTCTTTAAAACGTTTCACAATGAACAACATTCATTAGACATAAATTTCGGTCCAAGACCTTGAGCATTTCATTCTTTCTTTGAAAAGGATAACCTAACACCAAGTCCATAAGTCTGATATATCTTATGAGCATGTCTAGGTGATCAACCTATAGTACTCTATGTTGTATAACACTACTTTCTTTAAACGTATGTACGTTTAAGGTTTGGTAACCTCACGTGCCTGTCATTTGACGACAAAATATTTGTTTATCATACTCAGTCTTTCTTTGAAATCAATACCAAAACAGTTTGGCAAAAGATAGAAACATTTACAATACTTTGATAGATTTATCAAGAAATCCACAAAAATACATTAAGTCTAGCCAAAGGAATTGGCTTCGACTCCAATATACATCAATTCATGAGTAAGATACATGAATTACAACACTTGTCCAAACGAATATAGACAAGGGTCAGAATACTTGCCTTCATCGTCTTCTACAGTAAATATACTTTCTTTAAAGTCTTTAAGGATTCTACAATACATGATCACATAACGTACCACATTAGGTTATATATAATCAAGTATGGTTACTACTATATCTTACCCTTCTTCTCAATTTAATCATGCTTTAGATTGTTTAACATTCGTTACGTTTTTAAGTTAAATGGTGACTTTTGACTTTCATTCTGAGAATTTAACGATTTCGACGATTATCGTCTAATCTCGTAAATTTCGCCATAAATTTGTTACTTGAGATTTTTACATCATTCAAAATGGATTCATTCCATCATTTTAACATCCTAACCAAATATATTTCATTAAATCATATATATGACAAATTCTTACATGTTCTTCATTAGTTCATAGCTTTTATGACTATGATTCTTTTCCAACATGGTTTAAAGTTGAAGTCCCTTAATAACCATTCATATACTTCTTATCATATATGCTCTACCACTATCCATTTCTCTATCAACTATCAATTAAAGAGATGGATAATCATGGTTTAGGATTCTTACCCTTGATGTTCAAGCTTGGTTCTTCTTTCTCTTGTTACAATACTCTAGCTCTTACTTTTCTCTCTATATGATTATGCTAAATTGTGGGTGAAATGAACAAGGCAAAAATGAACTAACAACCTCTTCTATTTATAGAAATTCCAAGGTTAGGGCATTCTAGTCATTTAGGCCATCCACCTCCTTTCATCACCTCTTTACTATTCATTACTTGGCCTCCACTCACCTTATCCTTTGCTTGGCCATCACATATGGTCAACCATAACTCACCTATGGGTTGCCCCATGGGTTTTCTTACCCGTTGACCCATCGGTTCGATCCATGGGTCCGGTTCTTAGTTTGGGCTTTAGGTTTAATTACCTAGGGCCTAAAGTTGGGCTTGCATTAATAACCTTTGGGCTTTATCATAATACCAATTGGGCTTGCACAATTCCTACATAAATCCTAGAAGTCCCTTGTAATAGGATTAAAACGTTTAGCGTAATCCTCGTACTCTTTACGTATACTAATTCATATAGTCATTCATCATATACGATATGTCATTCTTCGTATACTAATACGATACTCCGTATCATACTCGTATTCAATGCTTCGTATAATACTCGCTATTATACGATCATCATTTAATCAAATCCTTACGTTCCTTAATATTCTTAAACTTAGTACGTAGGCGAAAAACTGCGTTAGTCATAACTGAATTGTTATCGCATAATCCATCATCCCTTGTTATTCTGTCATTACGTATTTCTCGGAAGTTCAAAAATAATTCCCGAGCAGAAATTAATGAATAGTGTTTTTTAAAAAATTTCGTGGAAAGCTTTTATTTTCGTCTTGAAAATTCAAACACTTTAATTTCTTCACGTAGTCAAAATACTACGATATCCCAACACCTTTAGGTTATAGAAAAACCTTCATCTTACTAGCACATAATAATAACATATAATATAATTTTAGTCATTATTTAATCAATAAAATTATTTTATAATAAATCTGATTTTCTCGGTCGTTACAAGATATGTATGTACAGAAGTGATAAAAAGGTTAAAAATATGAAATATCTTACAATAGACTGCCAAGAAGACTTTAGATAACATTAGATGCCTGAAAACTCAGTTTTCACTGGTTAAATTTTAGTATATTACAAAACACGAGCTTAAAAGTGTTTAGAAAGAAGAACCATTCAATTTAGAGCACTCTAGATGTGTTTATGGACTGAAATGGATAGAGTTTTCTCTCCTTTTTTTATTTTATTTAAATGGCCAACCAAAGGCCTTTATTTATAGAATGGATGGCCGCGGGTCTACCTGTGGCTGCCCGGGTTGTCCCGGGCCATGCGGGTCTTGTCGTTTCAAAGTACGTGCACTCGTGCAATGCGCTATAAGCTCGAACCTTCATAACTTTTAATCTGGGCATCTGATAGAGGTGTGCCCTACCTTTCCAGAATGTTGTTGTCAAGAGCTACACAATGACATGGGATAAGAGGTTGTATGAAGTCGGGAAGATGGGTCCGTGACTAGATCTTCAAGTCTTCAAATTCTATCTGGTGTGCTGTCTTGTGTAGTAGTCACTCGAGATTTTGAGCTATGGTTTTTGTGGGACACTTCATATGAAATATGGGTTGAAATGATGTTAAGACTACATGAATATAGTATCGAGGTGGAAAAATGATTATTTTGCCCCTCACCGGGGTTATCTCCGGCTCTGTGCAGATGTAACAGTCGTTGCTCAGGGTTATCTCTGAGATTAGGCTGCTGTGCATACTGAATGTCCTCAAGGTTGTCTCTGAGGTGTGCTTGACCTCCCGGGGTTATCTCCAGGGTTGGAACTGAGTGCCTCAAGGTTGTCTCCGAGGTTAGAACTGACTTTTTCGGGGTTATCTCTGGAACTGGAACTGTATCCCTCGGGGTTATCTCTGAGGTTGGAACTGAATCTCCCGGGCTTATCTCTAAGACTGCAACTAAGTATCTCGGGGTTGTCTCTGAGATTAAAAATTGAGTTTCCAGGGGGTGTCTCTAGGATTGAGCTGATTTGACTTCTAGGGTTGTCTCCGGAAGATGATTTTGCCCTCCTATAAGGTTAGTAATAGGAATGAAAAATTTTGAGTGTCTACAGATGTCCCTCTTTATCATATTCATGCATTGTAATGGCATGGATAGGATAAAGATTATTAGACACTTGAAATGTAATAAGGTAATCATAATGCAAATGTAATGCAGCATGATGCGAATGTTATGCTGAGTGCATGATGGGATGGAGGCTACTCCATGAATGAGACCAGAGGATGTTGACATTTGGGGTTATCACCAAAGTCCTTAACCCTCATTGTAGACTTTCTACTGTAGATGTTCTTCTCATGTGCGAAAGACTCCTGGGGAATTATGTTCTGTCTACTGAAGATCTGTATAACATAATCCATCATCGGTCCTCCCCGATGAGGACAATTTTCCCTGGTTTATATTGCCAGGTACTTCTGATGCTTTGTTGGAGTTACTGCCAACAACATGTGTTGTCAGGGTTGCCTGACCATCATTGAAATTTTCTTCAACGGTTAACATCATAGGACCACCTCCGATGCTTCGCTGGGTTTAATTGCCAACGGCTAATAACGTCAAGGCTGCTTAACCTTTGTTGAAATGATCTTCAACGACTAACATCATCAGACCACCTCCAATGCTTCGCTGGGTTTAATTGTTAACGGCTGATAATGTCACGGCTGCCTGACCTTCGTTGAAATATGCTTCAACGGCTAACATCATCAGACCACCTCCGATGCTTTGCTGGGTTTAATTGCTAACGACTGATAACGTCAGGGCTGCCTGACCTTTGTTGAAATATTCTTCAACGGCTAACATCATCGGACCACCTCTGATGCTTCGCTGGGTTTAATTGCCAATGGTTGATAACGTCTGGGCTGCCTGACCTTCGTTGAAATATACTTAAACGGCTAATGTAACATTCCAGAACTTTAATTATAATATTAAAATATTTATTAAATTATATAAATATTTAATGAATTTATTTATCATTGAATAAATATTTGTTTAATTGATTTAATTTTATTTGGTTAATTATTTGTTAAATAAATAATTAATGAGTTAAGAAAATTATTATTATATTGATATTTCAGTTTGATGGTTAATTATTCGTATTGAGTTATGTGATTAAATGATTTATTTAATAAATTGTTATTTGAATTAATTAATTAAGTATGAAAACTTAATTAAATATAGTGTGATAAATAACTATATTATAAAGAGTATTAAAATAAATTAAAGTAGTTTTAATGTAGTTTAATTTAGTTTTGCCAAACAAGGCTTAAAATATTAAGTCTTTAATTTTAAAGAGTTTTGCCAAATGGAGTCTTATGACTTTTGGGATTTTTTGATTTTTAAATAATATAAATAAAATAAAATAAATAATAAATATAATATATTTATAATATGTACGTTAGTTTGTAATTGATATTGCAATTAGTATGCGTATTAAGGTTTATCAGTTTTATTTTTACGCTTGGCCATATCTATTTTCTTTACGCATACTTGGCTAAGTCTGAGAGTTCAGAGAGAAACCTGAGAGAAAGCCTGAGAGAATTGTGAAAAGTTCTGAGTTTTCGAAGTAATTAGCAGTTGATTAACAAGGATTTCTTAAGCAACAAAAGGTATTTTTACATAACCTTAGTGTGTGTGTGTGTGTGTGTGTGTATATATATATATATATATATATATATATATATATATATATATATATATATATATGTATGCATATATGAGTTATGGCAAAATTTTGTTATGTGAATTCTAATTCTTTCAAAATTGTTGTTATTTAACTAAATTATGGTCGTTATATGTGATATAACACTAGAGTTTATGTTTAAACAAGTAAACTGCATGCTAATTTCGGATAACAGTAGAAAATAATGACAGTGTATATTTGTATGAATATTTTCTTATGTGGCTGGTGTAAGTATCAATTTTGATGGTTAATTCGTATGTTAAATTGCAAATTGAAGCTTGTCTATGCTAGTTCACTAAGAAACGAAGATAATGTAACTTGAACGAAGTGATTTGGTGAAGAATTGAAATCACAGTATTGATTTTTGGGAAGGATGTCAAAAAAATTGAGTTTTATATGAAAATGAGAAATTTGAGAAATTAAAATAGTTAATAGTGTTGTTAAATTGTTCTATATTGATAAATATGTTAGCAATCATGTTTATGATTGTTTTATATTTATTGTATATGTTAATTTCACTGTTTTGTGGGTGAAATTCGTGTTAGTTGGCCTAAAAATTGTGTCGAAAACATATTCTGCAAAACTAAAACTGGTGCGTAGCGCGGGCGCGCGGTAACCTAAGGTAATACTGGCGCGGCTGCGCCAGTAGTCAATCACAGACAGTGAAGTCTGCTACTTTTGCAGACTTTGGACATTCATTTTAATTTAGCATAATGTTAAGTTAATGTGTCAAACGTGTAATGACAAGGTTAAAACAGAATAGTATCATGTGGTTAGTAACTCTAAAATATTAAGTTAGTAAGTTGCGAAAATGATATGAATGATTTAAAAAACGTAATGAACAATGAATAAGTGTTGTGAATTGTACACTTGTGATTCTGAAATGAATATTATAAGATATGGAATAGGGTTAATATAAAACCAATAATGATTCATAGCAAGACTTAAGCACTTGAGTGAACTTCGAGCATGAAATATAGTGAGATATAAGTTAAAAGTTAACACAATCAAATTGAACATTGTGTATTGATAATAGGAAGAATTATAAGATGTAGAGTAAAGTTTACATTACAACTACTATATGTGACTAATAGTTGATGTGTATAATTATATAATTGTGTAGAGCACGTGAAGTGCAGATAATTGTAAGCTGTTAAACTGTTACTGGTAAACAACGATCAAGACAAATCTTTCAGTTCCTATTTGCTACGTGAACTTGATAATTAACCGTGTTAAGTCTTTATTACAAATAATATGATGTGTTATAATTATGTTGAAAGCATGAAACGTTAAAGTCAACTTATGACTACGTTGATTGAGTAAAGCATGCTGATTGAGTAAGGAACTCAATTTTTATACTTGTTATGTGAACTGTAGTCTGTATGTTATGATAGTCCAATGTTTAAGAGATGTATGTAGTGCATGTTATTATATGTTACGTGATGCATGAAAACTGTTAGATTTTGCTGGGCTATCGAGCTCAACCTTGCAAATAACTATTTTTGCAGGTCAAGATTTCGAGGTAAAGTTATGTGTTACTTGAAAGACATGAATCAGATGTGATACTTGATGATTTATACACTTTGATTGTATTAGTATTATTTGAGCCATGTTTAAGGTTTCGAATGATGTATTAATGTTGAATTGTAATATCGTTTCACGATGTAAACTATTGTAGTATTAAATTGATTCTGAGATATTTAGATGTAAAGGTTGAAGGTTTTGGGAACAAGGATAGTTTGTAATAGAAAATTTTAATTATTCCGTAAATTTTCAATGGTTGTATTATCATTTAATAATGTAAAATTTGAGGTTGAATGTATTATTAACGACTGAAATCGAAAATTTAATTGTATGAATTTTGGGATCGTTGCAGTTGGTATCAAAGCTGTAGGTTATAAACCTTAGGTAGGAGTACCGTAGGCTATAACCTTAGAGAAGGAAGGTGAAGATAATGAAAGAATAAGCTCAGATAGAGTTTGAACAATAAGAAGTAATTTAAGAAACGTATAAAGAAGGGATTAGAATATGCGTGAGAGGATTCAAAGAAGAATCTCACAGAGTTATAAGGAATATGAATGTGGGGTTACCCAACTCCAATAATAAGGATGTAAGGTGATAATAAATAGACAATGTCTATAAAAAGAGAGTGATAAAGAAGTTAAGAATAGAGAGTTATATTCAAGTATGGTGCAATTGTACTCTTTAGTAGTTGATGTATGATATCTGGGCTAAACGATTCCTTCATAGAGCGGAGGTATATACGAACTAGCAACTCGGAACCTAGTTTGTTGGTTGTTTGTGAGAAACCATTCAGCGTACCATATTGAAACTGTTAGAGACTCGATGTGTACCAAGTGTAGAAAATGGATACGTGTGATGAAATTGTGTAACTCGAATAAAATATTGAACTATGTAAATGAAGTTAGAAATTCGTAAAGGAAGAAGTGTTATATAAACAAGAAGATTCAAAGAAGAATCTTAAAGAGATATAAAGATAGGAAATGAGAGTTTCCTAACTCCAATAGCCAAGATAATGAATAATGTCGTAAATGATGAAACAGGGAAAGAAAGGGGATCGTAAAACAAAACGATCACAAGTTAAGCAAAGAATTTTAAGGGAGATGATTATAAAATAAGATCACGACGTGATCTGTTTAAGTTATAAAAGGAAGATGGTCTGTAATGTTTGAATAATTATAGCTTGATGCTATGAAGATGATATACTATGATATAGCACGAGATAAACTCATGAGGAGTTATAGATGATGTGATACGAGAAATTCGTATTGAGCAAAGAGCAAGTTAAGAGTAAGATAGAGTTAGGTGGGATTTCAATTGAGGTCCCATGTGATGGCTGAGTTGTACAAATATTTGTATGGGCGAGGGTTTTGTGCTTGCACTCAGTTTATCACATTGATAATCATTAGAATGTTGGTGTCACGCTATCAATGTATATGTGGTGAAAAGGTGATTCTTTTATCATGTGTATGTTTGATAGTTAGAAACTATTAAGATTAGTCAGATAATATTAGGATTAGGTGCGGTTCTTAAAACTAATACATATGGTATGTTCGTGACTCATAATAATATGATATGTTTTGAACCCCTCAGCGAATGGACGCCTATGGTCTGACTAGGATAAGTTCTTAAACTCATATTATTGTGGTAAGTCCTGAATTTCTGATGTGTAGTAAGTTTGCTGAATTGGGGTATAATTAAGTGTGAATGGAGTATTAAGGATGATAGGGATAGATAGACTTATTAAGCAATGGATCATTATAGAAAGTAGAGTTGATGAAGGAAGCATATGTTTTTCAAAACTTCTAGCTTTGCTAGATTTTCGAAATTTATTGACTTCGTGCCGATGGTTGTACTTTTAATTTTTAAAAAATGTTGGATCGCACTAGTGAACCAAAGAATTTTTAAAACAGTGCTATTATTCGTATGTCTATGCTAATTGTTTTGGCTAGAAAAAAATGATTTGAAATATATCAAAATGTATTTTTATATCATTAATGCATCATGGAACCTGGTGCAAAGATGATAAAAATGATGGGGTCATCAATGTAGTACTACTCAGTGTTGGATGTGATCTAATGATTGTCAACCCACTATGGTATGATGTAGTATGATTAAATCACCAAATAACGGAATCCTCAAACAGACTATAAATACAGTGCGGTATCATGACGTCATAAAAAGATTTTTGAGATTTCTTTAAGATGTGAGAATATATATATATATATATATATCTGTGTGTGTGTGTGTATAAGTATATTTCGATTGATGTTCGAATTATTGTAGAAGTCTAGGCTATTTGATTCAACTAGATGATTATTGAAAGATGTTCATGAAATTCAAGCGTTTATTGAAAAGTTATGCCAAGCCAAATTATTTTGGTGCGGATTCAAATGTTGAAAAGCTGAGGTGAACAACCCTATAAGGGGACATATTTTCGGAGACAATGGTTCCGAGCGTAACGCATATAGTCGTTACAAAACACTACGTTACGGCCCAACGTAGTGGTACAATAGGCTGGCCACCTAGTGTATGTGTGGAGGGTGTTTTCAGTCTTTGTGATTGAAAAACACTCTGGTTTGCAGTGTGAAGGATTGAGTTGAAGCACTAGTAAATCGAGAATAGAGTTCACGGTCTTGTGACCCCTCAGCACGATTTGGAATCTTTTAAATTCCTGAGTTATTCATACCGCTTCCCAATTATTGAGCAATTGTGAAAGATTATTGCTATTCTAAAAGGCGAATGTGGTAAGGATGATATTCCTTAGAAAGAAGTAAGTCGTAGAATGTGACACGGAATGATAAATATATTGAATAAGTGAGAAAAGAAATTTTTGAAATGAGAAGGAGATGAGTTATCAAAGAATAATGTAAAACTTTTAATAGAAAAGTTTAATAATTGTAGAAAGATCTTTGTGGGAAGAAGTGGTTATAGAACCCAATGAATGAATAAAATATTAACGTAAAATCTATTTTGATAGATTGAATGAATGAGGATTAATAAATAAAATTTCGAGGACGAAATTCTTAGAAAAATGGGTGAATGTAATATCCCGAGTGTTTGTGTATTGATCCTTAGAAAAGGAAATTAATAGGTTAAAGAATATATAATACTCAAAATAAAATTGAGTCTAAGCAAAAGGTTTTGAAATAAAAATCACTAGATTTTTTATCAAGAATGGTGGGGGTATGAAATATAAAACCTATATTAAGGTAAAGTGTTGAAGTTATTCAACGAAGAGATTTGATAAAAACCTGAGTAAAGTAAGGTTTCAGTGATTCCAAAGACGGAATCCTTATAAGGAGGGAAGGAGATGTGACAACCCGAATTTTTATAAGTTATTAAAATAGGAATTTAATAATTAAAATTCTTATTACGAGATGTTTTGAGTTTGAGTATGTATATGTATGTGCTGTATATTTTGAAGTATGTGTTCTGGTGTGAAGAGAAATATATATTCATATATTGAGAAAGTGAGGTTTAATAGTACACTGAGTTATTTGTTTAATCTATGTCTTCGATTCTAGGGATAGAATCTTTGTAAAAAAGGAAGAATACGACGATTTGATTGTTTGAATTGTGATTTTGAGGACAGAATCCTTGTAAGGAGGGAATGATGTAACATTCTAGAATTTTAATTATAATATTAAAATATTTATTGAATTATATAAATATTTAATGGATGTGTTTATCATTGAATAAATATTTGTTTAATTGATTTAATTTTATTTGGTTAATTATTTGTTAAATAAATAATTAATGAGTTAAGAAAATTATTATTATATTGATATTTCAGTTTGATGGTTAATTATACGTATTGAGTTATGTGATTAAATGATTTATTTAATAAATTGTTATTTGAATTAATTAATTAAGTATGAAAACTTAATTAAATATAGTGTGACAAATAACTATATTATAAGGAGTATTAAAATAAATTAAAGTAGTTTTAATGGAGTTTAATTTAGTTTTGCCAAACAAAGCTTAAAATATTAAGTCTTTAATTTTAAAGGGTTTTGCCAAATGGAGTCTTATGACTTTTGGGATTTTTGGATTTTTAAATAATATAAATAAAATAAATAATAAATATAATATATTTATAATATGTACGTTAGTTTGTAACTGATATTGCAATTAGTATGCATATTAAGGTTATCAGTTTTATTTTTACGCTTGGCCATATCTGTTTTCTTTACGCATACTTGGCTAAGTCTGAGAGATCAGAGAGAAACCTGAGAGAAAGCTTGAGAGAATTGTGAAAAGTTATGAGTTTTCGAAGTAATTAGCAGTTGATTAGCAAGGATTTCTTAAGCAACAAAAGGTATTTTTACATAACCTTAGTGTGTGTGTGTGTGTGTGTGTGTGTGTATATATATATATGTATGCATATATGAGTTACGACAAAATTTTGTTATGTGAATTCTAATTCTTTCAAAATTGTTGTTATGTAACTAAATCATGGTCGTTATATGTGATATAACGCTAGAGTTTATGTTTAAACAAGAAAATTGCATGCTAATTTCGGATAACAGTAGAAAATAATGACAGTGTATGTTTGTATGAATATTTTCTTATGTGGCTGGTGTAAGTATCAATTTTGATGGTCAATTCGTATGTTAAACTGCAAATTGAAGCTTGTCTATGCTAGTTCACTAAGAAACGAAGATAATGTAACTTGAACGAAGTGATTTGGTGAAGAATTGAAATCACAGTATTAATTTTTGGGAAGGATGTCAAAAAAATTAAGTTTTATATGAAAATGAAAAATTTGAGAAATTAAAATAGTTAATAGTGTTGTTAAATTGTTCTATGTTGATGAATATGTTAGCAATCATGTTCATGATAGTTTTATATTTATTGTATATGTTAATTTCACTGTTTTGTGAGTGAAATTCGTGTTAGTTGGCCTAAAAACTGTGCCAAAAATACATTCTGCAAAACTGAAACTGGTGCGTAGCGCGGGCGCGCGATTTTTGGCACGGGCGCACGGTAAACTAAGGTAATACTGGCGCGGCCACGCCAGTAGTCAATCGCAGACAGTGAAGTCTGCTACTTCTGCAGACTTTGGACATTCATTGTAACTTAGCTTAATGTTATGTTATTGTGTCAAATGTGTAATGACAAGGTTAAAACAGAATAGTATCATGTGGTTAGTAACTCTAAAATGTTAAGTTAGTAAATTGTGAAAATGATATGTATGATTTAAGAAACGTAATGAGCAATGATTAAGTGTTGTTAATTGTACACTTGTGATTCTGAAATGAATATTATAAGATATGGAATAGGGTTAATATAAAATCAATAATGATTCATAGCAAGACTTAAGCACTTGAGTGAACTTCGAGTATGAAATATAGTGAGATATAAGTTAAAAGTTAATACAATCAAATTGAACATTGTGTATTGATAATTGGAAGAATTATGAGATGTAGAGTAAAGTTTACATTAAAACTGCTATATGTGACTAATAGTTGATGTGTATGATTATATAATTGTGTAGGGCACGTGAAGTGCAGATAATTGTAAGCTGTTAAACTATTATTGGTAAACAACGATCAAGGCAAGTCTTTCAGTTCCTATTTGCTACGTGAACTTGATGATTAACTTTTTTAAGTCTTTATTGCAAATAACATGATGTGTTATAATTATGTTGAAAGAATGAAACGTTAAAGTCAACTTATGACTACGTTGATTGATTAAAGCATGTTGATTGAGTAAGGAACTCAATCTTTATATTAGTTATGTGAACTGTAGTCTGTATGCTATGATAGTCCAATGTTTAAGAGATGTATGTTGAGCATGCTATTATATGCTACGTGATGCATGAAAACTGTTAGATTTTGCTGGGCTGTCGAGCTCAACCTTGCAAATAACCATTTTTGTAGGTCAAGATTTTGAGGTAAATTTATGTGTTACTTGAAAGACATGAATCAGATATGATACTTGGTTGTGTTAGTATTATTTGAGCCATGTTTAAGGTTCCGAATAATGTATTAATGTTGAATTGTAATATCGTTTCATGATGTAAACTATTGTAGTATTAAATTGATTCTGAGATATTTAGATGTAAAGGTTAAAGGTTTTGGGAACAAGGATAGTTTGTAATAGAAAATTTTAATTATTCCTCAAATTTTCAATGGTTGTATTATCATTTAATGATGTAAAATTTGAGGTTGAATGTATTATTAACGATTGAAATCGAGAATTTAATATTATGAATTTTGGGGTCGTTATAGCTAACATCATCAGATCACCTCCAATGCTTCACTAGGTTTATTTGTTAACGGCTGATAATGTCAGGGCTGCCTAACCTTCGTTAAAATGTTCTTTAAGGGCTAACATCATCGTACCACCTCCGATGCTTCACTGGATTTAATTGCCAATAGCTGATAACGTCAGGGCTGTCTGACCTTCGTTGAAATGTGCTTCAACGGCTAACATGTATACAATCCCGCTGAGGAGAGATTTTTAATGAAATGTATGGGTTTGATCGGAATTACAACCCCAAGTTTATGGCATTGGACCTTTGTGAGGTATTGCCAAAGGTAGCTTAAAATAGTTGTGATCATCGACTTTGTTAACCCTGTGTTTGGACGAATACCAATGAATGATATGTAGACCCAGAGTTTAGTCTCTGAAAATCAGGATTTCAGGCTTTTTCGCTTAAACGCGTAGCATATTTTTTTCCTGATTTGACTTTTCAGCTTGTGGGACCTCTTTTGCAACTCAAATTGTATAGAGTTGGACGGGGTGAGGATCACCTAGGATAGACGCAGGTAGACCCGCGACCATCCGTGGGTTCTACTTCAGACAACTTTCCCTTTCATAAGTTATTTTCAATTGAAGCCACACAAAGAATCTGAGAGTTCTTCTTCAGATTTGCTGAGTTCGGACTATTTTCTGCAAAATTCATCACCGTACAAGTGTTCTGCACTATCCTGGTAACGTATGCATGTCATCTTTTTTAGTTTTGTCTGTTGGAAAGTAAGTTATCACACGAAATGCTTGTAAACACATAGTAGTGAATATGCATGCTCATATTACTTGATTAAAATTATTCAACACAGTAAATGTTAGTATTTAGCCAAGCTGAACGTATTGATGTGAAAAAAATTAACTTTTGAAATAGTCAATTTGGCGCCTTTTTCTGCTATTTCTTATCCTCTTTTAAAATAAATGAGCAAAGGTTGTTAAGCAAAGTAATCCTGGTAATAGGTTACCCTTATGGATTATGACTTTGATATTTTTCATGCATATATGATGTTTATAACTGTGAGTTAGTGTGCTACTGAATGACCACCTAGTCATGCCTATGCGCATGTGGATAATCCTTTTTACAAAGGAGACTCTGGCAAAATTTTTCCATGAGTCTAGGCATTGAAATGATATGCATTTTTAACTCTACTGTAGGCGTATGTTAAAGTAATGCATGCATGCATATAGACATAAAATGCATTTAATAAGCTCCAAGTTAGAATTTACCACACTCTTTCTGAGATGATTTGGAGACTTATGTCCAAATATATGGATCCAGACTGTGACACCCCCAAATTCGGGTTACCTGACCCCCGAGTTTGGTGCTCACGATCCACAATATAAATAACATTTAACTACCCATTTAATTATAAATAGGAACATACACCTCATTAACTGATATAGTTAATACATTACCCCATATTCTCTAACCTTAACATTCCAATCATATGCTTTAGTTATACAAAAAGGGTTTACAAATACAACATAATAAATAAGTTCATTATAACTATGCTATCATTATGCCTTTGCCTTTGTCCTTCACAGCACCTCCTGCCACTTCGTCCCTAGCTGAAAAGTTTTATTTAGCAAGGGTGAGCAACGAAATTGCCCCGCAAGTTAAGACATACAATGAATGTATAAGAATCAATAATAATAGACTATCTAATTTGATAGAATATTACCAAAGTTCGGAGAACTTTGAAATAGCTGAGCAATTCTTTAATTAGCTAACAAGTCTTCTCGCATTCTAAGCAACACAATAATCTGATAATGAAAGAGTACAATGCTTTCAAAGTTTCTACGATATTCAAATGAATAATCAAGAATCAATTCTACGCAATAATAAAGTGGACTGTTTTTCAGATTTATGCTGAGCGATCCATTAGATCTTGAACTTCTCTTCTCGAGTAACTATCAAAGATTGGACTTTGATATACCCAGGTGTATCTGATAATTATAAAGATTAAATTATACCCCTCTGCAAGTACTTAGAGCAGCCAACTCCTTGTATCCTATATTATGCATCATACTCAAAACGCGCACAAAAGCCGATATACGACCAAATATGTTCCCTTTATATAAAAGGTTATTCTTCTCAGTCTCTGAATCAGAATTTGATTTAACAACGAAATACAATGATTTCAATATCTAATCACTTCTCTTCTCAAACCTATCAAGTTTTCTTTTTCGATCTAGCCGAAATAACTGGCATTGATCTATCAATAATAATTGAATTTGTAAGACCCCGAATTTTATAAAATAAAAGTATTCAATTTTTCTATTTAGTAAATGGTTAAATTGATAAAAAGTTAAAGTTAAGGGTGATATATGAATATTTTTCAAAATAAGCAAGTGGTTATAAAATATTAATTTTGTCGGGGAATATTCGTTTGGTCGTGGAATATTCTTGCTGTCCGAAAATATTCGTACGACGGCGCAACCACTTGTGTGCCCCATAATAGAATAATTGTCGGATGAAAAAAATAACAAATATGAGTTTTTACAAATAACGACGTAGTTATTACCGTTAACACTGTTGGAATACCCGGTGGTTAAAAAACAGTAATACGCGTGGTTGCACAGTAGCACACGGTATTGCACAGTATTGAATTATTGATTCTTACGTAAGAAGGCACTACTCAATAATTGTTACAGTAATTACTGTTTAATATTTTATTTTATTGATTCAATAATTGCTGCGTTGATATTTTATATTATTGTTGTTTCAATAATTGTCATTGCACAGTATTTCCCATTATAAGATCATTAATTCATATTATTTGAATAATATTATTAGATACCATTATTGGAAATGTCTAGAAAGTTCTGTCAAGGAGAGCTTTGGTCACCTAATTGCGCGCTAGTAAGGTGAAATCCTTATCGAAAAGTCCCCTCTTTCCTGGGAACGACCTGGTTGTCATAATTGTGATTCTGTAATATTATTTGTGAATAATTATTTATTGATTTATATGATAAGGAAATGTGGATATAAATGATGGATTTATTTATTTTATGTGGTTATAAATGAAGGAATTAATGCTGGGGTATTTTATCAGTATTTTGTCGGAATGGAAGTATTAAAAATCGTCCGTATGTGGATTTCGGGCATTTTCTGTTTGGAATTTGAAAAAACTTAAACTTACACAGTTGTAGAGAATTAAATTTCCTATGTGAAGGATATGAAATTCGAATTTTTCTGATGAAAGAGCTATTTATTATGTATTATTGAAGTTTCAGAAATTAAAATATTTTTATTAAAAATATGGGTGGGCCCCACTTTTGGTTGGTGAAGAAATGTGCTGAAATTTTTGGTGGGTGGAAATAGTAGCAGGTAAAGCCATCAGGTTGTAGGTCAAATCTGCTTTGGCATTCTAACATTTTCCTATAAATAGGGTGCTGAGTTAGAATTGAAAATCACACTAGAAACAAGTTTTTTCTCTTTCTCTCTCTATATTATCGAGCGTATTTTGTGAGTATTTAGATACTTTGTGAGTTGCTATTCAACAGTGCAAGTTTCCTTTAGCCTTATACCTGATATTTCAGCCGGAAGTACGGTTCTTTTAAGGTACGGGATTGTAAGGGATGTTATTTTCTTCATAATGATGTTATTCTTTCAATATCATTATACTGAAATATTGATATGGATTTTATTGTGGAATTTCTACCTTTTTCATGTCGGGGTTACTATTCACGTAAACGACACTATTCACGTATACGGCACTATTCATGTATATGACACTCTTTACGTATATGACATTATTACATATATGGTACTATGTACAAATACGGAGTACTATTCACGAGTTACTATTCATGAGTTACTATTCACGAGTTACTATTCATGAGTTACTATTCATGAGTTACTATTCACGAGTTACTATTCATGGGTACTATTCACAACAAAATTGGTTTTTTTTTCTGACCAAATTATCGTTGATTTATGAATCTTACTCTTGAAATTAAATCCATATTTTGATCATATTATTTTTATTATCATATATAATATTTTTATAACCCTGGTGTTGAAATTTCTCTTTGACTTGAGTGTAAAGATTGGTAGATTATTGGTATGATCGTGACTATGGATTCTCTTTGGCCGGTAGAGCAAAGATGAATTGTTGACCGGTATGATAATGACCATTGAATTTATAATTGAATGTCTTTAGCTTAAGTGCAAAGGTGAATTGATCAACATGGTTATAATTATTATTTATGTAAATTTTGAAATGATTATATATTTCTTTGAGATATTAATATCTTTGGCCTATAGTGCAAAGATGATCTGTTGTTGAATATCTTTGGCTTGCAGTGCAAAGATGATCTGTTGTTGAATATCTTTGGCCTGTAGTGCAAAGATGATCTGTTGTTGAATATCTTTGGCCAATAGTGCAAAGATGAACTGTTGACGAATATCTTTGGCCGTAGCGGAAAGATGAATTTATCAGTATGATTATGAACAGGAATTGTGATTTGGTATAACCATGATCTTTGATGTTTCAGGTAAATACATGTGATAAAAATTATCTTCGTCATGGATAAGAAGAGAAATTTAGAACCACAATTATGATTATAAGTTATTCATATGATTGTGGACCAGAACGTTGATTGATGTTGCAGGGATAAAACATTGTTGGTGGATTTTTAATATGGAGAAGATAATAGACTTTGTGGTCTATTTGACTCTTCTAATGGATTGCTCGTTCCGCTGCAACTATGGTTGAAAAGTTTTATCATCTAGCATATGTTCTAAATCTCTGATTTATTACTGACGAAGGCTATTGATAATTTAATTATCTTTAGTCATGATATTCTTTACTGGGCAAATTGAGCTCAACCTTTTGCTTCACAATTCCTTTCAGGTAATAAATGTGTAGCTGGGTCTAGCGGGGGTAACAGGAGAATAGAACGGTGGTCTATAGCTGTTGAGGTTCTCCCTAAATAGTATGAAAATAATTTTATTGAGAACTTTAGATAAGTGTGTCATATTGTATACATCATTTTATATTTAATTTTGGTGAACCGAATAGGGTGAGGTGAACCCAACTTTGGAAGGGTGTTTGCCACTATCATACAAGATGTCTAATGACATACAACCTCGTGTTATCATAAGACAGGGTTGTGCACGTCTACTTGCTGAGTATATCTACGAGCACTACCTATATGATCTTGGAGTTTGGTTGAAATATAATTTTCAATTGCAGACAGTGGAGATAGTGATATGTCAAGAGAAGACTCACCATTGGAAAGAACATGATAGTAATCTTCTCATTTTTCTTTGGGGTCTATTGGGTCAACCAAGGATAATTCTGTGGACATATGATATCTATCATAACCTAGATGCATGGCCTCCCATGTACGAAGGTTTCCTTGAGTATTTTCTGAAGATTTTAATTTCTAAAACAGTTATTGACTGTACCTTTATGTAAGGTGCTATTGTGATGTGCTATCAAAGGTTGGGATGAGAGTCATAGTTGGTATATATTTGTATTAAAACTCACAACATATGTGTTGTTGTATTTTGCACGGCAATTGTAGTAATAAAGTTATAGTTGTTTTCTGTACCATGTATTTGGCGACACAAAATAGGTTGGATGGATTGGACCTATTATGGGGGTTGTCACAGTTGGTATCAGAGCTTAGGGATATGATCTCTGGCGGAGATCCAGGATTAGAACTAGGAAGGGAGAGACGAGTAATATCCTTCACTAGTGTGTGTCCTACCTAAGCTAAATTTTCTTACTTAAGTTGACAAATTGTGATATGTCAATTAACCTTTGTTTTGAAGCTGTATTTTAGAATGATATCTGAAATACAGGAGATGAGCAACGGAGAAATCATGATGACAGGGAAGATGGAATCTAAAATGAAAGCAAGGTATTCTCAAATCTTTGAAATACCAGGTACGTAAATTTTGGGGACGAAATTTCATAAGGAGGGGAGATTGTATGACCCCGAATTTTATGAAATAAAAGTATTCAATTTTTCTATTTAGTATAAACCCTAGTTACTAATATGAAAAATACGTAAACTAATGAATGATACGTCTGACACCAGTCAGAATCGTTTTTTAATTAATTCCAACCCTTAAAATTAGAAATTAAAATAAGCAGCTCAGCAGCAGTAGTCATAGCGAGCGGGAGCACGCTGTCCCTTAGTAATTCTCACGCGGGCGCGCGACTTGCAGTGTGCCATGTCTGGTCCAGCCGGGTGGTCACGCGGGCGCGCGTGTGCTGGCTTGTATAGATGTGCGGCTGCGCGGCTTCTGCAACTTGGAGTTCTGGTTCTGCTGCTGCAACTGATCTGTTCTACTACTCATTCATTTGTCCATCCATGCTTAGTCTCTTGCTCCACTTGATCCTCACACCATGCATCCATAGCCTCATGCCATCTAATACCACCAAATTATGTCATATCTGCACTTTTACATCAAAGGGATTTCTAAGTACATGCAATGTAAAATAAACAAAATGCAACTGAAAACACACTAAAATGTACTTAAGATAAGCGTAGTTCGCGTGAATTGATATCCAATAAGTAGGTATAAAACCCACTTATCAAATACCCCCAAACTTAAACTATTGCTTGCCCTCAAGCAATGCATACACATAAAACACTGAAAATGCAACTACATGTTATTCCACTAAATCATGATGCAAACGAGTCTCACATTGTGCCAGCCATAACAAAATTTTAGTCCAAAATGCCTCAGCGAATTATCTAGATTCAAGAATACAAATTCAAACTGAACTATAGGCATAATATCATACACTCAAATAATTCACATATGCTATTGAGATGCTTTGTGTGTTTGTTGTGTTCACCGAAACTTGCTTTAAGCAAAGAATACATATGCTAAACTGCTCAAAACAGAAAATTACATTCTAAATCAAGACTATATATACTTATGCAACAAAGACTGTACCAACATATCAAAACAAACTAAGGTGCAACAATGGGCTTAACTGCTTTATTGCTACTCACGAGGGCGATTTTCGCTCTTTCCCGCGGTATTTATTGCTATTTTTTTATATACATAGCATACCCATGTTTTCCCAAAGTTTGAATATCAATGTTTTAAACAGTCTACGTTCACTTTCCACATATTTCCCTTTTTTTAAATCTACATTTTCTATTGAGCACTGCAACACATAATTCTTATACATACAAGTGATTGTGAACACGTCCGTGCAAACCAAAAACATCTAAACAACAACATGAATTTCACCGTGTAAAACATTATAACTAGGTTCATGTTATCCAAAGTACTCAACAATCCTTCAAAATTTACTATCATCATCGGCTTAGACTAAATTTTCATAAAGCTAGACTTTATGAGACATATGCAAACTAAACATACACATATAATAAACAAAAATTTTGACAAGCAAACTACTATATGCAATATAAACATGCAGAATGTAAACTAAACATGCAAATACTATATGCAACTATACTACCACCCCAATAACAAAAACTTGTTGACTCTTTTTCAGTTCTAACAAAAGAGCTCTAACTCATGCAAACATACATGTGTCAACAAGTAATACAGAGTAAGTAAAGTATCGATCCCACAGAGAAAGTTGTCTAATTTAAATCACTATGCATCAATTAAATCAATATATTTATATGCTTAAACTAATGAATATAATTGGTGAAAAACTCTAATTGCAACTAACGACTAAAACAAAAATAAAAATGTAATAAATCAAATCTGAAAGTAATGGGACCCTAACTTCATTTAATACTTCATCTAATCACCACTATCATGCAAGAATTGTTCACATATCACAGGAGACTAGCTAAGAGCACTAATAGAGTCATAGCCATATTTTAATGTACTATGACCTACTTACACAGCATTCACAAGCGATAGAATCCATGTAATCATCAATATAACCAAAATCACTATATGTCTATGTGAAATTGTAACCATATTGAATTTAAGCACAAGCCCTTATTCTAACTCATATGGTGAAACAATATATGTCTATCTGGTTCACGAAATACACAAGCCATACAAAGCAACCCTATATACGTATGCTATCATGATTACAATCCATACTTGCATGTTCATTTTCAATTCCATACAAGTACTGAAAACGAATGGTGATTAAGCATTCATATATGCAAAACAACCATGATAGAAATCCCATATGATATGTAAAACAGTCCAGCATTTAAGCATGCAACTAAACTACATATTAAAATCCTTTAGAATCCCATAATGGAGTTTAGTTCATGACTGAACCAAAAGCCATTATGGGATCAAAGCTAACCATGGCCAATAAATAAACAATTAAAAGATAAAAGATATAAACGATCAAATCCAATTGCTGATTATAATCCACTAGTAACGTTCAGATCCTCATAAAAATCCAGTAAAATACTAATAATTATCCACAATGATAGAAAATCCCAAGAAGAATTAGAAAAGTTAGAGTTTAGGCTTCGTTCTACGTTAGAATCTCTCTCAGAGTGTAAACCCTAGTTACTAATATGAAAAATACGTAAACTAGTGAATGATACGTCTGACACCAGTCAGAATCATTTTTTAATTAATTCCAACCCTTAAAATTAGAAATTAAAATTAACAGCTCAGCAGCAACAGTCATCACGCGCGGGGGCGCACTGTTCCTTAGTTATTCTCGCGCGGGCGCGCGACTTGCAGTGTGCCATGTTTGGTCCAGCCGGGTGGGCGCGCGTGTGCTGGCCTGTATAGCCGCGCGGCTTCTGAAACTTTGAGTTTTGGTTCTGCTGCTGTAACTGATCTGTTCTGCTGCTCATTCCTTTGTCCATCCATGCTTAGTCTCCTGCTCCACTTGATCCTCACACCATGCGTCCATAAAACCCACTTATCAAATACCCCCAAACTTGAACTATTGCTTGCCCTCAAGCAATGCATACACATAAAACACTGAAAATGCAACTACATGCTATTCCACTAAATCATGATGCAAACGAGTCTCACATTGTGCCATCAATAACAGAATTTTAGTACAAAATGCCTCAGCGAATTATCCAGATTCAAGAATACAAATTTAAACTGAACTATAGGCATAATATCATACACTCAGATAATTCACATATGCTATAGAGATGCTGTGTGTGTGTGTTGTGTTCACCAAAACTTACTTTAAGCAAAGAATACACATGCTAAACTGCTCAAAACAGAATATTACATTCTAAATCGAGACTATGTATACTTATGAAATAAAGACTGTTCCAACATATCAAAACAAACTAAGGTGCAACAATGGGCTTAACTGCTTTATTGCTACTCACGAGGGCGATTTTTGCTCTTTCCCGCAGTATTTATTGCTATGTTTTTTTATTTATACATAGCATACCCATGTTTTGCCAAAGTTTGAATATCAATGTTTTAAATAGTCTACGTTCACTTTCCACATATTTCCCTTTTTTTAAAACTACATTTTCTATCGAGCACTGCAACACATAATTCTTATACCTACAAGTGATTGTGAACACATCTGTGCAAACCAAAAGCATCTAAAACACAACATGAATTTCACCGTGTAAAACATTATAACTAGGTTCATTTTATCCAAAGTACTCAACAATCCTTCAAAATTCACTATCATCATCGGCTTAGACAAAATTTCCATAAAGCTAGACTTTGTGAGACATATGCAAACTAAACATACACATATAATAAACAAAAATTTTAACAAGCAAACTACTATATGAAACATAAACATGCAGAATGTAAACTAAACATGCAAATACTAAATGCAAATACTACATGCAACTATACTACCACCCCAATACTCCCAAACTTATAATATTTAATGTCCCACTGAATGAAGGTAAAGGGTTAAAGAAAACTCCATTAATGACCTGCCGTACCTCCCTTTGCGGGTGGTGAAATTGGTGGTGGATATGGCACAGCTGTCCTAAATTGAGGCCACTCAAGTGTTGTCCCTTGTAGTGTAAAAGCCTCTGCCAACGACATCGTGAGACCCCGTTGCAAATGCTAAAAAATTTTAGTACATGGCGTCAACTTTTCGCTCCAACCTTTGCAGCTGTCGATCCCCAGTTACAGTAGTAGCTCGAGCAGATGGTCCTACTTCATCTGTCTAAGAGGGCTGTTGTGGTGGCTATGGGAAAGTGGGCTGAATGATAAAACCTAATCCTTTCAGATGCGGTTCACCTCTTGTCCAATCCTTGAATTTTGCAATGATGGCGTGGGTGATATCCTGGCTTGGGTTTTGAATTTGCTCATTGTCCTAATGGCAGCCCTGATGAGCACATAGCATAGCTACAGTTGAGGCATGGGGAATACTCCTCGTAGTGCTTCCCCACAGATACTTCAAAATGTTTTGGTGAATCAGATGGCCCACGTCAATGCACTTGCCCGTAATTATATCCCACAAAATTATGGCTCTCTCCGTTGTGATTTCATGCTGATGAGACAACGGAACAAGCTTCGCACAAATGAACAGATTCCACGCCTTTGCATATCGATTTAGGGCTGCAGCTGGAAATATGTGAGGCTGATTTGTGCCGACTTTATAGGTCCATTTCGTGCCTAGCACGCACAATTTTAGCAATGACCAATTCCAAGTCCGTTTCCATATGTGCATCTGCTACCCAATTCGCAGACCCATTCGGTGGTGTGTCAGTTAACTTGAAAATTGCTCTAATTGCAGGAGGTTTGAAATCCACTTGCACGCCGCGCACCACAGACAACCCACTCATTGCTGCCTTCGTATTCGCATAGAATTCTCTGACAATTACCATTAGGATAGGCATGGGCGTGGTAGCCAATCCAAGCCATCCTCTTTCGCGAATCATGTTACATAGCTGACCATCTTGCCCTTCAGGCTTGAACCCTCTTTCTTTCATAAAGGTTTTGGTCACAATTCGATAATACTCCTGCTGGGCTTCCAAATCCATAAACTTAATATGATCAACCATATCCTCCCCGTGACTGCCAGAGGACGATGAGGAAGATGATGACATGGAGCGAGCACGCTTAGGACCCATTTGCAGAAGATAGAGATAATGCATATGATTTGTTTGATGATGAGCGAGAGCCTATGATATGATAACCCCCAAACTCATTTTTGCAAACCCACTTAGAAACCCTAGCTTTAAACTACAATGTAGAAGTTGAGTAGGCGTGGAACGTGGAAGGAATCGTGGATGATTACGTGGTGGAGAGATTGATGGCTTCGATATTGTAACTGATAGAGATAAAGAGACGTGCGTTATGGAGACTGAGATGATTGCGCTTCTGTTATGATTTTAAATGAGAGCCCAAATGGTCCCTAACTCGTTTTTAAAGTTTTTTTTAAACTATCTCAGGCCAGTGTCGCGCGCTGCCGCGCGAGTATTCAATGTGTTTCGTGCGCGGGCGCGCGAGTATGAATTGGGCTATGATCGGCATGCCGCGCGGGCGCACACATTTATACTACATTCCTTGCGTGGGCGTGCGATCCTGATATCTGCACTGCTAATGTTCAACTCCAATCTGTATATCAGTGATGCCTTCAATTGTTGAAACCTATATAGACAGTAATTTACACTATCAAGACATGAATCAAAGACTAAAGAAATATTCACCTATTTAAAACTTTCTCAATATAAATCTTGCTACACACTCAATTATGCAAATCAGACAAACTATCAATAATGAAATAATGATGAACCAACTAAAACAATCTAAACTGAATAAGTAAAAAACCAATAGAGATAGAAGTAATGGGTTGCCTCCCATCAAGCGCTAAGTTATAGTCAATTAGCTTGACTGCCTCTGAATCTCAAGTTGAAGAAAGAGTTGAGGTGCTTTCCTGTCTGTCCACCTCACCCCTTGCTTTAATATTTCTTACTTTCGACAATTGCTGGACCTCCAAATCTGAATTTTCACCAGTTACACACCTCAACGGTTCATAGTTCACCAAATTCTTTTCATCGTTATTTAAGACCCGATCCACCGAATCAACCCGAAAATATTCTTCTTCATCTGTTGGGAACTTCATAGCCTTAAAGATGTTAAAGGTTACCTCCTGGTCATATACACGCATCGTGAGTTCCCCTTTTTGCACATCTATCGATGTCCTGCCTGTGGCTAAGAATGGTCTCCCCAATATGATTGGTATGTTTTTATCTTCCTCGTAATCCAAAATGATGAAGTCAGCCTGAAAGATGAATTTTTCCACATTCACTAATACATCTTCAATAATTCCCTGTGGGTATGTGATGGATCTGTCAGCTAACTACAACAAAATATTTGTCGACCTTGGAGCTGGTAATCCCAACTGATTGAACAATGATAAGGGCATCAGATTTATACTTGCCCCAAGATCACACAAACATTTATCAAAGTTCATCTTTTCGATCGTGCATGGAATTGTGAAACTACCCGAATCCTACAGCTTCAGAGGTAACTTCTGCTAAAGCACTGCACTGCACTCCTCTGTCAAGGCTACTATCTCAAAGTCGTCTAATCTCCTCTTCCTTGACAATATACCTTTCATGAACTTTGCATAACTTGGCATTTGTTCCAATGCCTCAGCAAAAGGTATGTTGATCTGCAGCTTTTTAAATACCTCCAAGAATTTGCTGAACTGTTTATCTTCCCGCTGCTTATTCAATCTCTGCGGATACAGTACCTGAGGGTGAATTGGTGGTACTGAATTTATAGGCTTCTCAACTAACCTTGCTTTATCTTTCTCTTCATGCTGAACCTCAAGATTTTCCAGATTTTCTTTCTCAGCAGTTGCCTGCTTTGCCTCGCGTGGTCGCGCTGCCGCACGGCCTCCCTTTGTAAATCAGGTGCGGCCGCGCCTAGTGATTTTTTTATATACTGCTTCCCAGACCTGAGTGTTATAACTTGACACTATTCATTTCCTTCTCTTCGTGGATTTGCCTCTGTATTACTTGGCAATAAACCCTGGGGCCTGTTGTTAAGCATGCTCACCATTTTCCCCATCTGAGTTTCCAGATTCTTAATAGCCACTACTTGGCTCTTGATCATAACCTCAGTGTTTGCCATGTACTTCAACATCATCTCCTTTATTTCTAATTTCTTTTCTTACGGAGGTGCAGATGGAGTGTGATATTGTTGTTGGGAAAATCCTGGTGAAAACGGTGGTTTTGGTGTAAACTGTGGCTGAGATGGCTGTAGCTGAAATTGTTGATTCTGTTGATTCCCTTGGTTATTTGACCAACTGAAGTTTGGATGATTGCGGTTGTTGGGGTTGTATGTGTTCTGAAACTATCCTTGGTCTTTCTTGTAATTTCCCACATACTGTACCGACTCCGAGCTAATAGCACATTGATATATGGAGTGTGATCCTACACAGATCTCACATATGAAGGTAACTATTTTCACTTTACTTTTGGCCAATGAATCTATTTTCTTTGCCATAGTTTCCATCTGTGCCGATAACTGAGTAATAGCATCTACCTCCAACAAACCTGCAACCTTGGGTTGTGGCATCCGAGATGTAGGATTTTGAAAATCATTTGCTGCCATCGTCTCGATAAGGTTATAGGCTTACTCATAACTCTTTGCCCACAATGCTCCTCCTGCAGCTGCATCTATAATAGGTCTCGACTGCCATCCCAATCCATTGTAAAACGTGTTGATCAGCATCCAATCTGGCATGCCATGGTTTGGACACTTTCGAAGCATCTCTTTGTATCTCTCCCAAGCCTCGTATAATGATTCACCCTGTTGTTGTTAGAACTGAGAGATAGCTGTCCTCATCTTCGCCCTCTTAGCCATTGGGAAAAATTTGGCTAAGAATTTTTGGGCTAAGTCCTCCCATATAGTAATTGATCCAGCAGGTAAAGAATGCACCCAACTCCTTGCTTTATCCCTCAAAGAGAATGGGAACAAACTCAGTCTAATAGCATCCTCCGTCACCTCATTGTATCTGAATGTAACATAAATTTCAATAAAGTTTAACAGGTGTTCATTCGGATCATCTATAACAGCACCCCCAAACTGTACCAAATTCTGCACCATCTGAATAGTGCCCGATTTAATCTCGAATGTATTGGCTGCTATCGCTGGTCTGACTATGCTAGACTGTAGTCCATTAATATTGGGCATGGAATATTCTTTTAGAGCCCTATGCTCCTCTCTTTGCTCTTCTCCTTGTGCCTCGGCTGCCACATTAGATGTAGTACTTTCTAACTGTGCTTGTAAATTTCTACGAACACTCGCTTTCAAACCTCTCCCATTTATGTTGTCCTAAGCAGGTGTTAAGTTGGGGTTGGATGACCGCGTGCGCATAAAAATTTATACAAGTTCCTGAAACAAAAAACAAAAACAAAAATAGAAATGAGATAAGATTAGATTTGTCTAAGTCATACAATATAGCATAAAACTGATGATGATTATTTAAATTTAAACGTCTTTCTCCGGCAACGGCGCCAAAAACTTGTTGACTCTTTTTTAGTTCTAACAAAAGAGCTCTAACTCATGCAAGCATACACGTGTCAACAAGTAATACAGAGTAAGTAAAGTATCGATCCCACAGAGAAAGTTGTCTAATTTAAATCACTATGCATCAATTAAATCACTATATTTATATGCTCAAACTAATGAATATAATTGGAGAATTGCTCTAATTACAACTAACGACTAAAACAAAAATAAAAATGTAATAAATCAAATCTGAAAGTAATGGGATCCTAACTTCATTTAATACTTCATCTAATCACCACTATCATGCAAGAATTGTCCACATATAACAGGAAAGTATCTAAGAGCACTAATAGAGTCATAACCATTTTTTAATGTACTATGACCTACTTACACAACATCCACAAGCAATAGAATCCATGTAATCATCAATATAACCAAAATTACTATAAATCTATATGAAATTGCAACCATATTGAATTTAAGCACAAGCCCTTATTCTAACTCATACGGTGAAACAGTATATGTCTATCTGGTTCACGAAATACACAAGCCATACAAAACAGCCCTATATATGTATGCTATCTTGATTATAATCCATACTTGCATGTTCATTGTCAATTCCATACAAGTACTGAAAAGTAATGGTGATCAAGCATTCATACATGCAAAACAACCATGATAGAAATCCCATATGATATGTAAAACAGTCCAGCATTCAAGCATGCAACTAATCTATATATTAAAATCCGTTAGAATCCCATAATGAAGTTTAGTTCATGACTGAACCAAAAGTCATTATTGGATCAAAGCTAACCATGGTCAATAAATGAACAATTGAAAGATGAATGATAGAAACGATCAAACCCAATTGCTAATTATTATCCACTAGTAACGTTCAGATCCTCATATAAATCCAGTAAAATACTAATAATTATCCACAATGATAGAAAATCCCAAGAAGAATTAGAAAAGTTAGAGTTTAGGCTTCGTTCTACGTTGGAATCTCTCTCAAAGTGTAAACCCTAGTTACTAATATGAAAACTACGTAAACTAATGAATGATACGTCTGACACCAGTCAGAATCATTTTTTAATTAATTCCAACCCTTAAAATTAGAAATTAAAATAAACAGCTCAGCAGCAGCAGTCATCGCGCGCGGGCGAGCGCTGTCCCTTAGTAATTCTCGTACGGGCGCGCGACTTGCAGTGTGCCATGTCTGGTCCAGCTGGGTGGGCGCGTGTGTGCTGGCCTGTATAGCCGTGCGGCCGCGCAACTTCTGCAACTTTGAGTTCTGGTTCTGCTGCTGCAACTGATCTGTTCTACTGCTTATTCATTTGTCTATCCATGCTTAGTCTCCTGCTCCACTTGATCCTCACACCATGCGTCCATAGCCTCATGCCATATAATACCACCAAATTATATCATATCTATACTTTTACATCAAAGGGATTTCTAAGTACATGCAATTCAAAATAAATAAAATGCAACTAAAAACACACTAAAATGTACTTAAGATAAGCGTAGTTCGCGTGAATTGATATCCAATAAGTAGGTATAAAGCCCACTTATCACTTACTCTTGAAATTAAATCCATATTTTGATCATATTATTTTTATTATTATATATAACATTTTTATAACCCTGGTGTTAAAATTTCTCTTTGACTTGAGTGTAAAGATTGGTAGATTATTGGTATGATCGTGAGTATGGGTTCTCTTTGGCCGGTAGAGCAAAGATGAATTGTTGACCGGTATGATCATGACCATTAAATTTATAATTGAATATCTTTAGCTTAAGTGCAAAGGTGAATTGATTAACATGGTTATAATTATTATTTATGTAAATTCTGAAATGATTATATATTTCTTTGAGATATTAATATCTTTAGCCTGTAGTGCAAAGATGATCTGTTGTTGAATATCTTTGGCTTGCAGTGCAAAGATGATCTGTTGTTGAATATCTTTGGCCTGTAGTGCAAAGACGATCTATTGTTGAATATCTTTGGCCAGTAGTACAAAGATGAACTGTTGACGAATATCTTTGGTCGTAGCAAAAAGATGAATTTATCAGTATGATTATGAACAAGAACTGTGATTTGGTATAACCATGATCTTTGATGCTTCAGGTAAAGACAGGTGATAAAAATTATCTTCGTCCTGGATGAGAAGAGGAATTTAGAACCACAATTATGATTATAAGTTATTCATATGATTGTGGACCAGAACTGTTGATTGATGTTATAGGGATAAAACATTGTTGGTGGATTTTTAACATGGAGAAGATAATAGACTTTGTGGTCTATTTGACTCTTCTAATGGATTGCTCGTTTCGCTGCAACTACGGTTGAAAAGTTTTATCATCTACCATATGTTCTAAATCTCTGATTTATTACTGACGAAGGCTATTGATAATTTAATTATCTTTAGTCATGATATTCTTTACTTGGTTAGTTGAGCTCACCCTTTTACTTCACAATTCCTTTCAGGTAATAAAAGTGTAGCTGGGTCGAGCGAGGGTAATAGGAGAGTAGAACGGTGGTCTATAGCTGTTGAGGTTCTCCCTAAGTAGTATGGAAATAATTTTATTGAGAACTTTAGATAAGTTTGTCGTATTGTATACATCATTTGATATTTATTTTTGGTGAACCGAATAGGGTGAGGTGAACCCAACTTTGGAAGGGTGTTTGCCACTATCATACAAGATGTCTAATGATATACAACCTCGTGTTATCATAAGACAGGGTTGTGCACGTCCACTTGCAGAGTATATCTATGAGCACTACCTATATGATCTTGGAGTTTGGTTGAAATATAATTTTCAATTATAGACAGTGGAGATAATGATATGTTAAGAGAAGACTCACCATTGGAAAGAACATGATAGTAATCTTTTCATTTTTTTTGGGGTCTATTGGGTCAACCAAGGATAATTCTGTGGACATATGATATCTATCATAACCTAGACGCATGGCCTCCCATGTATGAAGGTTTCCTTGAGGATTTTCTGAAGATTTTAATTTCTAAAATAGTTATTGACTGTACCTTTATGTAAGGTGCTATTGTGATGTGCTATCAAAGGTTGGGATGAGAGTCATAGTTGGTATATATTTGTATCAAAACTCACAATATATGTGTTGTTGTATTTTATACGACAATTGTAGTAATAAAGTTGTAGTTATTTTCTGTACCATGTATTTGGCGACTCAGAATAGGTTGGATGGATTGGACCTATTTTGGGGGTTGTTACAGAATTCTCTTCTCGAACCTATCAAGTTCTAACAAATGTTCGTCTAGCCAAAACAATTAGGTAAGACATGTTTCAATACGATTAAACAATATACATAATTTAACTGTACTATTTGAAATCAATAATAGCTTCTACGGATGTGAATATCCAACAATAATTATTCTACAAGTATATTCTCAGAATCACTAATTCAATTTGAATTAATAAACATGCACTAACTGCGAATAATCAACAATAATTTCTTGGACGTGGTCTAATTAACAATAATTAACCACCATAATAATTGAATGAATATAACTCAAGGTTTAGTTAAGGAAACTTGCCTTCTCCGCTGATTACTACTACACAATAAACTTATTTGCGTTCGAAAGACCTATAACCAATAATATCGGTCTCACAATTAGCACAATAATTTATAACACGTAATACTGTAGTTCATAGTTAATCTTTCTCCTAGGCACATTACGACATAGCCACATCAGTGTTCATAACCTATATAAACACCTATCAAGTCTAACTAGTTCGGTCTGGTTGAACTTCGGTCTATTCTCGATGTACTGGTCACCCTATCCGATAATTTACACCTTTATTGTCAATTAAACTTGGTCTTTAACCTTCAATATTATTTTAGATAAATCAAATATCGTTTATAATATTTTTTGGAAGCTTTTAATAATTTTCTAATAATTATTATAATTTATAATAATTTTTCAAACACCGTAATCATTTTGAAATGATTTAAATATTAATTAATTCCATTATCATTAATATTTAATAATATAAAAATATTAATAAAATACTTGTCAAAATATTAAAGTTATTGCTAATAACTTAAAATATTTTTAAATCACCAATATTCTACTTAAACGATTTTTAAAATAATTAAAATTATTTTTAAATCATCACCATTAATATTTAAATATTAATAAAATTATTATAAAATATTAAAATTCCTTAATTATAACTTAAAATATTTTTAATTTTTTTTCTCCTTTTTAAATGATTTTTAAATCAAAAAAACCATTTTTAATTCATTTATTTAATATAATAATTAAATAAATCTAATATCATTAATATTAATTTATTAATGAGAATTCTTAAAAAATATTGAAAATTATATTTTATAATTCAAAATATTTTCCAACACTTTATACATATTTAAAATGATTTTTATACAATTAAAATTATTTTTAATTCATTTATTTAATATAACAATTAAATAAATCTATTATCAATAATATTAAATTATTAATGAAAATTCTCTAAAAATATTAAAAGTTACATTTTATAACTCAAAATATTTTTAAATACTTTATTCTTATTTAAAATAATTTTTTATAATATTAAATCATTTTTCTCTAATTTATTTAATACAGTAATTAAATAAATTAAATATCATTAATATCCAAATAATTATAAATATTAATAAAAAATGTCCCAAATAATTAAAAGTTATTTTTTCAGAATTTAAAATTATTTTTAAAACTATTTTTGTAATTTTTATAATTTATTTTCGATTTTTAAGTATTTTCTGAAAAATCAAAAATTAAAAAATAAATAAATCGTCGCTATAGCCCTTTAGCGACACTTTCTATCGTCTTAGATGTTCTTGAGCCTCAAGAACACTGTCAGACCAGTTTAAAGGGTGTCTTGTTTGACCGTTGGTAATTTCCAATCTATACTTGTTTTGGGCAATATTAAACATTGATCATGTAGTGTTTATGTAACACTACATGAATCAATCATCATCTCGTTCAAACAACATCACAACAAAGCGATCTGGCCAACCAAAGTCATTGTCAGACGGCTCCTGGGTTTTCCAGAAACCCAGGCAGTCTGAGTGGACACTTTCAAGCTATGATTTTGATTATGATTTTGATTATGATTTTGGTGGTTTAATAGTTCTAAGTTAGAGTCCATATGTCAAGGAACATTACCAAATCAATAGATCAGTCCAACAACAAAATAATAACCAGATTTAGCTCAATCAAACATGGTCAGAAACGGTGTTCATACACTTTCTGGAAATTCCAGAAAAGTGTTCTAGTGATCAGATGGTCAAGTTTGACCAGCCACTACATCAATCCTGTTAATGTTTTAAATGATCTAAAACCATGGATCTATAGTTCACATTACAGGCTACAAAATGGATACAAACACATAATTAAAACACACAATTCCTGACAGATCAAAGCGAGTGAAAAACTTGTCAAACGCTGATTACACTTTCTGGGTTGCCCAGAATGTACTCGGTCATGCCCGGTTAACGGGTTTTGACCAATTATAACTCACAATCCGGACATTCAACAACTGTGATTTCACTTCCAGATAAAAGACCATATGCCAAGCTACATATAACAACTTTAAAACAACAAAAATCATTAACGAACAAGAATCTGTGGCTCCTGACATTAGCTTGTCAGACCACAAATCTTGTTCTTGGACAGTTTTTAAAAAACTCAATTTTAAAGATCTTTGATGCTATGGATCTATGGTATATCACCATAGATCAACTAAAAACATCTTTTAAAACAAATATAAACACATAAACACAAAATGTTTCTTAACCATTAGGATCAAAAATTAAATTAGATTTATACCTTCTAGCTTTAAATTCTTGATCTTGATCTTACTAACTGATCTTGGTTGATCAAGGGGCTATTTTTAGGACTGATATACATGTATAATTCGGAGGTTTTAGGTGAGAGAGAGTTTGATGGGAGTTAGTACACAAATGGCCAACTTTTGTAACTTTTCTCTCTCTTTAATCTATATAACACTTAGATACAATGTATGATATGATGTTGCTGTCACTTAGAGGCTGATTTTGTAAGAACCCAAATTTTTAGAAATTATTAAAATAAGAATTTAGTAAATAAAATTCTTAAGCGTGAAATGGGTTCGAATAAAAACATTTATGTGTTATGAGGTATATGGTAACATAGGGTAATATGAGCTATGTAATAAGTGATGTTGTGTTTAATAAATATATATATCATTATATATTGTAGAGATGAATTAGTAAGAAGATGGATAAAAATTTATCTGTTGATATTAAATAATTTATGTGAAATTATTTTATAATAGTAAGTTGGTGACATTAAAATATCTTGATAGTCACAAATTTCTTGAGTATATGTACGAGTGGTATCAAGTCTAAGGCAGTGCAATCATACTCTTTAATGGTGGATGTATAGAAGCTGGGCTAAACGATTCCTTCAGAGAGTGGAGGTATATACGAATTAGTAACCGATCTAACTCACTGTGAAAGCAGTGTAGACGAGACGGAAACTAATTTGTTGGTTGTTTATGGGAAACCACTTAGTGTACTATATTGAATATCATTAAAGACTCGATGTGTGCTAGGTTTGGACTTCTGTATATGTACGTTGTTGGCGAGAGAAGAAAATCGATATATCTTTAGATAAATACTGGTTTGAGAATTATTGACTAATATTGGGATATGGTTAAATGTATAGATTAAATGAAAGGAGTAATTCACTTAAGTAAAATGGTGAATTAATATATGTGCTTTACATAAAGAAAATGAAATGATTATGTTAATTAATTTTGGTATTTTTATATATTACATAATATGGTAATATATGAAAGGGTTTAATATTTGAAAGATGTTAATGTAAAGATTGAGGAAGTTGTCATAGGACGATCGAATAATTATATGCATAGTGTATAATCTAAATAATTAATAGAGTAAATATTAATTATTCTAAGTGTAAAGGTTTTACATATTATATGTATGTAATTATTTAAGTAAGCTAAATAATTTAGCATTATGATAAAGTGTGACATAAACTTTATATTAAATAAATAATAAAATAATGTGGAATTAGAGAAAAGCCAAATGTGGTCTAGACCCTTAATATTTTATTATAGAAATAATGAGCTTGAGTTATATGTAACTCCAGTAAATGGGATAAATGAGTCTTGTGTGGTCTGAGTATTAAAGTTAAACTAGACTGAAGGTTTAACTGAAATTATTAAAAGAGAATTAATGATAATCATTATGATATTTAAGGGTGATAGGAAATAATGGGTTGAAAGTACTCAACTAAATTATATTTAGCCCAATTAAAATATTATTTGGACTAGCCCAATGTACATGAGATATAAGATTATATATGGGTGTATATTTAAAATATAAGTACATTTCTTATATGTGGGTAGGTACATATATATGTGTATTTATGTGCCAATAACTTAATTTAATGTAGTAATGATTATAATTGATTTAACAAGCCCAAAAAGGAATTTACCTTAGTAAAATTTGACCCATTTTTACTAAAAATTAGAGAGTTATAACTTTAGTCCCATATTCATTGTCCCTAATATGTATCAGCCGTGAGTTAGGCCATTGGCCTAGTCTACTGTTAATAATGAAAGTTGAGAGCTGATGATGGCTAGAGGAATGGAGGAGGAGCGAGTGGGTTACCAACTTTTCATTGCCCTTTGGCTTCTCATTCTCCCTACCAGTTCAAAACATTGTGTAAATGAATTGTCTAAGTATTGAATTCTTTATAAATAGAGACTCCCTCATCGTATTTCTCTTTTGTTGAGATGTCTAAGAAATGGCTATGGAGAGTCAATAAAATTGGAGAGCAATCAGCGGTTTGAAGGGCTATAGTTAGCAAATTCAAGCATCAAGAGGTAATAATTCTAAGATACACGCTCTTGATTTTCTAAGTTTGCACTTTCTTAGTAATGTCAAGAAACAGTCACTTTTGAGTCACAAATTTGATGGATAAATTTTATTGTAATCTATGAATTGTTGTTAGATACGAATTTAGCCAACAAAAGTTGAATGAATTCGTAAAACGAACCAAATTGGTTGAGAAACGAATTCGTGGTGAATGAATTCGCCAAACTTTTCAAAAATATGAAAATTTAGTATGAATATGAGTTTTGGATTAATCTTTGGGTTAGTTAATGTTTTTGAAGTGTTATAATTACTCTGTAGAAGGGTAGCTAAGAGTTTAACGAGTCCAACGAATCGAAAACCAACTGATTTGGACCTAAAATGAAGAAGTTATGAAGTTTTGAAGTAAAAACATTTAGGAAACTATAATCTGGGCAAGCCTCACGCGCGCGCGCGCGCAGGTACGCAGCTGGTGCTGGGCATTGGCGCGGGCATGCGGTAATGGTGAGGAAAAGCGGCGCGGCCGCGCCCTATGTGTGCTGACTTTGACTGCTATGACCTATTTTGGTAAAATGGCCATAACTTTCTCATACGAACTTCGATTGAAGTTATTCAAGATGATCCAGAACGAGGACGAATAGAGCTACAACTTTTGTTCTTTAAGTGTTTCAATTGGAGGTCGTTAGGAAGGGTCAAATTAGTCATCTTCGTGACTGTTACGTAATCAGAGGCGATCGGAGGGCGTCGAGCGAGCACATACGCAAGTATAGTGCTCCCGACGATGGAATATGATATTCTAAGTGATAAAACATGAATATGCATGATAATAGACATGTCATATAGCTAAGATTACTTTACTCATAATGGAATGCTTTAACAATGATTTCTAAAAGAAAAGTCAAAGTTTTTGAGAAATGGAAGTTGATGAATTTGGTGTCCTTTGAGTTCTGACCTTGGACCCTATGTACGCATATAAACGTCCATGAAATGTTGTTTTAAAGTTACCTTGCATATACTAGATTGATATAGCTTGGTTTAAAGTGTTTTAAAAGAAAAACTTGAAGATTTGAAAATGAAACTTAACGAACTTTGCGTCTTTTAAGTTCCGACCTTGGAAACATGTGAATGTGGCCTAGTTATATGTGCGGATGGATAAGGAATGTAATTCCAAGATGTATTACACATAAAAGGTTGTCAAGCTCAGTTTAGTATGTGTTTTAAAGAGAAATTTAAAAGTTTTAGAAACTAACTTTGATGAGCATTGTGTTACTTGCATTATGACCTTATAAGCAAGCATGATAGAGTTATTTATGCCTTTGAACATGAATGATACGTGCACTCAACTAGTCAAGCATGAGATAAGTTATTTATGGATGTTTTAAAAGTATGAACTATGTTATGTCTATGTAAATGAGATAGATACATGTGAACATGTGTATTAAAGGTTGTTAGTACCAATATAAGGTTTAAAAGCTTATAAACCTTGAACCTTTGTTAAAAGAAGTTGTTAAGCCTTGTTATTGTGAATAATTCAACATAGAACTATGTAATTCAAAACTAAATGATTTGAAATGTGAACTTGAAGAAATATTAGAACCTACTTGATGTATGTTTACAATATGTTTCAGAATACATGTCGTGCTAGGAATTATGTTGGGCAATAAAAAGTCTAAGTCTGGTTCTGGCTGGGAGTAGCACGGCCGCGCCACTCCGAAGCTTAAATGCAGCGCGGCCACGCCATTCCGCAGAGTGACCAAGAGCAGTTTGTTAACTACATGGTCTTAAGTTATGGTTATATGTTGTCCTTAAGGACTACAAGTTATGAAACACGATTGTTTAGATAAATATGATAGTAGAATGAGCTAGTCTCATGGTTATCCTAAGTTCAAGTAAAAAGGAAACCAAGTTAGGAAACAATATTTGTTATGATATTAAGAGCGTATGAAATGTATAACTGATGGGTATGAATCTATGATTATATAACTGTATAGGGATACACGAAGTGCAGATAAGCTTTAAGCAGTTAAGTTGTAGTTGATAAACTACGAATCAGGCAAGTCTTTCAGTTCCTATTTGATACATGAATTCTATAACTGTTAGTTGAGCTATATTATGCTATGAGAATGTTGATGTATATATATGAAATGCATATGAGATATGTATGAAATATGAAAGTTGATCTTTGATGATATGCTTATGTTAGTAAATCTCTATGCCTGTTATGTGTGAAGTAACATGCGTAGTAAATATTAATATATTATGAATGCATGAACTGAATATGCTATTATATGTTATGTGTTGCATGAAAACTGTTAGAATTGCTGGGCTGTCGAGCTCACCCTTGCAAATAATCACTTTTACAGGTTAAGGACTCACGTAAAGATTTTGTGCTACTTGATTGATAGAGTTCAATAGTATCAAAAGAGATTGATTCATTTATTTAAATATATACTCTTGAACCATGTTTAGGTTCTAGGAGATGTACTTGATAGTAGTTTACGATGTGTAATATATGTTAAGTTGTAAAGGTATACTATGTGATACATAGAGGATTTTGAATCGAGATGTAAAAGTTTATAAAGTAATTCGAATAGAATGAATCATAACATAATTTGATTCAAGGATGTGTAATTGATTCAAGTTAAGATATCAATAAAAGATTTATTTTCAAAGGAGATTGAAAAAGTTTAAATTATTCTGCATATTTTTATAACATCAAATATGATGTAAAACAGGAATAGTAAATGACCAAGTTGTGAAACTTATAAAAGTTTGGGGTCATTACACAGATCTTGAAAATGGAAAGAATTTGTATTCTAAATTGTAATAAGCAAAATTATATTCATTAAGTTATGAATAAATTATATAAATAGTTTGACGATAGTAGTATCGTGGCGGACCGAATTCAAGGTTCGAAGGGACCCGGATTTGAGGGCTTCACAGATTTACTGGATATTATAAGTCACAAAGTCAACATAGTTGGTCACCAACTAAAGGTCTTGGCCATTTTTACAAGTAACCTAATAAAAATCTATAAAGGGCATTTTGGTCATTGCTCTTGTAATTTTAATGGCATTATGGCCAAATGTCCAAACCCTTAGGGTTTAACCATAAGGTTCTAACCTTTAGATTTTACACCCTTAGTTTTCTAGAATTTTCTAATTAGGGTTTTAAAATAGAAAATTACGATTTTTAAAATGTAATTTAGGGTTTTAAATAGAAATTTATATTTCTAAATTATAATTAGGGTTTCCTAATTATATTAGCATTTACTAATCACTTTAGGCGTGCTAATTAGGATTAGGGTTTCCTAATTAGGGTTTAGGATTCCCGAATTAAAATAAGGGTTTTTCGACTTTCGATTAGGCTTCCTAACTACGCGTTAGGGTTTCCTAATTATATTAACATTTACTAATCACTTTAGGCGTGCTAATTAGGATTAGGGTTTCCTAATTAGGGTTTAGGATTCCCGAATTAAAATCAGGATTTTTCGACTTTCGATTAGGCTTCCTAACTACGCGTTAGGGTTTTAAATTCTCAGTTAAGCACAACTCTACTCTTATTTCTTAGTCAATACACAAATTGACTAATTCTCACAGCTCGTATCACAGATGCACATCACAATATTGATAATTAATATTAATATTAATTAAAAAAAATTTATTCGAAAAATTTGGATTATTTGAAATCCCGAGTTATCACATTCACCCTTCCCTAAAAGGATTTCATCCTCGGAATCACTGCTTCCTTACTCCCAACAATATTTTAAAGTTGTATCATCAATTCATTTTATTAACATAATAATAATTCGTGTCTTATATTCTATCATGTGACTTGAATCTATAAAAGAAAACAATATTCACAAAGATATTTATCCAATATTACTCACATAATTTAAGTATTAAGTGAAATCGTTACTTGTCGCCACCTTCTGGACAACTCCTACATCTTGCGCCGTCATGTTGAACATATGGGCCGTTGGTCTTCCTGGCTGTGCAGGTCCTCGAATTGCCAAGGTTCCACTACCGGGTCCCTTGTTGCCACTTTTTTACACTGTATTTCTCTTCGGACAGTTTCCAACCAAATGATCAGTCAATCCGCACGCAAAGCAACCTTGTATCTTCTTCGGATTGGAACAATTGGGTGACATGTTCCCCTCTTGCCCACAGTTATAGCAAACTCCCTTCTTTTTCAGACAAACTCCTGCATAATTCTTCCCACAAGTTGCACATGGTCCTTCTACCTTCTTCTTCTCTTCGAACTTATTACCCGTCTGGGTATTCTCGCTCCACTTTCTTTTGTTAGGGTTACTACCACCACTGCTTCCTCCATCATTTGTCTTTTTCTTCTTCTCTTGATGAAATCGAGGTGCAGCTTCGCTCCCTCCTTCAGCAATTAACTCTTTTTCCAACAAAGCCGCGAATGTATTAATCTGCAATACTGCTACCTTATTGAATATCCCTGGCTTCAGTCCATTCTCAAATCTCGCTAACTCTTTGAATTTGTCAGCATATTCAGACACCGACAAGTTCTCCTGCTTCAGTTCTAGAAACTTGACTTCCATCCGAGCTTGCATACTTGGCGGAAAGTAGTTCTCAAAGAACAATTCCTTGAATATTGTCCAAGTCACTACGACTGTACCAGCTCTAATTTGATTAGTCTCCCACCAGTAATTGGCTTCTCCCTTCATCAAGTATGTTGCAAAAGCCATCTTTTGCTCTTCCGCCACCCTCGCAATAATGAATACTTTCTCCATCTCCTTCACCCAGGTTTGGGCTTCAATCGAATCGGTGGTTCCTTTGAATTCTGGCGGTCCCACCGCTTTAAAGTCCTTGAAATTCGCCAATCTGTCTGTTGGTTGTTCTCTCGCTCTTCCTCTTGCTGCTGGCGCTCTATTCCCTATAGCTTCGGCTATCATATTTGCAAAATTCTGCATCGAGTCAGCTTGACCTCCTTCATTATTCACTGATTGTGGTATAAAATACAACATGGTACAGAAAACCCATTCCATCCAACCCATTCTGAGTCGCCAAATATATGGTACAAAAAACAACTACAACTTTATTACAACAATTGTGGTATAAAATACAACAACACATATGCTGTGAGTTTGGATACAAATACATACCAAACGTGACACATGTCTCAACCGTGGACAGCACCTCACAGTGGCACCTTACATAAAGGTATAGTCAAAGACTGTTTTAGAAATTAGAGTCTTTGGGAAGTGCTCAAGGAAACCTTTGTACATGGGAGGCCATCCTTCTAGGTTGTGATAGATATCATATGGCCATAGAATTATCCTTGGTTGACCCAATATACCCTAAAGAAAAACGAGAAGATTACTATCATATTCTTCCCAATGGTGAGTCTTCTTTTGAGTTATCATTATCTCCACTGTCTCTAATTGAGAATTATACTTCAAACAAATACCAAGATTATATAGGTAGTGCTTGTAAATATACTCAGCAAGTGGATGAGCACAATCCTGTCTTATGATGACACAAGGTTGTATGTCATTAGACATCTTGTATGATCGTGGCAAAACACCCTTCCAACGTCGGGTTCGGTTCACCCTAGATGATTCACCAAATGTAACTCCTAAATGATGACCACCGTTCTATTCCCCTGTTACCCCCGCTCGACCCAGCTACACTCTTATTACCTGAAAGGAATTATGAACAAAAGAATATCATGACTAAAGATAAATAAATTATCAATAGTCTTCATTAGTAATAAATCAGAGATTTAGAACATATAGTAGATGATAAAAATTTTCAACCATAGTTGCAGCGGAACGTGCAATCCATTAGAAGAGTCAAATAGACCATAAAGTCTATTATCTTCTCCATGTTAAAAATCCACCAACAATGTTTTATCCCTGTAACATCACTCAACAGTTCCTTTCCACAATCATATGAATAACTCATAATCATAATTGTGATTCTAAATTTTTCTTCGCACCTAGGACGAAGAATATTTTCATCACCTGTCTTTACCTGAAACATCAAAGATCATGGTTATACCAAATCATAGTTCCTGTTCATAATCATACTAATAAATACATCTTTGCACTACGACCAAAGATATTCAACAACAGTTCATCTTTGCACTACAGGCCAAAGATATTCATCAACAGACCATCTTTGCACTACAGGCCAAATATATTCAATAACAGTTCATCTTTGCACTACAGGCCAAAGATATTCATCAATAATTAATCTTCGCACTACGGCCAAAGATATTCATCAACAATTCATCTTTGCACTACAGGCCAAAGATATTCCTCAACAGTTCATATTTGCACTACAGGCCAAATATATTAATATCTCAAAAAAATATATAATCATTTCAGAATTTATATAAACAATAATTATAACCATGTTGATCATTTTACTTTTTCACTTAAGCTAAAGATATTCAATTATAAATTCAATGGTCATGATCATACCAGTCAACAATTCAACTTTGCACTACTGGCCAAAGAGAACCCATAGTCATGATCATACTAATAATTTACCCATCTTTACACTCAAGTAAAAGAGAAATATCATCATTAGGGTTATAAAAATGTTATATATAATAATAAAAATAATATGATCAACATATAGTTTTAATCTCAAGAGTAATATTCGTAAATCAACTATAATTTGGTTAGAAAAAAAAACCAATTTTTTCGTGAATAGTAAACTCATGAATAGTAACTCGTGAATAGTAACTCGACAAAAAAAAAAAAATTCTACAATAAAATACATACCAATATTTTGGTATAATGATATTGAAAGAATAATATTTCTTAAGCTTATAAACAATTTATTTTAATTGTTTACACTTTACAAAATAATGCATTTAATCATCCTAAAATGCCACACGCATAAGATTTCATCACCAATAACCAAAAACCCTCATCAAAAATCTGCATATATCTTATAGAGGATTCTCAAGCCATAAAATCCTATTTTCTAATTTTCTTACTTCACAAAACATATTTAATTCATTTACTCATAACTAGATTATTTTCATGAAAAATACCAAATCAGTTCCAAAAATATTTCTTTTCTGGGATTTAGCATAATATAGTCTCATAGTGAACATATATTTTTCTAAGAATTTTTAAAAGTCATTTACTATTTTTCATATGGCCAAAACAGTCGAATATTTAGACATTTATCAAAAATTGTACTTTTATCGAAAAATTCTAAAATTCACAGAGTATACTCCCATCATATACATGTACTCCCAATAAAAATTTCATCAATTTTGGAGTTAACCACAAGGAGTTATAAGCGGTTATTTTTAAAATAATCTTTTCCCGTAAAATTCATAACTCTTAATTTATACATCCAAAAATCACCATTTTTGGACACAATCAATAAAAGTCATCAAAATATCATTTCAAAATTTTCCAGAATTTTCTGAAGGTCAGAAGAAGTACGAACTGAAAAATATAATAACCCTTAAAATCCCTTACTATCCCTTACCTCAAAAGAGCAGCACTTCTGACTGGATATCGGATATAACGCTGAAGGAAACTTGCACTGATGAATATCAACTCATCAAATATCTAAATACTCACAAAATACACTCAATAATCTAGAGAGAAAAAGAGAGAAAGCTTATGTTTCTGGTGTGTTTTTCAATTCTAACTTAGCCCTCTATTTATAAGAAAATGTTAGCACGCCGAAGTAGACTTAACCTGCAACCTGATGGCTTTACCTGCTACTATTCCCACCCATCACATTTGAATAAAAATCTCAGCACATTTCTTCACCAAACAAGAGTGGGGCCCACCAATTCTAGAATTTTTCACCAAAATGATAAATTCCGAAACTTGAACAATTTCTGAACCAGTTATCTCGTAAAATTCATAATAAATCATACGTTCATTTTTAACGGTTCAAAATTTGTGGACATATACTCAACTTATATATGTATAACATATCCAAATATTACCACGATCCAACGGTCGGATTAAAAATTATAACCCTCGCAAAATATCTCAAAAATCCTAATTTGATTTTCAATACATCCGTTCCGACAAAAATACAGATAAAACACCTCAACATTAACTCCTTCATTTTTAACTACAAAAATATATCCCTCATTTATATCCATATAAAATAAATATTTCCTCATCATATGAATCAATAATTAATTATTCATAAATAATATTACAGAATCACATTTATGACAACCAGGTCGTTCCTAGAAAAGAGGGGGCTTTCCGATAAGGATTTCTCCTTACTGGCGCGCAATTAGGTGACAAAACCTCTCCTTAGACAGAACTTTCTAGACATTATCAATAATGTTATCTAATAATATTATTCAAATAATATAAATTATTGATCTGATAATGGGAAATACTGTGCAATGACAATTATTGAACAACAATAATATAAAATTTTAACGTAACAATTATTGAATCAATAAAATAAAATATTGAACAGTAATTACTGAGTAGTGCCTTCTTACGTAAGAATCAATAATTTCAAAAATACTGTGCAATACCGTGTGCTACTGTGCAATAATGCGTATTACTGTATTTTAACCACCGGGTATTCTAACAGTGTTAACGGTAACAACTACGCCGTTATTTATAAAAACTCAATTTTGTCGTTTTCTTCATCCAATCGCTTTCTGTTATGGGGCCCACAAATAGCCGCACCGTCGTACGAATATTCCCCGACAGAAAGAATATTTCACGACCAAACGAATATTCCCCGACAAAATAAATATTTTATAACCACTTGCTTATTTTGAAAAATATTCATATATCACCCTTAACTTTAACTTTTTATCAATTTAACCATTTACTAAATAGAAAAATTGAATACTTTTATTTTATAAAATTTGGGGTCTTACAATCTCCCCTCCTTATGAAATTTCGTCCTCGAAATTTACGTACCTGGTAATTCAAAGAGTTGAGAATACCTTGCTTTCATTTCAGATTCCATCTTCCCTGTCATCATGATTTCTCCATTGCTCATCTCCTGTATTTCAGATATCATTCTAGAATACAGCTTCAAAACAAGGGTTAAATGAACAAATTAACATATAATATCCCGATATTATGACTGACCAACAAATAAGCTTAGGTAGGACACACTAGCGAAGGATTTACTCATCTCTCCCCTCCTAGTTCTATTTCTCGATCTCTGCCAGAGACCATATCCCTAAGCTCTGATACCAAAATGTAACTCTGGACACCAACTTGTGTCAGCACCTTACATTGATACCTATCAGTTTGACACCGCAAAACGGCGTCCCCTACGGAGAGTCTGGCTTTGGTGCATCCCCCATCAACAGGAAGTCACCAGTGAGAGGCTCGGGGCTCTTTACTTATAGCTCTGATACCAACTGTGACAAATGTCCCATCAGTGGACAGCACCTCACAGTGGCACCTTACATAAAGGTATAGTCAAAGACTGTTTTAGAAATTAGAATATTTGGGAAGTGCTCAAGAAAACCTTTGTATATGGAAGGCCATGCTTCTAAGTTGTGATAGATATCATATGGCCATAGAATTATCATTGGTTGACCCAATATACCCCAAAGAAAAACGAGAAGATTACTATCATATTCTTCCCAATGGTGAGTCTTCTTTTGAGTTATCATTATCTCCACTGTCTCTAATTGAGAATTATACTTCAAACAAATACCAAGATTATATAGGTAGTGCTTGTAAATATACTCAGCAAGTGGATGAGCACAATCCTGTCTTATGATGACACGAGGTTGTATGTCATTAGACATCTTGTATGATCGTGGCAAAACACCCTTCCAACGTCGGGTTCGGTTCACCCCAGATGATTCACCAAATATAACTCCTAAATGATGACCACCGTTCTATTCCCCTGTTACCCCCGCTCGACCCAGCTACACTCTTATTACCTGAAAGGAATTGTGAACAGAAGGGTAAACACAACTAGCCCAGTAAAAAATATCATGACTAAAGATAAATAAATTATCAATAGTCTTCATCAGTAATAAATTAGAGATTTAGAACATATGGTAGATGATAAAAAATTTCAACCATAGTTGCAGCGGAACGTGCAATCCATTAGAAGAGTCAAATAAACCATAAAGTCTATTATCTTCTCCATATTAAAAATCCACCAACAATATTTTATCCCTGTAACATCACTTAACAGTTCCTTTCCACAATCATATGAATAACTCATAATCATAATTGTGATTCTAAATTTTTCTTCGCACCTAGGACGAAGAATATTTTCATCACCTGTCTTTACCTGAAACATCAAAGATCATGGTTATACCAAATCACAGTTCTTGTTCATAATCATACTAATAAATCCATCTTTGCACTACGACCAAAGATATTCAACAACAGTTCATCTTTGCACTACAGGCCAAAGATATTCATCAACAGACCATCTTTGCACTACAGGCCAAAGATATTCAATAACAGTTCATCTTTGCACTACAGGATAAAGATATTCATCAATAATTAATCTTCGCACTACGGCCAAAGATATTCAACAACAATTCATCTTTGCACTACAGACCAAAGATATTTCTCAACAGTTCATATTTGCACTACATGCCAAATATATTAATATCTCAAAGAAATATATAATCATTTCAGAATTTATATAAACAATAATTATAATCATGTTGATCATTTCACCTTTGTACTTAAGCTAAAGATATTCAATTATAAATTCAATGGTCATGATCATACCAGTCAACAATTCAATTTTGCGCAACTGGCCAAAGAGAACTCATAGTCATGATCATACCAATAATTTACCCATCTTTACACTCAAGCGAAAGAGAAATATCATCATTAGAGTTATAAAAATGTTATATATAATAATAAAAATAATATGATCAACATATAGTTTTAATCTCAAGAGTAATATTCGTAAATCAACTATAATTTGGTTAGAAAAAGAAACCAAATTTTTCGTAAATAGTAACTCGTGAATAGTAATTCGACGCAAAAAGGTAGAAATTCCACAATAAAATACATACCAATATTTCGGTATAATGATATTGAAAGAATAATATTTCTTAAGCTTATAAACAATTTATTTTAATTGTTTAAACTTTACTAAATAATGCATTTAATCATCCTAAAATGCCACACTCATAAGATTTCATCACCAATAATCAAAAACCCTCATCAAAAATATGCATATACCTCATATAGGATTCTCAAGCCATAAAATCCTATTTTCTAATTTTCTTACTTCACAAAACATATTTAATTCATTTACTCATAACTAGACCACTTTCATGAAAAATACCAAATCAGTTCCAAAAAAATTTCTTTTCTGGGATTTAGCATAATATAGTCTCATAGTGAACATATGTTTTTCTCAGAATTTTTAAAAGTCATTTACTATTTTTCATATGGCCAAAACAGCCAAATATTTAGACATTTATCACAAATTGTACTTTTATCTAAAAATTCTGAAATTCACAGAGTATACTCCTATCATATACATGTACTCCAAATAAAAATTTCATCAATTTTGGAGTTAACCACAAGGAGTTATAAGCGGTTATTTTTAAAATAGTCTTTTTCCGTAAAATTCATAACTCTTAATCTATGCATCAAAAAATCACCATTTTTGGACACAATCAATAAAACTTATTAAAATATTATTTCAAATTTTTCCAGAATTTGTTGAAGGTCAGAAGAAGTACGAACTGAAAAATATAATAACCCTTAAAATCCCTTACTATCCCTTACCTCAAAAGAGCAGCACTTCTGACTGGATATCGGATATAACGCTGAAGAAAACTTGCACTGATGAATATCAACTCATCAAGTATCTAAATACTCACAAAATACACTCAATAATCTAGAGAGAAAAAGAGAGAAAGCTTATGTTTCTGGTGTATTTTTCAATTCTAACTTAGCCCTCTATTTATAGAAAAATGTTAGCACGCCGAAGCAGACTTAACCTGCAACCTGATGGCTTTACCTGCTACTATTCCCACCCACCACATTTGAATGAAAATCTCAGCACATTTCTTCACCAACCAAGAGTGGGGCCCACCAATTCTAGAATTTTCCACCAAAATGATAAATTCTGAAACTTCAACAATTTCTAAACCAGTCATCTCGTAAAATTCATAATAAATCATACGTTCATTTTTAACGGTTCAAAATTTGTCGACATATACTCAACTTATATATGTATAACATATCCAAATATTACCACGATCCAACGGTCGGATTAAAAATTATAACCCTCACAAAATATCTCAAAAATCCTAATTTGATTTTCAATACCTCCGTTCCGACAAAAATACAGATTAAACACCTCAACAATAACTCCTTCATTTTTAATCACAAAAATATATTCCTCATTTATATCCACATAAAATAAATATTTCCTTAACATATGAATCAATAATTAATTATTCACAAATAATATTACAGAATCACATTTATGACAGCCAGGCCGTTCCCAGGAAAGAGGGGGCTTTCCGATAAGGATTTCTCCTTACTGGCGCACAATTAGGTGACCAAACCTCTCCTTAGACAGAACTTTGTAGACATTGTCAATAATTTTATCTAATAATATTATTCAAATAATATGAATTATTGATTTGATAATGGGAAATACTGTGCAGTGACAATTATTGAACAACAATAATATAAAATTTCAACGTAGCAATTATTGAATCAATAAAATAAAATATTGAACAGTAATTACTGAGTAGTGCCTTCTTATGTAAGAATCAATAATTTTAAAAATACTGTGCAATACCGTGTGCTACTATGCAATAACGCGTATTACTGTATTTTAATCACCGGGTATTCTAACAGTGTTAACGGTAAGAACTACGCCGTTATTTATGAAAACTCAATTTTGTCGTTTTCTTCATCCAATCGCTTTCCGTTATGAGGCCCACAAATAGCTGCGCCGTCGTACGAATATTCCCCGACAGAAAGAATATTCCACGACCAAACGAATATTCCCCGACAAAATGAATATTTTATAACCACTTGCTTATTTTGAAAAATATTCATATATCACCCTTAAACTTAACTTTTTATCAATTTAACCATTTACTAAATAGAAAAATTGAATACTTTTATTTCATAAAATTTGGGGTCTTACACATTCTCCTACGTGAGTCTTTTCACGCTTGCTACAGACTTGCTTCTTCTTCGGGTTTAAATTTTTAGAATTAGAGCTGTCGTTGTTCCTCTTTCTCTTTTTCTTGCTCTTTTGCTGCTTGATTTTTCCTTCAGACGATCCACCACCTTCAGCCTTCATTCTGTCCACCTACGCCTTCAGCTCATTCCGTTCTTCAGTCATTTCGCGTAACGCTCGCTCCGTCTTCCACAACTCCTCTAAGAGAAACACATTTTAAGTCACTATATATGTATGTACATTATTAATATTTAAAACTTTGTGTTATACAATGATTTAATATGTGACAACATATGTGAAGTGGTGCATGGGTCAATTAACATGTATGTTATAGTTATGGATATATACATTTATAGATTTTATTAAAAATGAAAGATTCGTAACCTAATTATACATTAGGTGAGACAATTAAATAACCTAAGGGTTATGGTGATAATGAGAGGTTAGTATTTAATATGTATACTAACTTAAGTGGATAATCTTATTATTTCAAGTGACTAATAATTTTAAACCTAATTCTTGTGAACCTAATTAGGTTATGAGCTAAAAGTCACATGTATGGGTAATTAAATTTCATAAGATTAGGAATGGAAACCCTAAATAATCAAATTGGGTAACATATATTAAAATTGCTATACTATGTTTATTACATAGCCCAAAACAATTAAGGAGGAAGCCCAAATGAAATAATATGCAAACCAATACTTAGCCCACTTGATTAAGGGTATTTTAGACTTTTGATTAATCAAATTGTGCATTAAAATAAAAGCAAAATAGATGAGGTGATGGGGCTAGAATGACCGGCCATATTAAGCCTTTTAAGGCAACTAATTAAGCTAAGTAAGGTCCATTTGTAGTAACTCTTACACAAAAGGACATGGTTGTCAAGCTCCATTAGTTGCCACTTTATTAAGCATCCTTAATCATGATTAGACTAATTAAGGTGATAAGACAAAGCTTCTATCCATGGGTTAAAGAAAGTATGGGGGATAATAGCTAGATACACTAAGTGTATCTATATTTTTGTAAGAATCCTTTTACTTCATCTTTTCATTTCATTTCATTTCATTTCTTCTCTCATTCTTCCTCTTATAATTTCTCCCAAGCTAGCCACTTCTAGAGAGAGAGGTTCGGCCACATATATATAGAGAGAGGTGTGCTAGTTTGTTAATGCATCCAAAGTTAATCACTTTGGCAAATCAAGGAAGGTTGTCATTAAATCAAGGTATAACCTAACCTTCATTTTCTTCTTCTACTTTGTTTTTTAGCTTGAGATTTGTTTGGCTTATGAACAAATACTCAAGATACCCTAGTCCTACATATCGTCATGTATGGAACTAAGTATCTTGAGTGTTAGATCAAAGGCTTAGAGGAAGAATATGAGCATATGTTCTCCAAGGGTGAAAACTCTTGTTTTTTTTTTCTACTAAATCTTATGTAACTCAAGTTTTACAACTTGAATTTGTGATCCGTCGAAGGGGTGTGCTAGATACATGAGTTATTTAGTAAACCCAAGTGATAGCCCATAAATCAAGCAAGTTTTGAAACCTTTGGAACTGATTTTCCCAAAACAGCCCACTTGGAATGTTAAGGGTTCAAAAAAACCCTAAAATAGCTTTTGCTCCGTTTTTCTTGGGTCTGTTTCGGACAGTTTCATATCTGTTAAAAATCTGGGAAAATTCACAGAGCTACCTTGAGAAGTTATCTACATGTAGGAAAAAGAACGGACACGTTTCGAGTTATAGATTGTGCGTAATGACTATTTCCGTACAGGACTCCTAAAACTTTACCATCAAATATCTCACTGTGTATATACTAGAAAATTCCGAAATTTTTACAGTAGGTTCATATATGTTAGGAGAGCATACCCTGAAAATTTCAGATTTTTTTGAGCAAAACTCAATTTATTAAAAATAAAGCAAGATCCAAGTGTTTTGGGAACTTCAAAAATAGTAGATCATTTTCTAAAATTCCAGAAAAATTTGGGGATCCTTGTGGGTTCATATTCTGTCAAAATACAGAAGCTGAGAATTTTTGGAGTAAGTTTACTATTTTTCCTAAAAATGATTAAGTTATAAATAAAAAGAAATAAATAGTTAAATGATGTCTTTAATAAGAAAAATGTGATTTTTATGCTTGAATACTCATAATATATCATATCATGACTATCTTAGAGCACTTTGGTAATTTATGATATGAAATATTATTTATGACCTTTTATGGATACTAATTAAGAGGTTTAATAAGGATGAACGATTAGAATAAATTATTTATTAATCACATAAATTATTAGAATGTTATTATGATATTAATAATATCAGAATATGATATTGATAAGTAAATAAAAATATTAAGATTAAAATTTCTTTAAAATATTATTAAATAGTTAATAATATTTGATTTAAGCATTGATAAATGATTAAAGTATTATTAATGATTAAAGTATTATTAAATGATTAATAATATTAGTAAATATATAAAATATTATTAAATAATTAATAATATTAGTAAATGATTAATGATACTAAAGCATAAGTAAGATATTATTAAGGTAATAATATTAATGCATAATTAAAATATTATTAAGAGGATTAATAATATTAGTAAGATATTAAAATATTATTAAGATGTTAATAATATTAGTAAGCAAATGAAAGTATTATTAGGGAACTAATAATACTAAGAGGTGAATTAAATATTATCAAGATTAATAATATTATGTTGTTATTTAATAGTAACATTATCAAGACATGATAATGTTTATAAGAACTAAATGTAATGTATAATATTTATGTGATTACATAATCTAATGTTATACTATGACTAATTGAAAGATTAACTATAGGTCTCTCAAAGGAAGATAATTTAACTGCATAGTGGATATAAATTAATTGTGTAGCCGTAATTACAGACGAGGCAAGTGTCCTAACTCAAACTCGAGTTATTATTTTTAAAGCATGTTAGTGAATAATTAGTGATGATTATTCACATCTATATTGATTATTGAAATTCGCACTTTGTAAAATTGAATTCCTGTTCTATTATTATTGAACTATGAATTAAATTAAAGTTCTTTCATTTATGAACTATTTATGAGATAGATCTATGCTAATTGTATCAGCTAGATCAAGCATGTTTAAATTTGTTAAATCAAATGTGTTTTAAAAAGCTGTTCTTATTAAATTGATATGATAAGAACTCTTGACTGAGAAAATGACGAATTTGATTAAGGCATGATATCGATGCTGGAATATTAAGTGTTTATCCATAAATCACGGGGTATGAAAGGTTAATCCCCTTGAATACTAAAACTTATTAAGAGGTTCTGTTTAAATGACTGAGAACCTTGGCAAATGTTTATGGTTATTTCAAAATCACTCAGTACATGTTATTCAATTTTCAAATATTCAATTGTTGATTATTAATTCATGTTCCTTCACAACCTTATATTATTGTTGAATATTGAAAACAAAACTTCTTTCCAATCATGATATATCTCCCTTGTATATAAACTTGCTAAGCAAATTAGTTGCTTACCCTTGCTATATCATGACATTTAGCCTGAAGGATCCAATACGAAAGACAAAGGCAAGGGCAAGATCCAGGAATAGTTTAGAATGAATATTAATTATTATTATCTGATGAAATTTCTTATATAAACCTTTTGTAATATGAATGGTGTGTTTAAGTTAAGGTTAAGAAGACCTTGGGACCATAATATGGAACTTTATTATAATGAACAATGTATGTTTATTATTTCATAATAGTTATAGAATGCTTATGATGATGATAGATAGTGAGCACCGAATCTGAGGTTAGAGAACCTGGATTTGGGGGTGTCACATTTATAACCTACAGCTTTGATACCAACCCGTGACACCCCTAAATCCGGGTTACCTAACCCCCGAGTTTGGTGCTCACGATCTACAATATAAATAACATTTAATTACCCATTTAATTATAAATAGGAACATACACCTCATTAACTGATATAGTTAATACATTACCTCAGGTTCTCTAACCTTAACATTACAATCATACCCTTTAGTTATACAAAAAGGGTTTACAAATACAACATAATAAATAAGTTCATTATAACTATGCTATCACTATGCCTTTGCCTTTGTCCTTCATAGCACCTCCTGCCACTTCGTCCCTAGCTGAAAAGTTTTATTTAGCAAGGGTGAGTAACGAATTTGTCCCGCAAGTTAAGACATAAAATGAATGTATAAGAATCAATAATAATAGACTATCTAATTTGATAGAATAATACCAAAGTTCGGGGAACTTTGAAATAGCTGAGCAATTCTTTAATTAGCTAACAAGTCTTCTCGCATTCTAAGCAACACAATAATCTGATAATGAAAGAGTACAATGCTTTCAAAGTTTCTACGATATTCAAATGAATAATCAAGAATCAATTCTACGCAATAATAAAGTGGAATATTTTTCAGATTTATGTTGAGCGATCCATTGGATCTTGAACTTCTCTTCTCGAGTAACTATCAAAGATTGGACTTTGATATACCCAGGTGTATCAGTAACTATCTCGAGTAACCAACAGCTCTGATACCAACTGTGAAAGCCCCGAATCTGGGTCCCAAATCACCGCTGATTCGGTACAATCATTCTATCACTATTGCGAAAGATATAAACATAAATTATTTATACAGTAAACGTACACATTATTTCTCTAAAATCGAGTAACCTTAACTTATACATAATTCATAAACTATCAGACATATAACATATTATCAAACTATACTATTACAAATTAGCTGCACATTTTATCCCAAGCTGAGCTTGACATTATCCTTTTCCTGTATTTGAACGCATTCGCCTTAATCTGCAATGTTTATCATGATATAGCAAGGGTGAGCATGAAAGTTGCCCAGCAAGTTTAAATTTATTAAGACATATCATGATTGAAAGAGTCAGAATAATAAGCTGACTATAATTCAACAATATAATTGTGAACTAGCAGGAACAAACTTTTGACTGAACAAGTATTAAACATGAATAAATATATCTGGACCAACTGGTAATGAAGGTGATCAGTCTTTCATATCTGACTTATACATGCAATATGTACATAGTACAATTCTATAATGACAATCAGCAATGATTAACCATAAGCATATCTAAATGAAACAACTCTTAGTAAAGTTAAGCAAAACTTGCCTAAATCGTTGATTACCGTTACGCAATTTATCTAGCTTTGTCTGAAAATCTAATAGAAATAATACTGATCTACACATTAGAATAATATCATCACATTATTTAAAATCACCTAAACACATTATCACAAAAGCCTGTCAGTCTATAACACACATAAGACATAACCTCAAGTCAAACTTTGACAGTCTGAGTCGAGTTCGATACAATTCTAACATCTCGACGGTCTAGTCAGACAATCGTCGAGTTTAAGTTCAATTAAACTCTGCCTAATACTTAACAATAATCTCAGATAATTTTAATATCATTCAAAATATTTTTCGTAAGTTCGTAATAATTTTCAGATAATTATTATCATTTAAAATAATTTTCTAATCATTAATATCGTATTTAAATGAATTAAATACCACATAATTCCTTTATCATTAATATTTATTTATTATTAAATATTAATGAAAATCATAACATAATATTATAATATATTTATAATATCACAAAGTATTTTTAATACATTAAAATCACCATTATATAATTTTTAAATAGATAAATCCATTATCTAATAATTGTTTTTAATATTAAAATATTAATATTTTCATGGCAAAATATCAAAAGTTATATTTTATAACTTAAAATATTTTTATAACACTTCAATCATTTTTATATGATTTATAAATCATTAATTCTATTTTTCCATAATTTATTTAATATATTTATTAAATAAATTAACTATCAATAATATAAATTAATGAAATTCATCACAAAATATTAAAAGTCACTAAAAATAACTTAAAATATTTTCTAATACCATAATATAATTTTTCATGATTTTTCATGTATTTAAATCATTTTTAAATAATTTATTTAATATTATAATTAAATAAATTAAATACCATTTATATTCCAAAAATATTAAATATTTATAAAATATACTCAAAATAATTAAAAACTATTTTTCAGGCTTTAAAATAATTTTTAAGAATTTATTTAGTATTTTTAATAATTAAAAACCATTTAATTCGATTTATTTAATTAAAATAAGTATTTTCCGAAAATAAATGTCACTAAAGGGCCCTATAGCGACAGACCTGTCGCTATAGGTGTTCTTGAGTGTTCTTGAGCTGTTCTTCAGACCTTTATGTCAGTTACAAGCTAGCTAGTTTGACCACCATTTGATTCAAGGTTATATGGTTTCTGGGCTGGCTAATGGGTTCTGATGATAGTACGAGTGTAACACTACAATTATGAACACGTTCCATAGCCATAACATCACTAAATTACAAGATCCAAGCTCGCAAAGTTACTGTCAGAGGCCTGCTGGGGTTTCTGGGAGAAACCCAGACAGGTTCGAGTGCTCACTATGTGGCTCAAATATCTTAGGGTTCTGGTCATTAGCTAAGTGTTATGAAGGTTTAAACATATAGTAAGGATGTTAGGGTACCATAATATATCATTATATCATCATAACAACAACATATGCACAAGATTCAAGGCGGTCAAAGTAGGGGTCAAAAGTTGTTCTTGAACTTTCTGGGTTTTCTAGAAAAGTTCATCCGGCTGGTGGTCAACGGTTGTTTGACCGTAATGATTTACAATCTGCTCGTGATCTGCTTGTTCTAAGGACTAGGATATGTAGTGCACATGACAGGCTACACCGATCAAACAACAACTGGGCCAAAATACGTGTCAGAAGCAAGATTAGAGGCTTTGAAAGTCTTGTCAGACATCAATCTGGGTTCTGGGTTGCCCAGAAACCCATTCCTGTGATCAGTCAACGTAGTTTGACTGATCATAACTCGAAATCTAGACCCGATCTGAAATAATTCAAGTTCCAGACTAAAGACCACATGGCAGAGAACAGGTCCAAAACAAAAAAACACACTAAACATCTAACACACACAGATTTATGAGGTCTGACATATGGCTGTCAGACGATTTTTTTACAGTTTTTCTAGATTTTTAAATAATGCTAGATTCGAGGACTTTGATGTTATGAATCTGGGATTTTACAACCCAGATCACTAAATAACATCCTATTACACATATCTAGCCAACAAATTACAACATATAACAACAAATACACAGATTTCAAGATTTAAGGTTTTTTATACCTTTTTAGGCTTTGATCTTGATTCTGATCATCAAGATTTGTTCTTAGCTTGATATGGATCATATAAGGGACTGATATACTCCATATTTTTGTGGGTCTAGAGAGAGAAATTGTGGGTTGAGAGTTTGTCACAAAAATGAGGTTAGATAATAACTCTCTCTCTTCAATTATTTCATAATTTGAATGCAAATGAAATGGCTGGTATGGGGGCTAATAGTTACTGAACTCAGCTGTGACGCCCCCAAAATAGGTATACAACACCCATTCTGAGTCGCCAAATACATGGTACAGAAAGCAAACTACAACTTCAGTAATACAATTGTCGTGCAAAATACGACAACACATACTGTGAGTTTAAATACAAATATTGTCTTCTAGACAATATCCACACTCAAATAAGTCCTCAATACAATTATTCAAACACTATTTTACAGAAATAGTGAGGACTGCTAAAACAACTTTCTAAAACCATCACTCCATACCCCGACTAGATCCTGCTATGTTCTCACCTCCTGAGAAGAAAAATGGAACAAAAAGGAAAAGGGCGAGCTCAACTAGCCCAGTAAAGAATATTATGACTAAGATAATATACAACAAATTATCATTAGTATTCAATAGGGAAAAATCTGATAGAATATAATCGACAACAAGTTTTAGATCAACAACTGCAGCAGAAACAGCAAACCATTAGAAGAGTCAAGTAGAGAATGAATTCTACTATCTTCTAAGATTTAAAAGTCCATCATCAATATTTTATCCATGTAACATCAATTAATAATCATCTTTATTCAAATATTCATCTTTGCACTACAGGCCAAAGATATTCATTTGTATCACATGTCAGTCATGTTCATCTCAACACCTGTTCATCTTTGCACTACATGCCAAAGATATTCATCAAGTAATCATACATCTTTGCACTATAGGCCAAAGATATTCAGTAATATCATCATTTAGGACTGAGGATGATGAAATATATCTTAAAGAAAACGAATCCAATGAGACAGAAGGACAAATAGTAGGAATTCGTATAACAGTTTATCCAAGATGAATAATACTTCATAATAGTCAATTGTGAAGCAGAATTCAAAAATAAAGATCAAAACATAGATACAATCAAAGATAGTAACCATAATTGACATCTTGGACAAAAAGGGAAAATTTTATTTTTCGGTGAATAGTGTCGTATTCGTGAATAGTGCCGTATACGTGAATAGTAACCCCGACACAAAACGTTCCAAATTTGATAAAAACTCATGTTGATATTTCATCATAATGATATTGAAGAAAATAATATCATTTAAGAAGAAAATAATATCCCTTACCTCAAAATATCAGTACTTCTGGTCGGAATACCGGTATAAGGCTGAAAGAAACTTGCTTTGATGAATAGAAACTCTCAAAGTATCTAAATACTCACAAAATACACTCAATAATCTTGAGAGAGAAAGAGAGAAAACTTGTTTCTGGTGTGATTTTCAATTCTAACTTAGCCCTCTATTTATAGGAAAATGTTAGCACGCCGAAGCAGACTTAACCTGTAACCTGATGGCTTTACCTGCTACTATTCCCACCCATCACATTTGAATAAAAATCTCAGCACATTTCTTCACCAACCAAGAGTGGGGCCCACCAATTCTAGAATTTTCCACCAAAATGATTAACTCCGAAAATTCAACAATTTCTGAACCAGTCATCTCGTAAAATTCATAATAAATCATACGTTCATTTTTAACGGTTCAAAATTGGTGGACATATACTCAACTTATATATGTATAACATATCCAAAAATTACCACGATCCAACGGTCGGATTAAAAATTATAACTCCCGCAAAATATCTTAAAAACCCTGATTTTTAATACCTCCATTCCGACAAAAATACTGATAAAAACCTCAACATTAACTCCTTCATTTTTAACCATAAAAATATATCTCTCATTTATATCCACATAAAATAAATAGTTCCTTATCATATGAATCAATAATTAACTATTCACAAATAATATTACAGAATCACATTTATGACAATCAGGCCGTTCCCAGGAAAGAGGGGGCTTTCCAATAAGGATTTCTTTTTACTGGCGCGCAATTAGATGACCAAACCTCTCTTTAGACAGAACTTTCTAGACATTGTCAATAATGTTATCTAATAATATTATTCAAATAATATGAATTATTGATCTGATAAAGGAAAATACTGTGCAACAACAATTATTGAAACAACAATAATATAAAATATCAACGCAGCAATTATTGAATCAATAAAATAAAATATTGAATAATAACTACTATAACAATTATTGAGTAGTGCCTTCTTACGTAAGAATCAATAATTGGTGCAACACCGTGTGCTACTGTATTTTAATCACCGAGTATTCCAACAGTATTAACGGTAACAACTACACCGTTATTTATAAACAACTTATACTTGTCGTTTTCTTCATCCAATCGCTTTTCGTTATGGGGCCCACACAAGGCTGCGCCGTCGTACGAATATTCCCCGACAGCAAGAATATTCCAAACGAATATTCCCCGACAAAATGGATATTTTATAACCACTTGCTTATTTTGCAAAATTTGCACATTTCACCCATAACCAAAGTATTATATCAAATTAACCCCTTATTATTCACAATAATATTTAGAGAAAATTTGATTTTATTCATTAATAAGCCGGAGTCTTACAACCTCCCCTCCTTATGAAATTTCGTCCTCGAAATTGACGTACGTACCTGATATTTCGAAAAGGTGAGGATACCTCGCTTTCATTTCTGATTCCAACTCCCAGGTCATTTCTTCAATAGCATGGTTTCTCCACAAAACCTTAACTTGTGGTATAACCTTTGTGCGTAGGACATGCTCTTTCCTATCCAAGATCTTAACAGGTACCTCCTCGTACGTTAAATCTTCAGCTATCTCGTCTGGTTCTAACTCAATAATGTGGTTCGGGTCTTTAACATATTTACGAAGCTTAGATATGTGAAAAACATTATGAACACGAGACATGTTTAGAGGTAATGCAAGTCTATATGCCACATTTCCTATTCGCTCAAGAATCTCAAATGGATCAACAAATCTTGGATTGAGCTTTTCTCTCTTCCCAAATCTTGTAACTCCCTTCCATGGTGCAACACGTAACAATACATGATCCCCAATATTAAATTTCACGTCCTTCCGATGAAGATCCGCATAACTCATTTGTCGATCCTGTGCCGTTTGTATACGTTATCGAATCATTTGGATCTTCTCTGTAGTCATGCGTACCAACTCTGGTCCCAACAATGTTGCTTCACCCACCTCATCCCAGCATACTGGAGAACGATATTTTCTTCCATACAACGCCTCGAATGGAGCCACACCTATGCTCGCCTGATAACTATTGTTGTAGGAGAATTCCACCAATGGTAGGTACTTATCCCAACTCCCATTGTGATCTAGGACACAGAGTCTTAATAGATCTTCAAGAGTTTGAATAGTCCTCTCTGATTATCCGTCCGTTTGAGGATGGTATGCCGAACTGAATCGTAAATCCGTGCCCATAGCTTTCTGTAAGCTAACCCAAAATCGTGAAGTGAATCTTGGGTCACGATCTGAAACTATGGATACTAGCATGCCATGCAATCTCACAATCTCGTTCACATACATACTAGCAAGACGTTCAAGGGAATAAGTCTCACGTATCAGTAAGAAATGAGCAGACTTGGTTAATCTATCAATAATAACCCAAATCGCATCTATGCCTTGAGAAACCTTAGGAAGACCTGTAACGAAATCCATGGTAATGTGTTCCCACTTCCATTTCGGGATCTCAAGTGGTTGCAATGGACCCTTTGGCACTTGATGCTCCGCCTTTACACGTTGAAAAGTTAAACACCTCGAGATAAACTCCGCGATCTCTCTTTTCATATTGCTCCACCAAAATGTATGTCGAAGATCGTGATACGTTTTGGTACTCCCAGGATGGATTGCAAACGGTGTGTTATGTGCCTCCATCATTATTTTATGCTTCAAGTCAAAATCGTTAGGAACACAAAGTCTGGAGTTGACTCGAAGTATTCCTTCTTCATCGATTCTTGTTTCTGGAATAGCACATTCTTGCACTTTCTTCTTCATACGCATCAGCTCTATGTCCGTAGCTTGAGCAGCTTTAACTTTATCGATTAAAGTCGGTTCTACTCGTATATTTGATATCATCATGCGGGTACTTGGAGCCTTCATCTCTATCTCCATCCTTTGCAAGTCATACAAAATGGGCTTTTGTGTTAACAACATTGCACTCGTACCCGCATATGATCTTCTACTCAATGCGTCAGCTACTACGTTTGCTTTTCAGGATGATATTGGATGGTATGATCGTAATCTTTCAACAGCTCGAGCCAACGTCGCTGCCGCATGTTGAGTTCCTTTTGGGTGAAGAAATATTTGAGGCTTTTATGATCTGTATAGATCTCCACTTTCTCCCCATACAGGTAGTGTCTCCAGATCTTCAACGCGAAAATGACTGCTGCCAACTCCAAATCATGAGTAGGATAATTCCTCTCATATTCTTTGAGTTGTCGCGAGGCATAGGCTATGACTTTCCCATGTTGCATGAGAACACATCCTAACCCTTTGCCTGAAGCATCGCTGTAGATAACAAATCCATCCGAACCAGATGGTATTGTCAGAACAGGTGCCAAAATGAGTCTCCTCTTGAGTTCTTGGAAACTCTTCTCGCATTCCTCACTCCATACGAATTTTGTATCTTTCCGAGTCAGCTGAGTTAACAGAGTAGCGATTCGAGAAAATCCTTCCACAAATCTCCGATAATAACCAGCTAAGCCCAGAAAGTTACGTACTTCGGTTACCAACTTCGGTTGCTCCCAACTTTGTATGGCTTCAATCTTCGCCGGGTCGACAGATACTCCATGTTTTGACACCACGTGCCCAAGGAATGCTACTTCCTCAAGCCAGAACTCGCATTTCTTCAGTTTGGCATATAGCTTGTTTTCACGAAGCCTTTGCAATATTAGCTTCAAATGGCGCTCATGATCTTCACGGCTTTTGGAATAGATGAGGATGTCATCAATAAAGACAACAACGAACTGATCCAAATATTCTTTGAATACACGGTTCATCATATCCATGAAGGCAGCAGGAGCATTAGTCAATCCAAAAGACATGACTAAGAATTCATAATGCCCGTACCGAGTTCTGAAGGCAGTCTTTGGAATATCCTCAGTTTTAATCTTCAGCTGATGATATCCAGAACGAAGATCGATCTTTGAAAAGAATTGTGCTCCTTGCAACTGGTCAAACAGGTCATCAATGCGAGGTAGCGGATACCTATTCTTGATAGTGACATGATTCAATTCTCGATAGTCGATACAAAGTCGCATACTCCCGTCTTTCTTCTTTACGAATAATACAGGAGCACCCCTAGGAGATGTACTAGGACGAATAAAATTGATGTCCAACAACTCCTGTAGTTGGACTTTTAACTCTTGAAGTTCAATAGGAGCCATTCGATATGGGGTTTTAGAAATGGGCTTTGTACCGGGTTCAAGGTCAATAAAGAATTCAACTTCACATTCTGGGGGTAGACCAGGAAGTTTTTCAGGAAATACATCGGGAAAATCTCTAACAATAGAAATATTATTCAAATCTGACTTGTCTTTATTCAAATCCATAACATGGGCTAAGAAAGCTTGACATCCGTTTTTCAATAAACGAATAGCTTTGTGGCTTGATATGACAATGGCTGATTTTAGTGGTTTCGTAGTTTGAATTCGTACGACAGGTTGGTTAGGAATATAAAAACTAACAACCTTACGAAAACAATCAATTTTAACATGATGAGTGGTTAACCAATCAATTCCTAAAATCACATCAAAAGCAAGTATCTTTAAAGAGATAAGATCAACAGGTAATCTGATAGTGCCAACTTGGATCATGCAAGATTTATAAACTGTAGATGTAACGAAGGTTTCACCCAACAGAGTTTCAACAGATAAGTCAAAGTCCAATTTCTCCGGAGTCAAGTTTAAAGGTTGAGCACAAGCAGGAGAGATAAAAGAATGGGTAGAACCGGTATCTAGTAAAGTATAAACTTCGCAAGAATTCAAGATTAGCTTACCCGTGATCACTTCGTTCGGGTTTCTCGCGTTTTGGCCAGTCACGACAAACGCTCTTCCAGGAACCGCTGATTTTGACTTATCCGGGACAGCTTTTGGAGTCACCATCCCCGCTGATCTTGGTTTTGCTACAGAACACTCTCGAGCTATATGACCCTCCTTTCCACAGTTATAACATACCTTAGATTGTTGTGGGCAGTTTGGGCTGATATGTCCCTCTTTCCCACATTTGTAACATACAACCGGTGGTCGTTCTCCTCCCCTAGAAACAGTTGATGTTTGTGCTGACGTCTTCACATTATCATTGTTGTACCTTCTCTTCTTGAAATCTCCTCCTGACTCGCTCCTTTTATTATCACGACCACGATTACCACCAAAGTGGTTACCGCTTTTGTCCGAATGTTTTCCTCCTTGCTAGTTTTCATTGCTTCGATGACTGCCGCCACCGGTATGACCCTGGTTGTGGTCCCTCGGTTGCACATACTCATTATCTCGCTCTAATAATTGAGCCCTGTTTACAACATCTGAATATAAAGAAAATTTATGAGAGATAAGATATTGTCGAATCTCGGGTTTTAGACCTCTCAGAAACATCCTTGTCATTCGTTCCTCATTTTCGACCAAATGAGGTGCAAACCTGGATAACTTTGCAAACTTCGCCTCGTACTGGGACACCGTCATGTTGTTTTGTTCCAGTCTGATAAACTCCACCTCCTTCATATGACGAATACTTTCAGGAAAGTACTTGTCATTGAACAGTTTTTGAAATGTTTCCCAGGACATGTTGAGTGCGTCAGGCTGGGTACGCTTCACAGACTCTCACCAGTAGTCTGCCTCACCATGGAACATAAAAGTGGCGAATGGAACCTTCTGTTCCTCCGTGCATCCTAAGACATCGAATATCTTGGTAATTTGCTTGACCCACGTTTCTGCCATGATCGGATCCGGCTTTTCCTTAAATTATGTTGGTCCCAATTCTTTGAATTGCTTGGTTGTGACAAACCGTGCGTTGTTATCATTTCCACCTGTATTCTGCACACGAGTCTCCCTCGTCTGATTTTGCATGAATTGCAAAAAGCTCCTAAACATTCCATCATTCATCGTTTGCTCGGTAATGTTGTTTACAAGAGGAATATTGCCTTCCTGTTGCACGTTCCCCTGGGTGGTGATCAAAGGTGTCTCCACGGTCTGATTTACTCCATTATTAACGTTCTCAGCTGCCATTCTTAAATACTGCCATAAAACAAGGGTTAATAGTCATGTCATATATTATCCCTATACTCTGACCGACCAAATAAACACCAAATAAACTTAGTCAGCTCATACTAGCGAAGGAATTCCCCGTCTCTCCCCTCCTAGTTCTTGTCTCACATCTCAGCCAGGGATCATATCCCTAAGCTCTGATACCAACTGTGACGCCCCCAAAATAGGTATACAACACCCATTCTGAGTCGTCAAATACATGGTACAGAAAGCAAACTACAACTTCAATAATACAATTGTCGTGCAAAATACGACAACACATACTGTGAGTTTAAATACAAATATTGTCTTCTAGACAATATCCACACTCAAATAAGTCCTCAATACAATTATTCAAACACTATTTTACAGAAATAGTGAGGACTGCTAAAATATCTTTCTAGAACCATCACTCCATGCTCCGACTAGATCCTGCTATGTTCTTACCTCCTGAGAAGAAAAATGGAACAAAAAGGAAAAGGGTGAGCTCAACTAGCCCAGTAAAGAATATTATGACTAAGATAATATACAACAAATTATCATTAGTATTCAACAGGGAAAAATCTGATAGAATATAATCGACAACAAGTTTTAGATCAACAACTGCAGCAGAAACAGCAAACCATTAGAAGAGTCAAGTAGAGAATGAATTCTACTATCTTCTAAGATTTAAAAGTCCATCATCAATATTTTATCCATGTAACATCAATTAATAATCATCTTTATCCAAATATTCATCTTTGCACTACAGGCCAAAGATATTCATTTGTATCACATGTCAGTCATGTTCATCTCAACACCTGTTCATCTTTGCACTACATGCCAAAGATATTCATCAAGTAATCATACATCTTTGCACTACAGGCCAAAGATATTCAGTAATATCATCATTTAGGACTGAGGATGATGAAATATATCTTAAAGAAAACGAATCCAGTGAGACAGAAGGACAAATAGTAGGGATTCGTATAACAGTTTATCCAAGATCAATACTACTTCATAATATTCAATTATGAAGCATAATTCAAAAATAAAGATCAAAATATAGATACAATCAAAGATAGTAATCATAATAGACATCTTGGACAAAAAAGGAAAATTTTATTTTTTGGTGAATAGTGTCGTATTCGTGAATAGTGCCGTATACGTGAATAGTAACGTATACGTGAATAGTAACCCCGACACAAAAAGTTCCAAATTTGATAAAAACTCATGTTGATATTTCAGCATAATGATATTGAAGAAAATAATATCATTTAAGAAGAAAATAATATCCCTTACCTCAAAATATCAGTACTTCTGGTCGGAATACCGGTATAAAGCTGAAAGAAACTTGCTCTGATGAATAGAAACTCTCAAAGTATCTAAATACTCACAAAATACACTCAATAATCTAGAGAGAGAAAGAGAGAAAACTTGTTTCTGGTGTGATTTTCAATTCTAACTTAGCCCTCTATTTATAGGAAAATGTTAGCACGCCGAAGCAGACTTAACCTGCAACCTGATGGCTTTACCTGCTACTATTCCCACCCATCACATTTGAATAAAAATCTCAGCACATTTCTTCACCAACCAAGAGTGGGGCCCACCAATTCTAGAATTTTCCACCAAAATGATTAACTCCGAAAATTCAACAATTTCTGAACCAGTCATCTCGTAAAATTCATAATAAATCATACGTTCATTTTTAACGGTTCAAAATTGGTGGACATATACTCAACTTATATATGTATAACATATCCAAAAATTACCACGATCCAACGGTCGGATTAAAAATTATAACCCCCGCAAAATATCTCAAAAACCCTGATTTTTAATACCTCCATTCCGACAAAAATACTGATAAAAACCTCAACATTAACTCCTTCATTTTTAACCACAAAAATATATCCCTCATTTATATCCACATAAAATAAATATTTCCTTATCATATGAATCAATAATTAATTATTCACAAATAATATTACAGAATCACATTTATGACAACCAGGCCGTTCCCAAGAAAGAGGGGGCTTTCCAATAAGGATTTCTCCTTACTGGCGCACAATTAGATGACCAAACCTCTCCTTAGACAGATCTTTGTAGACATTGCCAATAATGTTATCTAATAATATTATTCAAATAATATGAATTATTGATCTGATAAAGGAAAATACTGTGCAACAACAATTATTGAAATAACAATAATATAAAATATCAACGCAGCAATTATTGAATCAATAAAATAAAATATTGAATAATAACTACTATAACAATTATTGAGTAGTGCCTTCTTACGTAAGAATCAATAATCTGTGCAATACCGTGTGCTACTGTATTTTAACCACCGGGTATTCCAACAGTATTAATGGTAACAACTACGCCGTTATTTATAAACAACTTATACTTGTCGTTTTCTTCATCCAATCGTTTTTCGTTATGGAGCCCACACAAGGCTGTGCCGTCGTACGAATATTCCCCGACAGCAAGAATATTCCAAACGAATATTCCCCGACAAAATGAATATTTTATAACCACTTGCTTATTTTACAAAATTTGCACATTTCACCCATAACCAAAGTATTATATCAAATTAACCCCTTATTATTCACAATAATATTTAGAGAAAATTTGATTTTATTCATTAATAAGTTGGGGTCTTACATCAGCCATATAGGGTAGCTAGATTTGGTCAATCACCCAATATCTTGGCAAGATTCTTATTTCCCCTCCAATAATGCACAAAAGGGCAAATTGGACATTTTGATTTTAGTTTTAATGACATACCAGTAAATTGTCCAAACCCTTAAGGTTTGACCCTTAGGGTTTAGGGTTTAATCCTAAAATATTTAAAATTTAATTTCTAGGATTTCTAAATTTGGGTTTTCGAAATAGAAAATTCATATTTCAAAATTATAATTAGGATTTTGTAATTATATTAAAATTTACTAATCATAATTCAATCTTGCTAATTAGGATTAATATTTCCTAATTAAAATCGCTAATTAAGACAAAATTGGTCATTAAGGTTTATAACCAACGAATTAGGGTTTTAATAGAAAATAATTTTCTAATTTAGAAATTAGATTTCGTAATTAGATTAGGGTTTTCTAATTACTCATAACTTGAAAATTAGAATTAATATTTTCTAATTAACATTAAAATTATTGAACTAATAATCAGGCTTTCCCTAATAACAAATTAGGGTTCCTAAACCAGAAATTAGGATTTCAAATTTTGAAATTAGGATTTTCTAACCAATTTGTTAAGATTAACCCTAATTAATCTTATAATTATTTACACTTACTCCAATAAGTTTTTAATTTAGGGTTTTATTCACCGAATTAGGGTTTTGAATTCTTGGAACTGAAGTTAGGGTTTTCAGAACCGGTTTTTAGGGTTTCTTGTTAATCCCTTGGGTTTTCTAACTAAACATTGATGTTCTTAATATATAATTAGGGTTTGTTACAGATATCATTTATCTGGTCAACCCTTGACCCTTAAACACATTCTGAATACATAAAATAATATTTACACAGAACATATTCACGTATACCCTTAATTCCTGAATAATTCACCTAAATTCTTCACAGAATTTTGAAATCCTCAAAATTCCTTCCCAAAAATATCAAACGCATACACTTATTTTCTGTTTAGGTTCTAATATTGAACCTTAAATCAATTAATTAAAATTCTAAAAATTTTCTAAATTCTCGGGTTGTCACATTCACCACTTCTTCTAAAAATTTCGTCCCCGAAATTTACCTTACACTATACACCATATATACACAGCATCACATGCTACCCAATACACCTCTCCCAAGAGTAAAAATTTGAAATTTTGCTGAGGAGTTTTACAGACTATTGTCTGTCGTTTTCGCAAAGGTTATATGGAAATTCATCCGCAAACCGTCTTAACTTACGGACTGTAGTAAGTAATTAGCCTAGTATGCCCTGTACTTATTAAGTACTGCTGATCGACTCTATTTCTCGTCACTGTCATAGGTACAAAAATTTTACCTCAGTCTTATTGGATTCCGCACCAAACAATTTGGTTCAGAAAATTTCTTTCAATGAACACTTAGAGTTTTCATAGCATTAGTCTAGCTGAATCGAATAGCATAGACTCATATCAATAATTCAATTTAATCGAATTATTTAGGTGTAGCCAAACCCCGTTGGCAAATTAAAATTTTTAAAAATATTTTCGAGAATGACGTCATGATGCCGTACTATATTAACAGTCCGTTTGAGGATGCCGTCATCGTATGACTTTGTCATAACACATCATACAATAGTGGAATAACAATTTTCGATCAAATTCACACTAAGTATTCCTGTATTTACAATTTTATCACCTTTTTATCATCTTTGCACCAGGTTACATGGTACATAAGTGATAAATAAAATACATTTTGATATTTCAAATCATTTGCGTCTAGCCGAAATAAGTAACATAGATTGTACTTTAAACCGTTTCAAAAATGATTACTAGTCCACATTTTTTTTAAAGTACATAGTGCGTATTTAGCTTGATGTCAAAATTTCGAAGTCTAGCATAGCTAGGAATTTTGAAAAACTTATGTCTCCACTAATAATCATTTGCTTAACAATTTAGCTATTCCTCTAATCCTCAATTCTCCATTCACACACAACTATACCCAGTTCGTCAAACCACACTTATGAGTTCATAAACTTGCCACAATCATATGAGTTTAAGAACTTACCCTAGTCAGACCTTTGACGTCCATTCGCTGAGGGGTTCATAAACATTTTATATAACTATGAGTCAAGAATGTCACATAAGTATGAGTTTTAAGAACTCGTACTTAACCCTATATTCTGTAACTATGACCTATCTATCTGTTATACACATGAGAAGGGAATCACCCTCTTAACATGTATATAACAAATAGCGCGACACAAACATTTCAATGATTATCAGTGCTAGAAACTAAGTGTTTTTTACACCAAGTACAATTCCTCGCCCATACAAGGAATCATACAACTCAGCTGCCGACATGAGTCCTCAATTGAAATCCCCACCTAATCTTAACTCCCTTCTCAATACGAATTTCATTTAATCCGTATTCATAATCCTTTTCTGAATCTGTACCAATTCACACAGCAATCTTGCTGTAAACTTTTCAATCATCAGATTGATTCTTCTCCCTGCTATCACCTTATTAGATCATTGGGTGATCTCATCGTATATATTACGATTTATTTCTATGTCTTGATCGTTTTGTTTTACGATCTCTTATCCCTAAACTCTTAGTCTTTTTTACTCGATCTATTCATCACTACTGTTTAACTTTATTATCAGAGTTAGGGAACTCTGTATCTTTATAACTCGCCGAGATTCGTCTTTGAATCTTACCGACCAACTAACTCTATATGAGTTAGATCTTATCCTAATCACTGCGGTTATTGGTCTCAGGTATTCCTACCTAAGGTTCATAACCAACAGCTTTGATACCAACTGTGAGAGCCCCAAATTCAGGTCCCGAATCACTACGGATCTGGTACAATCGTTCTATAACTATTTGTGGAAGATATAAACATAAATTGTTTATACAATACGCTTTACACATTATTCCCTAAAATCGAGTAACCTTAACTTATACACAATTCATAAACTATCTAACACCTAACATTATTATCAAACTATACTATTACAAACTAGTTGCACATTTTATCCCAAGCAGAACTTGGCATTATCCTTTTTCCTGTATCCGAACGCATTCGCCTTATCTGTAATGTTTATCATGATATAGCAAGGGTGAGCATGAAAGTTGCCCAGCAAGTTTAAATACAATTTAAGGATATATCATGATTGAAAGAGTCTGAATAATAGGCTGACTATAATTCATCAATATAATTGAGAACTAGCACGAACAAACTTTTGACTGAACAAATATTGAACATGAATAAATATATCTGGACCAACTGGTAATGAAGGTGATCAGCCTTTCATACCTGACTTATACATGCAATATGTACAAAGTACAATTCCACATGGCAATCAGCAATGATTAACCATAAGCATATCTGAATAAAATAACTCTTAGTAGAGTTAAGTAAAACTTGCCTGAACCGTTGATAAGCTTTGTATTTCTAAGTTAGAATAATATCATCACAGTATTTAAAAAAATAACCTAAACACATAACACATAACCCTATCAGTCTATACCACACATAACACCTAGCCTCAAGTCAAACTATTGCAGTACGAGTTGAGTTCGGTACAATTCTAGCATCCCGACGGTCTAGTCGGACTTTTCTCGAGTCTAAGTTTAATTACATTTTGCCTGAACACTTAACAATTATCTTAAATAATTTATTATCAGTCAATATATATATATATATATATATATATATATATATATATATATATATATATATATTTTATAGACTTGCAATAATTTTCAGATAACAACTACCTTTAATTCACTTAATATTATTAATATTGATAATATTTAATTCACCTCTTAGTATTATTAGTTCACTAATAATACTTTTATTCGCTTACTAATATTAATAATATTTCAATACTTTACTAATATTATTAATCCTCTTAATAGTATTTTAATCATCCAATAATACTTAATTTAATATTATTAATCTTTTAATATTATTTTAATCTAAGATTAATATTTTAATCTAATATTATTAATCATTTAATAATATTTTAATCATTTATTAATGCTTAAATCAAATACTATTAACCATTTAATAATATTTTAATGAAGTTTTAATCTTAATATTTTTATTTACTTAACAATATCATATTCTAATATTATTAATATCATAATAATATTTTAATAATTTATTAGATTAATAAATAATTTATTCTAATTGTTCACGATTTATTAAACCTCTTATTTAATATCCATAAAATGTCAGAAATAATATTTCGTATTATAAATGATCAAAATGCCCTAAAATAGTCATAATATTATATATTAGGAGTATTCAAGCATTAAAATTACATTTTTCTTATTTAAGACATCATTAACTAATTATTTTCTTTTATTCATAACTTAATCATTTTTAGAAAAAATAGCAAACTGATTTCAAAAATTCTTATTTTCTGGATTTGGACAGTATATGACCCAACAATGATCTCCAAATTTTCTAGAATTTTAGAAAATGATTTACTAATTTTAAAGTGCCCAAAACACTCGGATCTTGCTTCATTTGTCATAAATCGAGTTTTGCTCAGAAAAATCTAAAATTTTCAGGGTATACTCTCATAACATATATAAACCTACAATAAAATTTCGGAATTTTCCAGTGTATACACAGTGAGAAATTCAAGTGTTAATATTTAAGAGTCCTTTACGGAAATAGCCATTACGTACAATCTATAAATCGAAACGCGTCCGTTCTTTTTCCTACACGTAGATAACTTCTTAAGGTACCTCCGTGATTTTTCCCAGATTTTTAAAAGACTTGAAACTGACCGAAATAGCCTCAAGAAAAATGGGAATAGTAGCTATTTGAGGGTTTCAAAGCCTCAATATACTATGTGGACTGTTTTGGGAAAAATAGTCCCCATGGCTTCAATAGCTGCTAGATTTGTGTTCTACCGCCCGGGTTTACTAGATAACTCATGTATCTAGCACCCCCCCTTTGACGGATCACAAATCCAAGTTGTAAAACTTGAGTTATACAAGATTTAGTGGAAGAAAAACAAGGGTTTCACCTCTTGGAGAACATATGCTCATTTTCTTGCTCTAAACCTTTGATATAACAGTCAAGATACTTAGTTCCATACATGATGATATGTAGGTCTAGGGTATCTTGAGTATTAGTTCATAACCCCAACAAAACTCAAGCTATAATACAAAGAAGAAGAAGATGAAGATTAGGTTATACCTTGATTTAGTGGCAACCTTCCTTGATTTACCAAGGTAAGTAATGAACTTAGGATGCATCAAATAAACTAGCACACCTCTCTCACTCTCACAAAAACCAAACTCTCTCTCTTTCTTTTCTTTCTTGAATGCTACTAGCTTGGGATAAAAAATAAAAGAAGAAGAATGAGAGAAAATGAATGTCTAGCAAATGAATGAGTGATATAACTATTATCCCCCATATTTTTATTATCCCATGGATAAAAGACTACACCTTATCTCTTCAATTAGCCTAATCATGTGATTAAGGATGCTTAATAGATTTGCAACCAATGGGAGATTGACACACATGTACTTGTGTGTAAGATTTCTACTAATGGACATTGATTAGCATAATCTTCTTGCCATAAAAAGGCCTAATTGGCCGGTCCCCCCTTGCCCATTATATCTCCCAATTTTCTTTTATTTTAAAACACAAATTTGATTAATCAAAAGTCTAAAATACCCTTAATCAAGTGGGCTAAGTATTGATTTGCATTTTATTTCCTTTGGGCTTCTTCCTTAATTGTCTTGGGCCATGTAATAAACATAGTCTAACAATTTTAATATATGTTACCCAAATTGTTTATTTAGGGTTTCCATTCCCAATTTTATGAAATTTAATTACTTATACATGTGACTTTAGCTTATAACCTAATTAGGTTTACAAGAAATATGTTTAAAATTATTAGTCACTTGAAATAACAAGATTATCCACTTAAGTTAGTATACATATTAAATACTAACATTTCCTTATTACCATAACCCTTAGGTTATTTAATTGTCTCACCTAATGCATAATTAGGTTACGAAACTTTCATTTTTTAATGAAATCTATAAATGTATATATCCATAACTATAGTATATATGTTTATTGATCCATGCACCACTTCACATATGTTGTCACATATTAAATCACTATATAACACAAAGTTTTAAATATCAATAATGTACATACATATATAGTGACTTAAAATTCACGGTTATTAACCCTTAGGGTTTTCAAAAATAGAAAATTAATATTTCTAAATTGTAATTAGGATTCTCGAATTAAATTAAACTTTCCCATTCATAAATCAATCTTGTTAATTAGGATTATTTTATCCCAATTTAAATTGCTAATTTAGCAATTAAGTCCACAATTTTACATTAGGGTTTTTGACGAAACAATTAGGGTTTAAAAATTTGAAATTAGGGTTTGCTAATTAATTAAGCTTTTTCCTAATTAATATTATAATTAATATCACTTAAGCATTATAATTATCCTTTAAATTCCCAGATTAGGGTTTCTAATTTCTGAATTAGGGTTTCAGAACCGGTTTTAGGGTTTCTTATCAGTCATTAGGGTTTTCTAACTGAACATTGTCGTTCTTAATATATACTTGGGGTTTGACACTGATATAATTTATCTGGTCGACCATTGACCCTTAACCACATTCTGAACACATATATAACCATATACACAGAACATATTCACATATACACTTAATCCTGAATAATTCACCTAAATCCTTAACAGAATTTTGAAATCCTCAAAATTCATTCTCAATAATATCAAACTCATACACTCAATTTCTGTCTAGGTCTATCATTTGACCTTAAATCTATCATTTAAGATTTTTTAAAAATTTTTAAATTCTCGGGTTGTCACAGTTAAACATTGATCATGTAGTGTTTTTGTAACACTATATGAATCAATCATCATCTCGCTCAAACAACATCACAACAAAGCGATCTGGCCAACCAAAGTCATTGTCAGACGACTCCTAGGTTTTCCAGAAACCCAGGCAGTCTGAGTGGACACTTTCAAGCTCAAATTAATCTAAGTTCGGATTATGATTTTGGTGGTTTAATGGTTCTAAGTCAGAGTCCATATGTCAATGAACATTACTAAATCAATAGATCGGTCCAACAACAAAATAATAACCAGATTTAGCTCGGTCAAACATGGTCAGAAACAGTGTTCATACACTTTCTGGAAATTCCAGAAAAGTGTTCTCGTGATCAGATGGTCAAGTTTGACCAGCCTCTACATCAATCCTGTTAATATTTTATATGATCTAAAACCATGGATCTATAGTTCACATTACAGGCTACAAAATGGATACAAACACATAATTAAAACACACAAATCTTGACAGATCAAAGCGAGTGAAAAACTTGTCAAATGCTGATTACACTTTCTGGGTTGCCCAGAATGTACTCGGTCATGCCCGGTCAACTGGTTTTGATCGATTATAACTCGTAATCCAGACATTCAACAACTGTGATTTCACTTCCAGATAAAAGACCACATGCCAAGCTACATATAACAACTTTAAAACAACAAAAATCATTAACGAACAAGAATATGTGACTCTTGACATTAGCTTGTCAGACCACAAATTTTATTCTTGGACAGTTCTTAAAAAACTCAATTTTAAAGATCTTTGATGTTATGGATCTATGGTATATCACCATAGATCAACTAAAAACATCTTTTAAAACAAATATAAACACATAAACACAAAATTTTTCTTAACCATTAGGATCAAAAATCAAATTAGATTTATACCTTCTAGCTTTAAATTCTTGATTTTGATCTTACTAACTGATCTTGGTTGATCGAGGGGCTGTTTTTAGGATTGATATACTTGTATAATTCGGAGGTTTTGGGTGAGAGAGAGTTTGATGAGAGTTAGTACACAAATATCCAACTTTTGTAACTTTTCTCTTTCTTTAATCTATATAACACTTAGATACAATGTATGACATGATGTTGCTGTCACTTAGAGGCTAATTTGCTGGATATTATAAGTCACAAAGTCAACATAGTTGGTCACCAACTAAAGGACTTGGCCATTTTTACAAGTAACCTTATAAAAATCTATAAAGGGCATTTTGGTCATTGCTCTTGTAATTTTAATGGCATTATGGTCAAATGTCCAAACCCTTAGGGTTTAACCCTTAGGGTTTAATCTTAAGGTTCTAACCTTTAGGTTTTACACCCTTAGTTTTCTAGAATTTTCTAATTAGGATTTTAAAATAGAAAATTACGATTTCTAAAATGTAATTTAGGGTTTAAAATAGAAATGTATATTTCTAAAGTATAATTAGGGTTTCTTAATTATATTAACATTTACTAATCACTTTAGGCATGTTAATTATGATTAGGGTTTCCAAATTAGGGTTTAAGATTCCTGAATTAAAATTACGGTTTCCCAGCTTTCGATTAGTGTTCCTAACTACGCGTTAGGGTTTTAAATTCTCAGTTAAGCATAAATCTACTCTTATTTCTCAGTCAATACACAAATTGACTAATTCTTATAGCTCGTATCACAGATACACAGCACAATATTGATAATTAATATTAATATTAATTAAAAAAAAGTTATTCGAAAAATTTGGATTATTCAAAATCCCAGGTTATCACACAGACCAGCTGAGCAGCTCACGTAGGACCTCTTCATGTGTGAGGAGGAGAGCTTTTAATGTACCTCAATTTCGTCTAGCCTGACAGCCTCGTCGGTTGACGGAGTCAGTGATTCGTCCTATTCGGGTTGAGGTACCGGATGTTGAGGACGAGGAGGAGGATGTACCGGTTGCGGCTCTCGCTCCTGCTACTTTTATTCCCCGCAGGGATCTTCCAGCCATTAATGTGATGATTCCAGAGCTTCTGGATGATTTGAGTCGCCACCCCTCGATCTACTTACATGCGAACGAGGTAAAAGCTGTGTTTGATCTTCCTTTTTCCTATTAATGAGGAGCAAGGTTCCGATGTTGATTTCTATTGTGATGCTGGTTCTGGGGTTTACGCAGCCTCGAGGGAACTAGTTCAGTATACACTCTTTGTACCAGACTCTTCACCTAGAGTACCGAGAGATTGTGCATGCTTGGGGTTTCAAGGCGTTCTTTTCCATCCTCCCCCACTATTGTCCCTTGGGTTACCTTAGGGCATTGTCTGAGCGCTGGTTACACCATACTCAGTCTCTCCATTTGCTAGATTGAGAGGTGATGATGACGCCGATGGAATGACAGTTTATCACTGGTGTGGAGTTTTTTAGGGCGCTAGTGCCATGTGTGGCTGACATTTCCCCTACTGTCGTTAGATCCTTGTTAGGAGTCCCGGTTATAGTGCTCAAAGGTAGGATAGTTCATGTTGGTCCTTTAAGTATAGATGCCACGAGTGGGGCGTTGAGTGAGCCATTACCCGATGACAGGAGACTCAGAGATCACATTCTTCGGCGATTGTTCCTTGTCATCTTTCAGGGTTGTTTCCTAGCGGATAACTCTTCCACGGTGTTGTTCGCTTTAGTTAGCGCCACACAGGAGGTGGATTGTATTGGAGAGTTTGACTGGGGCTCTTATACCTTTGCTTATTTCCTCAAGGGAATGCGTATACGCTCGCATGGCTTGACAGAGGCTTGGCTAGGATTTTACCCATTTTTGCTAGTGAGTATTTCTCTTTTGATTTCCCTTGTTCGGGTTAAGAGCGTTGACTGACCGCAGATGTTTGATCTTGTATTGGCAGTTTTGGGCCTATAAGAGGCTCCCATATCTTCGTCCCGTTAACCTGTTAGGTTTGGACACCTATCTATGGGGACGACGATGGCATCACTTCACGCTGGTGGAGGTTTCTGTAGCTAAGGGTTTCACCCATTCTCGCCTACAGTTGGAGTTTTTGACAGCCGATGCCATTACATGGGTTCCCTATCCTGAAGACCATTTGACAGTTGGCTTTGAGGGTGGTTTCCCGATTGGTGTCGAGCACGTGATGTCCACCCGTCAAATTCCTCTCTTCACGGATGGAGGATGGGAGCTCTATTTAGGAGAGCGTGCTATTATGAGCACCACATGAGAGATTCGTATACTGACCTGTCCTCTTTCAAGGCGTTATTGGCCTGTGTCACAGCCACCAATCAGTGATATCCCGTTGGTGGGAGTTGATGGCGTTGCTTTGTCAGAGAGACCGTTCACTCAGGAGGCATTCTACCGCTGGTGGTCCCTCGTACCATTGGAGCCAAGACCCGCGCCACACAGTTCATGGGGGATATGGTTCCTGGGTCCGTCATGATAGCGGATTGGATTGCTTGCATTCGAGAGCCTACTCGTCTGTCGCAGATTGATAGTTTGAGCCAACAGTTGGACCGGGCATATTTTTTCATCCGATATTTGGGCATAGATTATTCCGAGGTGGATACTTTTGATCCTTCCAACTCTGGGGCTAGCCCCTCAGGTGTCTCATATTCAGATGGTTTTACCGGTGTAGATCCTCCGTTGTATCGGCCTGATATCCCTACTTACAGAGATTTAGTGACTCGGGAGGAGTTACATCAGATGGATAGGTTGAATGATGTAGACATCAACCATATTAACTTCTTCTGATGTATTTCTCGCTATATCTTTTGATAGGTTTCTGTTAGATATTGGGCGACTGTGCCCCATTCTTTTTATATCTTTTGATAGTCTTCTGTTAGTAGTTGGGCAACTGTGCCCCATTGCCCTACATTTTTCCAATTGTATATAGAGATGATGTATTTAGATGAAGATGTACTTAGGAATGTATGTATATTATTTTCCACTCCCCTACATCATATTGTCATCTATTGTGTATCATGCATGTATTATGTTATGCATATGTATTTCTAGAGATGAGTTCAGCATTGACCCCTGGATGGTCTTATGATGCGGCCCTACATATATCTTCATCGATAGTTAGCCGGATAGATCATACCTCATCAGTATTGGTGGCCTCCTATTTGAGATCGTGGTATGATAGTTTGTCATCCCCAGATCGAATGACCGTAGATCAGTTATTACGGCACTCTGTGACCCTCATGATGTTTCAGGTTCCATTGGGTTTTGTAGAGGGCATGCTAGAGCACTGGGTACCAAATAGGCAGGTATTTTGGTTTGAGACCCATGAGTTGACTCCTACCTTGGAGGAGTATGAACGTCTGATAGATTTGCCATTCGATAGGCCCTGCGCTCAGGCGGCTATCGGCGATATAAGCCGGCAGTTTATGACCCTCACAGGTTTGAGGAACAAAGTTACCTTGGATGAGATCTCCTCAGGGCATGTAGTGTCCATGCATTTTTTGATTGACTGATTTGTCTCTTTGGACAGTTATTTGCAGCACTCTTGGAATTTCACCACGTCGGAGGATGATTAACGTATTGCCAGAGTAGATGTACTCTTGATGTGCCTGGTGGCTTATCTATATATGCCATTGTATATGGATCATTTAGACATCGGCGTGGTTATGGCAGTGTGGGCTCTCCGAGAGGGACATACCATTTTACTGATGATTGTGGCAGAGACTTTGAGGTCGGCCACGTATTGCCAGTCCCATCTTGCAGGGGTATTTTCAGGAAGTTCGGTCTTATTGTACGTGTGGTTCATGACACACTTGAGACCGATTGGCACATTCCGACACCATGAGTGTTGTTTTTCCCATGAGATAGCCATGTCCTACTCTTTCCAGCTGACGGAGTGTACATATGCAACTTCTTGGTCGGTTTTCTTATCAGGGATCGAGGATCCATTTGATATTCTGCTGTGTTTAGGGCTCAACTCTCCCTACAACTTTATCACTCATGCATCTGGCATGGATTATCTTCCTCTAACAGGTTTGAGGGGTGTGACCACTTATCATCCACTGGCTGTGATGGCACAATTTTACCAGTTTCAAAATGTTCATCCCTTTGACGAGGCATTGGGTCAGCGTTTGTCATCTCAGCTTTTATCAGTAGAGGATTTGTCCAGGGTTTATGCATATTGGGCCCAACGTGAGAGGGTTGATTTACTACTAGCCATCCAGGTCGTTCTACAGAGTATTATGCATAGCTGGAGGTAGAGATTACATCGGCTAGGGTTGTGTCCATAGAGTCGGGTGTTGATTCTGACAGTGGGGAGCCTATGGAGTACCTTGATTCTCGCATTGAGGATGAGCTGTTTGCTAGTTTGACAGTAGCTCTGGTTGATTCTCCCAGTATTTCTGCTACTATGACTCCACCTTCTGCAGAGTATTTAGAGCAGAGTCTGCATCTGATGACATTTGAGAGGGATCAGGCTAGAGCCCTGATGTTGACAGCTCTTTCTGGTACAGATGTCGCTTTAGTTGAGAGAGATGATGTTCTATCTTATAGGGATGCCGCTGTTGTTGAGCGGGATGAGGCTCGATCATATAGGGATGCAGCTGTTATTGAGCGAGATGGTGCTTTATCTGCCTGAGATGCTGCCATTGCAGATAATACTGCATTGAGATCCCATACTGCTGATATCATTATAGAGATGAGCACATTCATTGATGAGCATATTATCACCATGCAGATGGCTGTGGATCTCTTGGCTCGTGTAGATACCCTTGGGCAGAAGCTCACAGAGTTACCCCCTTCTTCTAAGAGGGATGCCATTTTAGATTTGATAGTGCGCTTATCCACTGGTTTGTAGATTAACTTTGATTTTCCTACATAGACTAGCTTAGCCATTCTTGTCATGTACATGACATTGTATATATCAAAAAGTATTATATGGCAAGGAAATATATTTTGATTCACTTCCCTTTTAGTTATGCCTTGTTACTTGCTTGATAGTTGCCTGTTTATGCAGGGCTTGTGATCTTGATGTATTATGAACTCCTCCTTGATGGATGAAAATTGAGATGCCTCAAGATCTTTTAGAATGGATTGTTGATCTTTGTATGCACTATCCTTTGGTGTCTTGGGACTAGTTTTTGTATGTGGTTTAACTACCCCATAGATGGTCGCTGATACTCCTTTGTATTGGGGATATCAGGTAGTTCTACCTCTCATGGTTTGGTTTGAACGTGGAAAGATGATCCTAATACCATTAAAAAGGTTTTGTATTTTTGGTAAGGGTAATACCTCACCGTGAATGGCTGCCTACGTACTCCCATTGATGAGGGAAGATCAGGTCTGCGTAGTTTGCCCTAGCGTGGAAAGGTTGAAAGTTGTAAGTGGTAAAAAGGGTGTGGAGATGTTTTTTTTGTTTTTTTTGTAGTTAGACCGGACCATAAAAATGGTTGCCTACATACTCCTGTGTATTGGGGAGATCAGGTCTGTTTAGTTCGCCCCTGATGGGACAGACTACAGATGTGAAAAGTTTTATCCCTAGTGGGACAAACTGAAGTTTTGAAATGTTTATCCCTAGCGGGACAAACTGAAGGTGTGAAAGGTTTTATCCCTAGCGGACAAACTGAAGTTGTGAAAGGTTTTATCCCTAGCGGGACAAACTGAAGGTGTGAAAGGTTTTATCCCTAGTGGGACAAACTAAAGGTGTGAAAGGTTTTATCCCTAGTGGAACAAACTGAAGTGGTGAAAGGTTTTATCCTTAGTGAGACAAATTGAAGGTGTGAAAGGTTTTATCCCTAGTGGGACAAACTGAAGTGGTGAAAGGTTTTGAAAACATGAAGTGACTGATGTATCTGATGATCCAGAACTAGAATATTGGTTTGCAGGTAACTTCAGACATAGTACCATTTCACGGTGTCTGAATTGATGAGTTGGGGAAATTCCTCGCCATCCGTCTCTTATAATCTGAGGGCTCCTCCTGTCAATACCTCCTTGACAACAAACGAGCCTTCCCAGTTTGGGGCGAATTTTCCTATAGATTGATCTTGGTTGTCAAGAACCTTCTTGAAGACTAAGTCATTTTCTTTGAACTGCCGTAGCCAGACTTTCTTGTTGTAGGATCGAGCGATCCTCTGTTGGTATAATTAACCATGGAAGATGGCCGTGACCCACCTTTCATCTATTAGAGACAATTGGTGGTACCGATCTTGTAACCATTGGTCATCATCCAGCTAAGCGTCTATCAACAGTCTGAGGCATTCCATTTCCACCTCTATGGGGAGCACCGCTTCCAGCCTATAGGTTAATGAGTAGGGGGTTGCCCCAGTGGAAGTGCGCATTGACATTCTGTAGGCTAATAGAGTTAGAGGCAACAGGTCAGGCCATCCTTTCTGATTGTCAAACATCTTTTGCATGATCTTTTTGATATTCTTATTAGCCACCTCAACAACACTATTCATCTTTGGACGATAAATGAAGGAGTTGAGATGTTTAATATGGAATTTACTTCCTAACTCCTCCATCATTTGGTTGTTAAGGTTTTTGGCATTGTCTGATACAATCACCTCTGGTTGTCCATGTCGACAAATGACATTGTTTCTGATGAAACCAATGATCACCTCGTTATTAACCCTGTGGGAGGAGGCTGCTTATACCCACTTGGTAAAGTAGTCGATTATGGTGAAGATAAACCGATGACCATTAATAGCTTTGGGCTCGATGGGCCCGATCACGTCCATTCCCCACATTGAGAAGGGCCAGGGCGAACTCATATTATGGACCTCCCTAGGAGGGGGTGTGGATAGAATTCCCATGAATTTGGCATTGGTAACATCTTTTGACGTGATCATCACAGTCAGCCTTGAGAGAGAGCCAGTAATGCCCTGTTCTTAGGATTTTCTTAACAAGTAGAGGGCCGCTAATGTGTGGGCCGCATACGCCACCATGGATTTCATCCATGAGCCTCTGAGCTGTGTCTTTGTCTAGGCATCTGAGAAGGCCTAGTCCTGCATCTCTTTTATAGAGTGCGTCTCCGCTCAAGTAGAATTTCATAGCCATTCGATGGATCCGCTTTCTTTTAGCTGGACTCGCGTAAGTGGGTGTAGATCCATCTCGCAGATACTCCTTGATATGCTGATACCAAGGGTGTTGGATGGGAGGCAGTTCATCTGATACTTCTCCAATATAGTTCCCATAGGCTGATGCCTTTTGCTGGGAAAATGTGATGTTTGGCATGTCTTCCTTGTCAAGTATGTTGATCAAGGAGGCCAAAGTTGCTAGTGCATCCGCAAAGTCATTCCTATTCCGAGAAATGCGAAGGAAGGATATTTCTTCAAACTTTGAAGCCATCTGGATAACCTGCCGATGGTAAGGCAATAAATGTAATTCTTTGGTGTGATAGATCCCAGTGGTTTGTCTGATTACCAATTCAGAATCTCCTAAGACAGTTAACTGTCTGAGGCGCATGGATTGGGCTAGTTTCAACCCCATGATAAAACCTTCATACTCAGCTATGTTGTTGGTGTTGGCAAACTACAATTTAACGGCAATGGGATACTGCTCCCCCGAAATGGACACTAGAACTGCTCCAGCTCCAGACCTTTCCATGTTTACAGCTCCATCAAAATACATCTTCCATGGTTGGTGTGTATCGCCCTAATGGTGTTGGTGGACTGTCATTACCCCTTTATCGGGGAAGTAGGTTTCCAAGGGTTTGAAATCCCCTACAGGTGCAAAGGCCAATTGATTCGTAATTTCTTGACCTTTGATAGACTTTTGCGTCACGTAGATGATGTCAAATTGCTGGAGGATCAACTGCCATTTGAACAGTCGATAATTCAGCATAGGTTTGCTAAACACGTACTTGAGAGGATCCATACGAGATATGAGATGGGTTGTGTAACCATGCAGATAATGCTGTAATCTTATGGAAGCCCATGCTAAAGCATAACAAGTTTTCTTAATCAGAGTATACTTATGTTCACTGATGCTGAATCATTTATTGAGGTAATAGATAACTCTTTCTTGGCCTCTATCATCTTTCTATCCCAGCATGCAGCCCATGACATTGTCATTGATTGACAGGTACATAAACAGGGGAACACCATCCCTGGAAGGTACCAAAACAGAAGCTTTGATTAGCTGCTTTTTGATGAGAAGGAAGGCTTGTTGACACTTGTCATTCCATTTCTTGGAGGAGTTCTTCCTTAATAACTTGAACATGGGTTCACAGGTTGCTGTGAGTTGGGAGATAAATCGGCTGATGAAGTTGATTCTTCCCAAAAATCCCCGTATTTCCTTCTCTGTCTGGGGTATGGGCATCTCCGTGATGGCCTGGATTTTTCCAGGATCCAGCTCAATGCCTTTGTGGCTTACTAGGAATCCTACACTACTACAAAACAGTAAATAGATAACGCGTAAAAAATGTTGTGGTTTCTGTCAGAAAAACATCGTGATTAAGGGTGTCATCTATTTGACACCCTTATACAACGTTTTTAAAACTTTGTAGTTAGACACATTATACAACGTTTTTTAACAAAAAAACGTTGTAGATTTGTTTTTCATAAATTAGTAGATGCTTGAAAACGTTGTAGAAGGTATGATTCCACAACGTTTTCTGGCTTAAAATGTTGTAGTTTAATATATCAGACAATATTTAGGCACATTTACACAACGTTTAGAATGTGTCATCTATTTAGACAAATTTATATAACGTTTTTAAAACGTTGTAGTGTGACTTAAAAATGTTGTAATACATGCATATAACAACTATTTTTAAATATGGACCATAGAAACCAACAACAGACAACGTTTAAACAAATTTATACAACGTTTAGAAGGTGTCATTTATTTATACAAATATACAATATTTTTAAAATGTTGTAGATGGACTTGAAAAAAAAAAGAAAAAAAAAAGTTGTGGTTCACCTATATTACCAGTGCACCTGCAATCTGCTAATGCCATGATATATAGCTAAAAGGTCTAAATTCTCATTTAAATTTAAAGCCAAAATGTATCAACCATTCAAAATACATCCCAATAATACAATTCGTTTATAGTTTCAAATTACTATATTCACAAAATACATACCAAACTATCCATATATACATCTCAAATTCACTTTTCAATATAAATTACTACTATATTGAATTGTGAATTTGATTACATCCACAAAATAAACCAAACTATCCATAAAATTAAGCTACTACCTAAGTATGTGCAAAAAAGCCTAGGTTCTCCCAAAATACGTACATTCATCTAACCCTGTACATATCCACCGTTAACTCAAGGCTCTACATGTAGCTGCTCACATACGCTACCCACTCATTTCGTACTTCGTTAATTTGTTCTTATGTGTACGTTAATCCATAAATGAGCTGCATGAAACAAATGATAAAGGGAGTTAATAAGACAATTTCAAACATACAAAAAGGAAAATGTATGCAAAGAAATATGACAATAAAACTGTGATGAGTACCTTGAATCTTTCCAAACAGGATTCACTTCTAGTTGTGGAATAACAAGAGTTACATTCAATATTTTAGGAACATCAATTGCATCACAAATCTGTTTGGAGGAAGCAGTGCAACATATTAGTAGATAAGTAAACAAGCTGTCATAAATTGAATCAAGGGTATCAGTACTTCAAATTTAAAAGACTAACACTACCAAATTATTGGTATTTATTATCAGTGCTTCAATTTCAAGTCATTGTCCATCGTAAATCAAAACACTACCAAATTATTGGTATTTGTTATTCACAATGGAGAAGGCCCAAATTGTTCCCTTTGCCATTTTCAGTAATACCTTCAAAATTTAGTAAAGCATTGACTTTCCTTATTCCTAACATATTTTCATCTAGTAATAGACTAAACAATTAAATATAAACCTCAGACAACTATACTAACTATTTCAAAATAATTTTAAAAAAATACTACTATAATGCAAAAATAACCACAAATTCATCAGATGGAAATTATGCTTTACACAATGAAACAATAACATGAATGTTTGAGGAAACAAGAAAGCTATAAGCACTTTTGACTAGCCACTTAAAGAAATTTCCTACTACAGGTGGGTGATGTTATCCATAATAGAAGATAATAAGAAACATGCACATAAATATGAGGCCAGAAAACAGCTTCAAAGACAGAAAATACCTGGTCAAAATCTACAAGGAGGATCCTGCCAACCCCTGATCTCAAAAGCATAGAAGCAACATGACTACCTACCCCTCCAAGACCAATGACAACAACATAAGACACAATCACTTTCTGTTGGGAATCGAGGCCAAAGGACTGAATATTTCTAAAAATATCAGAAAAGGAAGATATATGGAGTTACATTCAATTATTCATATAACTGAAAAATTATATACAGATTCAAACATCTCTGTCCTCTATTGCCCCTAACCCCAAGCACTTGTCTCTTTTATAAATGTATATTCTTTAAAAATAAACACATACATACACATAGATATAGATGTAGGCATCTCCAATATTAGATATATAAATTTGTTGATAATGTTTGTGGTGAAAATAACAAACATTCCAAAAGAAAATTAAATTCCAAATAATAAACTAATATTATAGATTTAGTCAAAGTACGAAAACATTATGCCTGTTTGAAGTTTGGCCATATAACTCACTCCAAAAAAATATTCCAGTAACATGTAACGAGGGGAGAAAAAGATAAAATAAAATCACATCAAATAAGAAATCTGTACGTGTGCTGTTAAGTTTTCTCTTACATCCTGTGCTAGAAGCCCTTCAATGTTAAAATCCAGCCGAGGATTAACTGTTGCAAGCTTCATTGACAGAAACTGTTGTAAATAGGAAAAGTTACATATTTTAAAACTCTAATTGCATTATGACAAGTCAGATGTTTGTACAATTCAGATATAAAATGACTTCCACAAAGTTTCAGATGGTTAATTTTCACGAAGACCTGATAAACTAATATGTACATCAAAAGCAAGGATTTTTTCAAAAGATATTGAAAAGTATTAGCTGTTTCCATTTGAATGATATGTGTCAAACACTAAACGACTCCCTATGTGACGATCGAGATTTTTGTAATGTAATTTTAATATTTATTGAATTAAATAAATATTTTTCGATGAATTAATTATTAGATTAAATAATTAATTGATGAAATTATGGTTGATTAATTTAATTATATGTGTTATATTTATTAAATTAATGTGAAGAAATTTTGTTATTCGAAGTATGTCATTATATGAGCTTATTGTATTAAAAGAAATATTTAATAAGCCTAGTGTTATTTTAATTAATTTAATTATTAATTAGAAATTTAATAATTTGATATAATTAATTAATGAGAAAATTAATTATATGATTATGTGAATTTATGATAAATTATTATATTTAATTTAATAAAGGAGTGTGACATTATTTAAACTATAGTATAAGAGGTTTTATTAAATTAATTGGGTATAAACATTTAAATAGTAGCCAAACATGGCCTTAGTGGGAGTTGAGGGAAGTTACCCATGACTGGGTAACTGACCACCAACGCGTCAGTTGTTCCTTATTTAGTTTACGTCTTCTTTTCTTTCTTCTTCATTATTTGCCTAAGTCTAGAAAGCGTAACAGAGAGAGATAAAGAGAAAGAGTTGAGAATTCAGAGATTTTTAAGAGGATTATGAGAGTCATCTGAGAAGGAATTCATCTTCCATTAATTCTACGCTTGGGTAATCTCTTCAACCAAATTACTTTTTACGTCATTTAGTTTTTATAAAAATGGCTTTCAAGCTTTTGTAAAGTCTCTGTAATTGGGAAATGGTATGATTATGAGTTTATATATGTGTTAAATGTTATCAAATCGTATTCAATTATATATTATGTAAGTTACCATGTCATTAGTTTCATGAAAATACGTCGTATATGTTGCTCAAAACTTACAGAGTATGGGTTTTGGCCATATGACACTTATACATAAATTTAATGTGTCAAACATAAATGGTTTTGTAAAATTTATACTAGTATATTATTATGCATGTTAATATGAAGAGACCAAACTTTAAATGAACGGATTCGATGTTATAACGAACCCGTAGTATTAATTTTCATAATTTATGTTCAAAACCTTCAAGAACATCAAGAACAGTGAAATTTATATAATTTAATTCTGTGATTATGTGTTTTAGTGGGTTAAAATCACTCTATAAATGTTGGGTAATGATTATATATGTAGTACAATGATTTGATAATCTAAATTCGTGTAAAAATAACTAATTAGAAGTTATGACCATATTCACGTATAATTTTACTTGTGATTGATTTTTGGCCTAATTTGATCTTGTTATGTTCGCGAACTGCAGAACTACAGAAACTGCAGAAAATGAGCCTGGGTAACCCCGCTCCCGGCGGGCGTTACCAAACTACGTTACCCCGCCCCGGCGGTCAAAAAAAATAAAAAAAAAATAAAAAATAAATATTCGATAAAAATTATTATTAAAATATTTATAAAATAAATTAAATATTTTAATTGAGATATTATGGAATAAAATAAATATTTTATGAAAATTATTATAAAAATATTTATAAAATAAATTAAATATTTTAATTGAGATATTTATGGAATAAAATAAATATTCAATGAAAATTATTATTAAAATATTTATAAAATAAAGTAAATATTTTAATTGAGATATTTATGAAAAAAAATAAATATTCGATGGAAATTATTATGAAATAATTTATTCGAGTGCAATAATAGTAAGAGAATGAAAATATTCTAATTTAATTAAGTAATTAAATTAGAAGGGTAATGATTTGTTAAATAAAGTGGAGTTTATATTAAATAATTAAGTGAAAATGTAACTAATGAATGTCGTGAATACATATGGTATATGTGTAGGATTTGTGGTGAACGGAAGTAGTAATCGTTTAGCCTACGCAAGAGGCAAGTTTCCTAACCCTACTTGTTATCATTATTCAAGTTTATAAATCAAGTTCAGTTTGTTATATTAAAGATTATCTATCATTTCAAAGTATGATTCTGTTATACAATACTTGTTCTATTGTATACCTCTTAAGATTTTTATTCAATTTAATTATCATTTATTATTGAACCATATTAGACTAGTGAACCCTTAATTGATTCGACTAGTCCATAGTTGATGAAGGTTCTAAATTTCAGAACCCTTATTGAATTATCCAAACCAAACTTCCTTTGGTGCGGACTCTGATGTCAAACTGAGATGAACAACCCTGTATAGGGATTTCTTATGCGTTAACGTTAAGATATTGTGCACAGTATGGTACTAAGGGCTGATCCCCCTAAGTACGAGTAGAAAGGACCATAGTTTTATGACTGTTAAAGGTTTCAAGTACAACCCTTGATAACCTAGGACATAGTTCAAGGTCTTATGACCCTCAGAAATCTTTTGAACTCTTGTTATTTATTCTTGATTCAAAAGTTGAGCTTTTATTTCAGAAGTCTTTGATTCACTCGCATTTTATTATATATTGTTATTTAATTTTTTATACTTGTGGGCAATCATGCTCACTCTTGCGTAATAATAATATTGCAGCTAAGAACTAAATGTACGATGAGCCTTCTACTAGCAAAGGCAAAGGCAAAACAAATAAGTGATGAAGACTTGTTATTTAATTTTAAGAATGTTATTGTAAAGACTTGATGTTGTTAAGACTTATTTGTTTATGTTTCCACACAGATGTTTAAGGTTAGTTTGACCTAGGATTGTATTTATTATTCAGATGTTGTAACCCCATAAGGGGTGGATTTTATTTCTATCTATTGCATGGTTTGCATTTATTATGGGTAGATAGATAGATGATATTTGTACAGTGAACACCAAATCTCGTGGAATTGAAGTACCCGGAATTGGGGGTGTCACACCCTGGATGTTACATAGTTCAGGTATCCCAACAAGAGCTTTGAACAAAGTTGAACTGTCACGTACATAAACCCAATACAAAAAAATTGCAAAATATGTTATGAAGTCTGAAAGGAAGATTAGGTGAAAAAGAAGAAATATAAACACTAGAAAATTTAACTGCTATACATTAACTTGTCGTTGTAGTGATTGAACATAATTAATGATTTCATCAAGCATAACTGCTTTGCCTGTAACTTGCAAAATTCAATCATTTGTTAAGAAATGAAATGCAAAAGAACCATCTAAAGTAGATTTTTTACTAAAGTTTTCTTTGTGAGACCTTAAAATGCAATGACTAACCTTGCTACAACCTGGTACAAGGTCTTGAAGAAACTTCATCCGTTCACTAATCTTCTCTCTTCTCACCTATTATCCAAGTAAAACTTGTAACAAGATATAATATCGATGGAATGGTGACATAAGACCAATGCAGTTAGCTTGATAATATCCAACCCATATAGTAACATCAATATTGCTCGACTTTATGTCTCGGTGCACCACTTTTGGCTCAATTGCTTCGTGCAAGTATGCAAGACTGCAATTAATGTATGATGTAATGAGATCTATAATGTTGGGAAAATATAGATTTGAATTAACTTACGCTTTAGCTATACCAAGAAGAATTGTAAGGCCCCCAAATCCGGGTACTTGAAACCCGAACTCGGTGCTTTACGATACCATTTCTATGGGCGGAATAATACTAATAATAATAACAATAATATAAAAGTCAAACTTAATTTACATAATTATCAGAGTCTAGCTCCCAAGTACGTAACCTTTAATACATTCATTACAACCCATGATAGCTAATATAATGTCATTGTCATACTAAAGCTAACTATTACATAAGATAACATTCATTCATTCAACAACCTTTCCCTTTCACTTGTTCTTAGCAGAGCTCTCTGGTCGTTCACACTTAGCTGAAAACAGTTAAATTAAGCAAAGATGAGCATTTGAGTGCTCAGCAAGTAATAAAAATTATATATATAAGCTGAAATAGTTTAAATGTTTTCTTTATACTACCCTTCTACAACGATTCAATAGTTGTGAAGTAATCTGTACCAATGATAATAATATATCAATTCTATACCATATTTTTGAAACTACGTACTGACTATAAATATGGTTAATGTGGAATACTATGAACATTGTTTTCATTTTCGAAAAGGTTAAACAAAAATTCATCTGTAAACCGTCATAACTTACGGGCACGTGGGTGATCAGCCCGTTATGCCCTGCATTGATCAATACTACGTGCAAGAACGAGGGTATCGTTCACTCTATCCACCTTGGGCGCGTAAAAGTTTTCCCGTGTAGGGATGTTCATACTTTTCTAGGTTCCAAATCAAAGGTTTTATCTTGTTCAACAATAATCTATAATTCAACATATATGTATACGGGTAATTGACAAAGGTATATCAACATGTGATTAAATACAATGATTATCCAAGTGGGGACACTTGTTTAACCATTTCTAGAAATTAACGAACAGAATATATATATCTGAGTTACCATATACTAACATGTTGATAATCAATGAGCTTATATAATATAAGGTTAATAATCTGTACACTAAAAATATAATTCATAAATATTCTTACTCATGTCAATTGCATAAAGAAAATACAAAGGTAAGATACTTGCCTGATGCACTGCTTACAATATGCAACTTAGTTTTATCGCTTATCTCACGACCTATCATTAATAAGATCGTTCGTTCGATTAGAACAATATACTATAACACATAACACTGCTTATTGCAGTCAGCACATATCCTAATCACATTGGCATATACGTTTAATAACCATTGAATCACAAATAATCACTTATATCTAATCAATTTATCTAAGTCCAGATCAATTTCTGAAATATGTCAGTGTACCGACAACTTTATCGGGTAATTATCGAGTCTAAGACTCTATTCTGTAACTCAATGTCTGTAAGTATCAGTCATATTATTTTTAAATGACTTAATATAATTTTAAAACATTTATTATAATTTATCACGAAATTTCAAACATCGGAATCACATTAAAATGATTTAAATACTAATCAATTCTATTATCACTAATATTTAATTAGTACCAAACTATTAATGAAATCATTTCCAAAATATTAAAGTTATTTATAATAACTCAAAATATTTTTAAAGTATTTAAATTACCCTTAAATGATTTTTAAAACATTTAAAATCATTTCTAAATAATTACCATTATTATCAAAATATTAATGTTCTATTTATCAAAATATTAAAAGTCATTATTCATAACTTAAAATATTTTTAATTCATTTCTATCCATTTTAAAATAATTTTTAACTTAATAAAACTATTTTTAAACTATTTATTTAATATAATTATTAAATAAATTTAATACCATTAGTAATAACTTTAATAATCATTAATATTTAATTATTAATGAAATTATTCTTTAAATATTAAAAGTTATGTTTTATAACTTAAAATATCTTTACACACTTTATTTTCATTTAAAATGATTATTATAATATTAAAATTATTTTTAAACTAAATTATTTAATATAATTATTAAATAACTTTAGTATCATTAATAATAATTAATTAATAAAATTTACCTTTAAATATTAAAAGTTATATTTTATAACTTAAAATATTTTTAAATACCTTATTATTATTTAAAATGATTTTTAATATAATAAAATCATTTTTTTATATTTATTTAATTCCTTTAGTAAATAACTTAATTATCATTAATATTAATTTATTAATGAAAATTATCACAAAATATTAAAAGTTATTAAAAATAACTTAAAATATTTTCTTATATCATAATATAATTTTAAATGATTTTTTAAATATTAAAATCATTTTTAAATAATTTATTTAATATTATAATTAAATAAATTAAATACTTTTATTATTCCAAAAATATTAAATAATTATGAAATTTATTTAAAATAATTAAAAACTAATTTTCGAAATTTAAAATAATTTTTAATAATTTATTTTGTATTTTTAATAATTAAAAACTATTTTTTTCTATTTATTTAATAATTTTCGAAAAAATAAATAATATCTGTCGCTAAAGACCACCTATAGTGACAAAACTGTCGCTATAGGTGTTCTTCATGTTCTTGAGCATTCATAAGGCAGTTTCAAGGTTCCTCATTTGACCACGATTTTTGATCTGGTCATGATGTTTCTGGACATGTTGTTAGTCCGATATTGTAGTACTAATGCACGACTACAAGATCCAACCACAAACATGGACAAACAACACATAACATAAGAGATCTAGAGTCATGAACAAGATGTCAGAGGCTGTTCATCACGTTCTGGGCTACCCAGAAAAATCTGGTCAATGTCGATCAACGATCTTGGTGGACTTATTCTGGTTAATCGGTTTACGTCACAGGTGTTCTAGACGTCGGGATTTGTAGACAACCCAACATAGCACAAGTTGTGATCATGTAAAATGTCTAAACATAATTTTGATGCAAGATCTAAGTAAAATAAAAACCTGTCAGACCACTGCCTAAACTTTCTGGGTTACCCAGAAAGTTAAGCTTAACGGTCAACGAGGTTTGACCAATTACTACGATCGATCCGAGGCTTTATAAAGTAATAAAGTGCTTTGAACTTGTAATACATATGACATACTATAATCTGGATACAAATATTCATCCTAAAAACGTTCCAGAAACAAATCAAGGCCGACCAGAACATGTTCTTCAGTTTTCTGGGTAACCCAGAAAACTGATTTTGTGTTCAGTCAATGAACTTTGACCATGAATAACTTTCGATCTACAGATGCAATGATCATGAACCCACTTGCAGATTACTAACAACATTACAGACTACAACTTCAGACCTTTAAATCACCAAAACAATAAACGAACACAGATCTACAAGGCCTGACATTCACTGTCAGACAACAAAAACACAAATTTCCAGATTTTATAAAACTTCAAATCTGAGCCTCTAGATGTTATGGATCTAACATCTAGCAACCTAGATCATCACAAGACACCACTAACAACATATTCTAACACTCAAACATAACATCTAACAACCGAAAAATGGACAGAAATTGAAGTAGAGTTTATACCTTTTCTTTGAACAATCTTGATCTTAGGCTACTGATTTGTTGTAGCTGTTAGTGGGGCTCAGTTTTGTTACTGATCTAGTGTGACACCTCCAAATCCGGGTACTTCGATTCCACGGGATTTGGTGTTCACTGTATAAGCATCATCTATCTATCTACCCATAAATAATATCAAACCATACAATAGATAGAAATCATAATAAAATCTCTTCCCTTAAGGGTTACATCAACTGAATCATAAATAAATCCCAGGTTACTCTAACCTTAAAACATCTGTGCGGAATTCTAAACAAAAAGTCTTAAACAACAACATAAGTCTTAAACATAAATACATCATCAATTAAAATAACAAGTCTTCATCACTTGCTAACTTTGCCCTTGCCCTTACTAGTGAAGGGTTCATCGCTTCTTTCATTCTTAACTGCAATGTTATTATTAAGCAAGAGTGAGCACAAATGCCCACAAGTATAAAAATGAAATGACAGTATAATAACATGCGAATAATCAAAGACATTTGAATAAAGCTCAACTTTTGAATCAAGAATAAATAACATGAATCAAAAGAATACTGAGGGTCATAAGACCTTGAACTATGTCCTAGGTTAACAAGGTTCATACTTGAAACCTTTAACAGTCATAAGACTATGGACCTTCTTCTCGTACTTAGGGGGATCAGCCCTTAGTACCATACTGTGCACAATATCTTAACACTAAAGCGTAATTAATCCCCTATACAGGGTTGTTCATCTCAGTTTGACATTCGAGTCCGCACCAAAGGAAGTTTGGTTTGGATACTTTCATCAAGGGTTCTGAAATTTAGAACGCTCATCAACTATGGACTAGTTGAATCAATAAGGTTCACTAGTCTAATAAGGTTCAACAATAATTGATATTTGATTAGAATAATAATCTCAAAAGTATACAATAGGATAATTATTGTATAACTGAATCATGCTTTGGAAAGATAATTAATCTTTAATATCATGCTTGAACTTGAATAATAACAAGGATAATTTATTCAAGGTAAATAATAAACTTGAACAATAATGACAAGTGGGGTTAGGGAAACTTGCTCGACATAAAAGTAACGTTTAAGTTTAAATAAACTTGCTCAATAGAATGGAGTTAGGGATAGGATACTTGCCTCATGCGTAGATTACACTTTAACTAAGCACGTTCTTTGAATTAAATCCTACATACCAATCATATACACAATACCAGTTAATTATAAATTAACTAATCATTATAAACTCTTTCTCTTTGACTACTTTAATTATTTGACTAAACTTAGTCAAATTTTCACTTTGTCACATCATTTGTACTTCGTGAATTACCAAACTAATTATGTAATTTAATAATTCAAATCACATGTAATTATGTTATTTACATGTTAAACATCTATTTTAATATCACATTATACCTATAACATGTTTACATGTTCATTACATTAATCCACTAACACATTGCTAGACTTAAACATTTTAAAAATACATTTCTGAATTTTCTGGGGAGTGGCGCTGCGGCGCCACTAATGAACTAAGGATTCGCGCTGCGGCGCCGAGGCGCTGTGGCCGGGCCCTTGGCGCTGCGGCGCTGTGGCGCCGTGGCGCCGTGGCTCGAGTCATGGCGCTACGGCACGGTGGCGCTGCGGCGCGGGAAATGAACTGGTAGCCGGCGCTGTGGCGCAGCTTACCAGACACAGAAATGGCTGTTCGTGAAAAATCGCAGAACATGCCAATTTCTCCCAATTTCTTATTTTCTACTCAAAATTAGACATACCCACAAGTTATAGTTCAGGTATATTCATAATACAACATATATAAAGTGATTTTAACCATTTAAAACACTTAATCACAGAATTAAATCATGTAAAAAAAATGGGTTGTTCTTGATGTTCTTGAGGATTTCGAACATAAACATATAATTTAACACTACGGATTCGTTATAACACCGAATCCGTTCGTTTAAGGCTTGATCACTTCGTATTAACATGCACAATAATATAAGGGTGTAAAATTTAGGGATAATATATAATCAATACATCAATTATTACATATAAGGCCATATGGCCAAATCACGTACTCTGTTTATTTTGAAATAACAAGTCATCAGATTACTACACTTAGGGTATGAGATCATGCAATATATATATATAAAACATGTTAAGCTACTCTTATGATTACATTTATACTCATAATTGTTACCCTATTCAACCATAGAAACTCTACAGAGGACTTAAGCCATAATTATGAAAACTTTAAAAAGACGTAGAAATAGAATTTGGGAAAGAAGAGATTACCCAAAGCGTAGATGAGTAAGGATGACAATTCTCTCTATTTCAATCACAGTACACACAATCTCTCTCAAAGATTTCTCCAACTCTCTCTGCAAACTCTCTAGTTCTAAAAATACGTAAGTTAAACTCAACTGAGCCTTTAAGCGCAGAGTTGAGGTCAGTTATTCCATTCGTGGTTTAACTGTCCCCAACTCCTCCTAAGGCCTCATTTGGCTAACAAACTAGGTTCAAAACTCATTATTTTAATAAACCTTTTATCATATAGTTTGAAAATGTCACCCTCTTTATAAAATAAATCCCATATTTTATTTAATTTACTTTAAATAAAATATAATAATTACTCGTAAATTCACATAATCATATATTCAATTATCTCATTAATAAATAATGTCAATTTATTAATTCTCTAATTAATAATTAAATAACATCATGCTTAAATAAATTATTTCATTTAATTCAATAAGCTCACATAATCACATACTTGAATCATAAAAATTCTCTATATTAATTTAATAAATGTAACACATAAAATTAAATTAATCTACCACAATTGCATCGATTAATTATTAAATCTAATAATTAAATCATCAAAAAATATTTATTTAATTCAATAAATATTAAAATTAAATTACAAAATTCTTGTTCGTCACATCTTTCCCCCCTTAAAAGGATTCTGCCCCCAGAATCACGACTCAATAATTTCGACCCGTTACATTCTTCCCCCCTTACAAAGATTCTGTCCCCAGAATCGCTTACAAATAATTAAGTAAATAAATAAGGGTAATTCTTCATCATATTCTATTCGAGTTCCCACGTAGCTTCTTCAGCGTTGTGGTTCCTCCAAATTACCATAACAGAAGATATAACTTTATTTCTCAGAACTTGTTCTTTTCGGTCGACAATGTGGACAGGAATTTCTTCGTAAGATAAGTCTTTCTCAAAATGCAAGGGTTCGTATTCAATTACATGCTTGTAATCAGGTTTGTAAGGTCGTAACACAGAAACATGGAAGACATTGTGGATATTCTCGAGTGCTGGAGGTAATGCTACCTCGTACGTAACTTCTCCAATTCTTCGCAGTACCTGAAAGGGTCCAATAAATCTTGGGCTCAATTTTCCTTTCTTTTCGAACCTGATCTTTCCCTTCCAGGGAGAGACCTTCAAGAAAACATAACTACCTGGTTCAAACTCGATATTTTTACGATGTGGATCAGCGTATTTCTTCTATCGATCTTGAGCTGCTACCAGTCGTGCTCGGATCACTTTGACTATTTCTGCCGTCTGCTGTACCAATTCTGGCCCTAGCAATTGTCTTTCACCAACTTCATCCCAAAAAAGCGGAGTTTTACACTTTTTACCGTATAACGCTTCGTAAGGCGGCATACCAATACTAGCGTGGTAACTGTTGTTGTAGCCGAACTCTACCAACGGTAGGTGATCATCCCAATTTCCTTTGAAGTCCATTACACAGGCTCGTAACATATCTTCCGGTGTTTGAATCGTTCGTTCGCTCTGTCCGTCTGTTTGAGGGTGGTAAGCTGTACTCATTCGCAGTTGTGTACCCATGCATTCCTGAAGACGTTTCCACAAATTTGATGTGAAGCGCGGATCCCTATCAGAAACAATAGACACCGGCACTCCGTGCCTCGAAACAATCTCTTTCACATATAATCTTGCCAATTGATCTAAGTTAAATCTAATTTTGATAAGAAGGAAGTGCGCGGATTTTGTCAGTCGGTCAACGATAACCCATACTGCGTCGTAGCCTTTCTGAGTCGTCGGAAGGCCAACCACGAAGTCCATCGTAATATGTTCCCATTTCCATTCTGGGATCTCCAACGGTTGTAGCAATCCACTCGGTCTCTGATGTTCTGCTTTAACTTTCTGACATGTCAGGCATTTGGCAACACATTCTGCAACATCACGTTTCAAATTTGGCCACCAGAAATGTTGTCGAAGATCTTGGTACATTTTTGTACTACCAGGGTGAATCGAATATCTTGAATTATGAGCCTCACTCAAAATTTCTTCCTTAATTTCTTGTACTGGTGGAACCCAAATTCTGCTTTCAAATCTCAATATTCCTTCCTTATCCATCTTAAATCTTGGTTCGGTTCCTTCAGATATCTTCGATGTTACCTTTTTGCATTCATCATCCTGAAGCTGAGCCTCCTTCACTCTATCTAATAGAGTTGTACTAGATTGCATCTGAAATAGCTTCTCATCAATCTCCATAGGATACTTCACTTCTAACTCTGGTTTCTCCATATCTGCAATTAGCTCATGCTGAGCAGTCAACATCATCAATTTCTCACGACCCTTTCTACTTAAGGCGTCAGCAACCACATTAGCCTTACCCGGATGGTATAAAATCTCACAGTCATAGTCCTTGATTAATTCCAACCATCTTCTTTGACGCATATTCAAATCTTTCTGTGTAAAAATATATTTTAGACTCTTGTGGTCCGTATATATTTCACACTTCTCTCCGTATAGATAGTGCCTCCAAATTTTCAAAGCAAAAACAACTGCAGCTAACTCCAAATCATGGGTTGGGTAACCCTTCTCGTAATCCTTCAACTACCGTGACGCATACGCAATGACTTTGCCGTTTTGCATCAGCACACAGCCAAGTCCTTTATGCGACGCATCGCTAAAAACAATAAAATTTCCTGTATCATCCGGAAGAGATAACACAGGCGCTGTACTCAACCTCTTCTTTAATTATTGAAAACTCTCCTCACACTTCTCCGTCCAAACAAATTTCACAGCTTTTCGAGTTAAATTCGTTAACGGAGTTGCGATCTTAGAAAAATCTTGTATGAATCTTCTATAATATCCTGCTAATCCAAGAAAACTTCTTACTTCTGACGGCATTCTTGGTTGATCCCAGTTAATCACAGCTTCTACTTTGGATGGATCTACCGAAATTCCATCTTTATCGATTACGTGACCAAGAAATTATACTCTCTCGATCCAGAATTCACATTTCAAAAACTTAGCATACAACTTCTCCCTTCTCAATACTTCCAATGTTAACCTCAAGTGTTCTTCATGTTCCTCTTTGGTTTTGGAATATACCAAAATGTCGTCTATAAATACCACCACGAATTTGTCCAAAAACGGCTTGAATACACCATTCATTAGTCCCATAAATGCTGCAGGAGCATTCGTAAGACCAAACGATATTACTAAAAACTCATAATGACCATATCGCGTTCGGAACGCTGTCTTCGGTACATCCTCTGGCCTCACCTTCAGTTGGTGATAACCACTCCTCAAGTCAATCTTGGAAAAGTATTTTGCTCCCTTCAATTGATCAAACAGATCATCGATCCTTGGTAATGGATATCTGTTCTTAATCGTGACCTTATTTAATTCTCTGTAGTCAATGTAGAGTCTCATCGATCCGTCCTTCTTTTTCACGAACAACACCGGCGCTCCCCACGGCGATACGCTCGGTTGAATGTACTTTTTATCCAACAATTCTTGTAGTTGTACCATTAATTCCTTCATCTCTACTGGCGCCATTCGGTATGGTGCCTTCGATATTGGAGCAGTTCCGGGCGCCAAATCAATCACAAAGTCTACTTCCCTATCTGGTGGAAGTCCTGGCAAATCGTCTGGAAATACATCGACGAAGTCTCTCACAATCGGTATCTCCTCTACCTTCAGGTTCTCTTTTCGACTGTCGACTATGTAAGCTAAATATCCTACACAGCCTTGTCTTAATAACTTCCTGGCCTGCAACATCGTCAGACAACTCGCTTGTCTAGGCGACTTGCTACCATAAAACACAACCTTTGACGGAGTCATAAGGTTAATACGCTTCTTTTGGCAGTCAATTACAGCCCCATAATTGGATAGCCAATCCATAACCAATATAACGTCGAATTCCCCCAATCGAATAGGGATAAGATCTACATTCATGATATTACCCTTAATATCCACCCTACAGTTCTTAAACACGTACTTAACAGGGATTATTTCTCTATTCGCAATTTCTATGTTCATGGGGTAATCCAATTCATCCATAAGTAAATCTAAACTATTAGCAAAGTCTTCGGATATAAAGGAACAAGTAGCACCCGAATCAAACAAAACATAAGCATTAATTTCATTGATCGGAATGATACCTGACACCACCTCACGAAACTGGATTGCATCCTGCACCGTCATATTGAAAGTTCTGGCGGTTGGTCGGTTTGTTACAGGTGGTCCGGTGATGGTTAAGGTATTTCCACTGCTATTTCCCCAGTTTCCTCCTTGTCCCGATCCTCCCGATCCCTTCTTGGGATAGTCTCTTGCTAAATGATCTTTCGAACCACAGTTGAAACAAGCACCCTTCTTTGGGTTTGGACAATTTGGTGCTATGTGGCCTTCCTGACCGCAATTGTAGCACACTCTCTTTCCCTTCAAACAAACTCCTAGATGTGCCTTGCCGCAAGTCGTACATGCTTCTATCTTCTTTTTCTGCCCTCCGTGTTGACTTCCAGCTGTCGAGTTATCCGTCCACTTCCTCTTCTAATTATTATTATTCCCAGTATTACTTCCACCAGTCTTGTTATTACCTTCATTCTCACTCTTTTTCTTTTTCTGTTCTTGGTTGTACTTAGTCACTGCATCACTTCCTCCTTCCGCGAGAATGGCCTTTTCCAAAACTCCCGTAAACGTGTTAAGTTGAAACATTGATACCTTGCTGTATACCCAAGGCTTCAGTCCTTGTTCGAATCGTCTGGCTTTCCTCTCGTCAGTGTGTACTTGATACGGGGCAAACCTTGTCAACTCATCAAATTTAGCCGCGTATTCAGGCACGCTCATGTTTCCCTGTTTCAGTTCCAGAAATTGCACCTCCATCTGATTCTGCGAACTAGCTGGGAAATAAATTTCGAAAAACATCTCTTTGAATCTCTCCCACGTAATTACACCTTCACCTCCTCGCATCTTGTTTGCCTGCCACCAGTAGCTAGCCTCAGACTTCAGCATAATTGTCGCAAAAACGGTCTTCTGATCTTCTCGAACACTAGCAACGTCGAAAACCTTCTCCATTTCCATCACCCACGTTTGAGCCTCGATCGGGTTTCTGGAACCTTTGAACTCTGGCGGTCCCACCGCCTTAAAATCTTTAAACGTTGTGCTAGGTGGAGCTTGCGGTTGGTTATTCATGACTCCAGTTAGTAAATTAACTAGCTGTTAAACTAGATTAACGTTGGCATTATTGTTATTATTGGTTGACCCTTCCTGAGCCGGTTGACGTTGTTGTCTTCTCCTTGGCGGCATTTTTCTGTTAAATAAACGTTTATTAGAACTTTATTTATTTCTCTACATAGTTAAGACATTACTCAACAATTTAACATATCACTTAACACATCATCTCAAACAACTTGATATCTTTTCATTCAAATAAAAAGTTTTAACATTAAACTATAGCATACTGCTATTTACATCATCTATCCTGGAATAAAGAATCCACAGGATTTTAAAATATTCAAATATTAACACATTCCTTAGTTCATAAACACATCGGAATTTACATAAAACTATATAAGTCTTTCACATAAATAAACAGATTCTATTCCTGTCTTCCAAGGTGCTCAATAGCCTTGCCACGCTCCTCATTCATGATACGAGACATCGTCCTGCGATCCAACATATACGATGGAAGTCCTTCAAACTGAATGGGGTACCTTAACACTCGCTCTTGAACCTCATCCATCGCATGATTAAGTGTGGCGTACGTGTCTTCAAGCTTTGCCTTCTTTGCACGACTATCATCTTCTGCACGATCAGCTCGATGTGATTCTCTTACCCATCCTTCCTCTGCTATTTTCAGTCTTTCGGAGGTTTCCTTCAGTTCCTTCTTCAGCTTCTCTATCTCCTCGGTCTTATCTTCGGTTTGACCCTTCTCATGAATCAGATCCCACTCCACGTTTCCTAAACGTGTATGAAGGGTCACAATCTCTCTATCCTTCTCCTCTAAAGTAGACTGCTGAACAGTCGCTCGCTCAGTCAATTCCTGAACCTCATCTTGTAACTCCACGTTACGATCATATAGTGTGTCATACATCTCAGCATCAACAGTGTACTGTGGTAGCTCCTCTTCTTCTTCCTCCTCATCAAACTCCTCCTCAGGATCAATCTCAGGTTCATGTTCCTGACCAACAACGGTGATCAATGGAGATGAAACCCTCTGAACTAACTGTTCCCTAACAACATGTATGTCTCGGGTCTCCTCCTCTGTCGGTACTATAGGTACACGAGTTCCTTCCTCTCCAGCTTTACTAGCTTCTCCAACGTTCGACATCCTGACAACAAAATTTTTAAGTTTTAGTTACTAAGTCGTACTATCTAACGCATACTTAACACATAAACACATAATGTATTTTATTATCTTCAATGAATTATCAAAAATTCATTTCTTAAGACTCGATAAGAGTTTTCCTTTACTATCTTCTTTCCATAAGGTTACTACCTAGGGTTGATCCCCCACCTAAGGTTTATAACCTACAGCTCTGATACCAACCTGTGACACCCCCAAATTTGGGTACTTCGATTCCACGGGATTTGGTGTTCACTGTACAAGCATCATCTATCTATCTACCCATAAATAATATCAAACCATACAATAGATAGAAATCATAATAAAATCTCTTCCCTTAAGGGCTACATCAACTGAATCATAAATAAATTCCAGGTTACTCTAACCTTAAAACATCTGTGCGGAATTCTAAACAAAAAGTCTTAAACAACAACATAAGTCTTAAACATAAATACATCATCAATTAAAATAACAAGTCTTCATCACTTGCTAACTTTGCCCTTGCCCTTACTAGTGGAGGGTTCATCACTTCTTTCATTCTTAACTGCAATGTTGTTATTAAGCAAGAGTGAGCACAAATGCCCACAAGTATAAAAATGAAATGACAGTATAATAACATGCGAATAATCAAAGACATTTGAATAAAGCTCAACTTTTGAATCAAGAATAAATAACATGAATCAAAAGAATACTGAGGGTCATAAGACCTTGAACTATGTCCTAGGTTAACAAGGTTCATACTTGAAACCTTTAACAGTCATAAGACTATGGACCTTCTTCTCGTACTTAGGGGGATCAGCCCTTAGTACCATACTGTGCACAATATCTTAACGCTAAAGCGTAATTAATCCCCTATACAGGGTTGTTCATCTCAGTTTGACATTCGAGTCCGCACCAAAGGAAGTTTGGTTTGGATACTTTCATCAAGGATTCTGAAATTTAGAACGCTCATCAACTATGGACTAGTTGAATCAATAAGGTTCACTAGTCTAATAAGGTTCAACAATAATTGATATTTGATTAGAATAATAATCTCAAAAGTATACAATAGGACAATTATTGTATAACTGAATCATGCTTTGGAAAGATAATTAATCTTTAATATCATGCTTGAACTTGAATAATAACAAGGATAATTTATTCAAGGTAAATAATAAACTTGAACAATAATGACAAGTGGGGTTAGGGAAACTTGCTCGACATAAAAGTAACGGTTAAGTTTAAATAAACTTGCTCAATAGAATGGAGTTAGGGATAGGATACTTGCCTCATGCGTAGATTACACTTTAACTAAGCACGTTCTTTGAATTAAATCCTACATACCAATCATATACACAATACCAGTTAATTATAAATTAACTAATCATTATAAACTCTTTCTCTTTGACTACTTTAATTATTCGACTAAACTTAGTCAAATTTTCACTTTGTCACATCATTTGTACTTCGTGAATTACCAAACTAATTATGTAATTTAATAATTCAAATCACATGTAATTATGTTATTTACATGTTAAACATCTATTTTAATATCACATTATACCTATAACATGTTTACATGTTCATTACATTAATCCACTAACACATTGTTAGACTTAAACATTTTAAAAATACATTTCTGAATTTTCTGGGGAGTGGCGCTGCGGTGCCACTAATAAACTAAGGATTCGCGCTGCGGCGCCGTGGCGCTGTGGCCGGGCCCTTGGCGCTGCGGTGCTGTGGCGCCGTGGCTCGAGTCATGGCGCTACGGCACGGTGGCGCTGCGGCGCGGGAAATGAACTGGTAGCCGGCGCTGTGGCGCGGCTTACCAGACACAGAAATGGCTGTTCGCGAAAAATCGCAGAACATGCCAATTTCTCCCAATTTCTTATTTTCTACTCAAAATTAGACATACCCACAAGTTATAGTTCATGTATATTCATAATACAACATATATAAAGTGATTTTAACCATTTAAAACACTTAATCACAGAATTAAATCATGTAAAAAAAATGGGTTGTTCTTGATGTTCTTGGGGATTTCGAACATAAACATATAATTTAACACTACGGATTCGTTATAACACCGAATCCGTTCGTTTAAGGCTTGATCACTTCGTATTAACATGCTCAATAATATAAGGGTGTAAAATTTAGGGATAATATATAATCAATACATCAATTATCACATATAAGGCCATATGGCCAAATCACGTACTCTGTTTATTTTGAAATAACAAGTCATCAGATTACTACACTTAGGGTATGGGATCATGCAATATATATATAAAACATGCTAAGCTACTCTTATGATTACATTTATACTCATAATTGTTACCCTATTCAACCATAGAAACTCTACAGAGGACTTAAGCCATAATTATGAAAACTTTAAAAAGACGTAGAAATAGAATTTGGGAAAGAAGAGATTACCCAAAGCGTAGATGAGTAAGGATGACAATTCTCTCTATTTCAATCACAGTACACACAATCTCTCTCAAAGATTTCTCCAACTCTCTCTGCAAACTCTCTGGTTCTAAAAATACGTAAGTTAAACTCAATTGAGCCTTTAAGCGCAGAGTTGAGGTCATGTCAGTTATTCCATTCGTAGTTTAACTGTCCCCAACTCCTCCTAAGGCCTCATTTGGCTAACAAACTAGGTTCAAAACTCATTATTTTAATAAACCTTTTATCATATAGTTTGAAAATGTCACCCTCTTTATAAAATAAATCCTATATTTTATTTAATTTACTTTAAATAAAATATAATAATTACTCGTAAATTCACATAATCATATATTCAATTATCTCATTAATAAATAATGTCAATTTATTAATTCTCTAATTAATAATTAAATTAATTAAATAACATCATGCTTAATTAAATTATTTCATTTAATTCAATAAGCTCACATAATCACATACTTGAATCATAAAAATTCTCTACATTAATTTAATAAATGTAACACATAAAATTAAATTAATCTACCACAATTGCATCGATTAATTATTAAATCTAATAATTAAATCATCGAAAAATATTTATTTAATTTAATAAATATTAAAATTAAATTATAAAATTCTCGTTCGTCACATCTAGCACTGAAAATTAGTGGGTTTAGAGAGAGAGACTTAGGTGGAGTGTTTGTGCAAAAATAGCTAGCAAAATGATTTTTTTTTTTCTCTCTCAATCCTTTTATACAACTTAGATTCATTGCATCTACATGCAAGGTGGCAAAAGAGATAAGCATTGGCTGATTTTAGGCATGTGCTCTAGATCTAGGTTGATGAATTTGCATTCTAGGTTATAAAATAATTACCAAAAAGGGTAATTTAGTAAACTGACAACATAATTTAAGGGTATTTTGGTCCATAACACTTGAATCTAGGTTTTAATCACTAGATTTTAATCCTTAATGTATCCCAAATAATTTTTAGGGTTTGAACAATTATATCTAAAGTTCAATAACAATTTAATTATAACTAAATAATTAAAATTAGGGTTTTAAAAATATACTTAGGGCTTTATTGATATCATTAGGGTTCCTCTAATGATGAATTAGGGTTTCCTAATTAACATAATAATCTACTAAAATAATAAGTAAGGTTGCCATTTTAGCAATTAGGATTTTTAATAAATTTATTAGGGTTTCTAAAACGTTAATTAGGGTTTACCTAATTAATCACTTAATACACAACATAAAACATATAGCACAGTTATATCACAGTCTCAAACTCATAATTCATAGTTACCAAATAGCTTCGAACTCGTATTCAAGTTTTAAATTAGGGTTTTAAAATTAAATACCATAATTGACCAATTCTTATCAATACTAATATACTGTACATATTTATAGCACTAAAACTCAAAATATAATTAATATTATATTATTATTCTCATACCTTGACAATATTCCAAAATTAGGGTTTGGACTCCATAGCTGATTTATTCATCATATTTAACCTTAATAATTAAGGTAAAATAATTCACTTAATAACTTGCACTAAAATTCATATAATAAAATAATTATTATAAATATTCTAAAAATTATTTCATATATTATTTAAATAATATATGCTCATATTTTGATGGAAAATAATTAATAAAAACATTTCCATTATAAAATTAATTATTATAAAAATATACTTTTTAATAATCAGTAATTCTAAAATAAATTCATTTGTAAATATTCATGTAATTAATATTTTTTTTATTTATCACATATATATATATATATATATATATATATATATATATATATATATATATATATATATATATACAATATCTTGTACAAATCCTCATCCTTAAAAAAAAAAATTTATACGCAAAATTTCTTATTTATTTATATAGAAAATATCGGGTTGTTATATTCACCCTCCCTTATAAAGATTCCGTCCCCGGAATTACCGTTTTAAAAGCCTACACATATACGGTTACATAGCATACACAATCTTTGCAAGTAGATCTCGATCATAATTGATTGAACTGATCTTTGACTATTTCCATAAAGCTTGTCTTTCTGATTAAACGGAAAAATTGGTTTCTAAAAGAACTCAAATTCCTCCTCAAAATTTCTTTAGAAATAAATTACTATATATATGAAAATCATGCATAAGAAAATAAAAGTTATACGAATCACACCTGGGGTTCCAGTGCCAGCTGCTGTCGTGTCCTGGACCGTCATGTTAAAAATCCTCGCAGTAGATTTTGTTGGCTTGCTTGACGAAGTCGGTCCCGTGATTGCTAAAGTCTCGCTGCCAGTGCACGTATTCACACTACCTGCCTCCACCCTCCTCTTCGGACAATCTTTCACCTTGTGCTCAGTCGATCCGCACAGAAAACATCCACTATTCATCCTAGGATTGGGGCAGTTGGGAGAGATATGGCCCTCCTGCCCGCACTTGTAGCAAACAAATTTTCCTTTCAAACACTCCCCCGAGTGATTCTTTCCACATGCCTTACATGGCACTATCTGTTTCTTAACACCTTCCTATTTCACTTGTATACTTGCAAAACTGCTCACCTTCCTCTTGCTATCTCCATTCCTGCTCCCACTATTAACTCCTACTTTTCCAGCTCCTTCAGTCTTACCCTTATTCTTCCTCTCCTTATTGTAAAGGCTCATGGCCTCACTTCCCTCCTCAGCTATGATTGCCTTCTCCATGAGTGCTGCAAATGTAGGAATCTGCAACACCGCCACCTTGTTGTAGAGGGTTTCAATCCAAGCTCAAACCTTCTAGCTTTCCTAGCCTCTGTATCGACTTGATGCGGGGCAAACCTAGCTAACTCATTGAATTTGGCAGCGTATTCAGACACCGTCATATTCTCCTGCTTCAACTCTAAAAATTTAACCTCCATCCTCGCCTGCATACTTGGTGAAAAATAGTTTTCGAAAAACAAAGTTTTAAATCTATCCCATGTGACTACACCTTCTCCTGCTCTAGCCTGATTCGCTTCCCACCAAAAATTTGCTTCCCCCTTCATCATGTAGGTGGAAAAAGCGGTCTTTTGCCCCTCAGATACCCTAGCTACCATGAATGCTTTTTCAATTTCCTTAACCCAAGTTTGGGCTTCAACAGGGTCAGTTGTACCTTTGAATTCCGGTGGTCCTACAGCCTTAAAGTCTTTGAACTTCGCTAAGCGGTTGTCCGGCTGGTTTCCAACGACTGGTATTCCCTGTTGCATAGCCTGAGCTAACATGTTCGCAAATTACTGCATCAGTTCTGGTTGTGGTTGTCCCTCGACGTTGTTGACAGATCCTTCTGCCCTTTGGTTGTGAGTTCGACGTCTTGGCGGCATTATCTGATAAAATCATAATTTAACTTACATTCTAAACCTTATCACATAAGTTTAATATATTAAACTTGTTTCATTACTCAAACATAGATTCATATTCACTTAACGAATATTTTACATAGCATAGCACATAATGCTTTAAACATCAGATATCCCTTTGTGACTACAAAAGTCGGGATTCGCTTCTACTACTTGCACAAAAGTTCTTAGAATATTACATTAAATACACCTACACAATAGGAACTATACTACTTATTTATTACATCTTTTTCTTGGACAACTTTTCGCCTGATGACCTTCTATCCCACAGATAAAACATGCTCCTGGTTTATAGTCAGGACAATACAGAGTAGTATGTCATTCATAACCGCAAAGGTAACAAATTCTTTTCCCTTTCTTCTTAACAGATTTTCCTAGGTCATGATCTTCTATCTTTCTTTTCTCCTTCTTGCTCGGAGCTGCACACGAAGAGTTGCTTGTGGCTCCTATCTGATCAATTTGAATTTTAAGCTTATTTTGTTCTTCCATTGTTTCTATTAACGCCTGACGTAACTGACTATTCAACATCTTTTCTATCTCCCACAGCTTCTCCAGAGAAGAAACCTTGTTCTTCAGATCCTGCACCTCCATTGATGCTTGATCAACTTCAACTTTAGTGTCCGAATCACTATCTGTCAGCTCCACCATCTCCGGATCTTGTATTACATTTTCTACAATCACCACCTCGTCTGAGTTGTTTTCATCATGAGCCTCTATTTCAGCTATTGGCTTCGATATCAGCTCGGGTGTATGGGTTTGATCCTTCTTCATGCTATATGCATATAACAAGCCTTTTCCACCAGACATCTGCATATAAATTATCCTGATTAGCATATAGTATATACACACAACACTTAAGAGTTTTATATGAGTTATCTTTTATTTTGTGTGACGATGAATTTATTCAATTCACCTCTTTTTAAACTCTATATGAGTTATTTATATTTTTAACATTTTTCTCTATTCTAAGGTTATAGCCTAAGGTCTAACCCACCTAAGGTTTTTAACCCTAAGCTCTGATACCAACATGTAAGGCCCCCAAATTCGGGTACTTGAAACCCGAACTCGGTGCTTTACGATACCATTTCTATGAGCGGAATAATACTAATAATAATAACAATAATATAAAAGTCAAACTTAATTTACATAATTATCAGAGTCTAGCTCCCAAGTACGTAACCTTTAATACATTCATTATAACCCATGATAGCTAATATAATATCATTGTCATACTAAAGTTAACTATTACATAAGATAACATTCATTCATTCAGCAACCTTTCCCTTTCACTTGTTCTTAGCAGAGCTCTCTGATCGTTCACACTTAGCTAAAAACATTTAAATTAAGTAAGGATGAGCATTTGAGTGCTCAGCAAGTAATAACAATTATATATATAAGCTGAAATAGTTTAAATGTTTTATTTATACTACCCTTCTACAACGATTCAATAGTTGTGAAGTAATCTGTACCAATGATAATAATATATCAATTCTACATCATATTTTTGAAACTACGTACTGACTATAAATATGGTTAATGTGGCATACTATGAACATTGTTTTCATTTTCGAAAAGGTTGAACAGAAATTCATCTGTAAACAGTCATAACTTACGGGCACGGGGGTGATCAGCCCGTTATGCCCTGCATTGATCAATACTACGTGCAAGAATGAGGGTATCGTTCACTCTATCCACCTTGGGCGCGTAAAAGTTTTCCCGTGTAGGGATGTTCATACTTTTCTAGGTTCCAAATCAAAGGTTTTATCTTGTTCAACAATAATCTATAATTCAACATATATGTATACGGGTAATTGACAAAGGTATATCAACATGTGATTAAATACAATGATTATCCAAGTGGGGACACTTGTTTAATCATTTCTAGAAATTAACGAACAGAATATATATATATCTGAGTTACCATATACTAACATGTTGATAATCAATGAGCTTATATAATATAAGGTTAATAATCTGTACACTAATAATATAATTCATAAATATTCTTACTCATGTCAATTGCATAAAGAAAATACAAAGGTAAGATACTTGCCTGATACACTGCTTACAATATGCAACTTAGTTTTATCGCTTATCTCACGACCTATCATTAATAAGATCGTTCGTTCGATTAGAACAATATACTATAACACATAACACTGCTTATTGCAGTCAGCACATATCCTAATCACATTGGCATATACGTTTAATAACCATTGAATCACAAATAATCACTTATATCTAATCAATTTATCTAAGTCCAGATCAATTTCTGAAATATTTCAGTGTACCGACAACTTTATCGGGTAATTATCGAGTCTAAGACTCTATTCTGTAACTCAATGTCTGTAAGTATCAGTCATATTATTTTTAAATGACTTAATATAATTTTAAAACATTTATTATAATTTACCACGAAATTTCAAACATCGGAATCACATTAAAATGATTTAAATACTAATCAATTCTATTATCACTAATATTTAATTAGTACCAAACTATTAATGAAATCATTTCCAAAATATTAAAGTTATTTATAATAACTCAAAATATTTTTAAAGTATTAAAATTACCCTTAAATGATTTTTAAAACATTTAAAATTATTTCTAAATAATTACCATTATTATCAAAATATTAATGTTCTATTTATCAAAATATTAAAAGTCATTATTCATAACTTAAAATATTTTTAATTCATTTCTATCCATTTTAAATGATTTTTAACTTAATAAAACTATTTTTAAACTATTTATTTAATATAATTATTAAATAAATTTAATACCATTAGTAATAACTTTAATAATCATTAATATTTAATTATTAATGAAATTATTCTTTAAATATTAAAAGTTATGTTTTATAACTTAAAATATCTTTACACACTTTATTTTCATTTAAAATGATTATTATAATATTAAAATCATTTTTAAACTAAATTATTTAATATAATTATTAAATAACTTTAATATCATTAATAATAATTAATTAATAAAATTTACCTTTAAATATTAAAAGTTATATTTTATAACTTAAAATACTTTTAAATACCTTATTATTATTTAAAATGATTTTTAATATAATAAAATTATTTTTTTATATTTATTTAATTCCTTTAGTAAATAACTTAATTATCATTAATATTAATTTATTAATGAAAATTATCACAAAATATTAAAAGTTATTAAAAATAACTTAAAATATTTTCTTATATCATAATATAATTTTAAATGATTTTTCAAATATTAAAATCATTTTTAAATAATTTATTTAATATTATAATTAAATAAATTAAATACTTTTATTATTCCAAAAATATTAAATAATTATGAAATTTATTTAAAATAATTAAAAACTAATTTTCGAAATTTAAAATAATTTTTAATAATTTATTTTGTATTTTTAATAATTAAAAATTATTTTTTTCTATTTATTTACTAATTTTCAGAAAAATAAATAATATATGTCGCTAAAGACCACCTATAGTGACAAAATTGTCGCTATAGGTGTTCTTCATGTTCTTGAGCATTCATAAGGCAGTTTCAAGGTTCTTCCTTTGATCACGATTTTTGATCTGGTCATGATGTTTCTGGACAGGTTGTTAGTCCGATATTGTAGTACTAATGCACGACTACAAGATCCAACCACAAACATGGACAAACAACACATAACATAAGAGATCTAGAGTCATGAACAAGATGTCAGAGGCTGTTCATCACGTTCTGGGCTGCCTAGAAAAATCTGGTCAATGCCGGTCAACGATCTTGGTGGACTTATTCCGGTTAATCGGTTTACGTCACAGGTGTTCTAGACGTCGGGATTTGTAGACAACCTAACATAGTACAAGTTGTGATCATGTAAAATGTCTAAACATAATTTAGATGCAAGATCTAAGTAAAATAAAAACCTATCAGACCACTGCCTAAACTTTCTGGGTTACCCAGAAAGTTAAGCTTAACGGTCAACGAGGTTTGACCAATTACTACGATCGATCTCAGGCTTTATAAAGTTATAAAGTGCTTTGAACTTGTAATACACATGACATACTATAATCTGGATACAAATATTCATCCTAAAAACGTTCCAGAAACAAATCAAGGCCGGTCAAAGTCACGACCAGAACATGTTCTTCAGTTTTCTGGGTTACCCAGAAAATTGATTTTGTGTTCGGTCAACGAACTTTGACCATGAATAACTTTCGATCTACAGATGCAATGATCATGAACCCACTTGCAGATTACTAACAACATTACAGACAACAACTTCAGACCTTTAAATCACCAAAACAATAAACGAACACAGATCTACAAGGGCCTGACATTCACTGTTAGACAACAAAAACACAAATTTCCAGATTTTATAAAACTTCAAATCTGAGCCTCTAGATGTTATGGATCAAACATCTAGCAACCTAGATCATCACTAGACACCACTAACAACATATTCTAACACTCAAACATAACATCTAACAACCGAAAAATGGACAGAAATTGAAGTAGAGTTTATACCTTTTCTTTGAACAATCTTGATCTTAGGCTACTGATTTGTTGTAGCTGTTAGTGGGGCTCGGTTTTGTTACTGATCTAGCACTGAAAATTAGTGGGTTTAGAGAGAGAGACTTAGGTGGAGTGTTTGTGCAAAAATAGCTAGCAAAATGATTTTTTTCTCTCTCTTAATCCTTTTATACAACTTAGATTCATTGCATCTACATGCAAGGTGGCAAAAGAGATAAGCATTGGCTGATTTTAGGCATGTGCTCTAGATCTAGGTTGATGAATTTGCATTCTAGGTTATTAAATAATTACCAAAAAGGGTAATTTAGTAAACTAACAAAATAATTTAAGGGTATTTTGGTCCATAACACTTGAATCTAGGTTTTAATCACTAGATTTTAATCCTTAATGTATCCCAAATAATTTCTAGGGTTTGAACAATTATATCTAAAGTTCAATAACAATTTAATTATAACTAAATAATTAAAATTAGGGTTTTTAATAAAAATTAGGGTTTTAAAAATATACTTAGGGCTTTCTTAATATAATTAGGGTTCCTCTAATTATGAATTAGGGTTTCCTAATTAACATAATAATCTACTAAAATAATAAGTAAGGTTGCCATTTTAGCAATTAGGATTTTTAATAAATTTATTAGGGTTTCTAAAACTTTAATTAGGGTTTACCTAATTAATCACTTAATACACAATATAAAACATATAACACAGTTATATCACAGTCTCAAACTCATAATTCATAGTTACCAAATAGCTTCGAACTCGTATTCAAGTTTTAAATTAGGGTTTTAAAATTAAATACCATAATTGACCAATTCTTATCAATACTAATATACTGTACATATTTATAGCACTAAAACTCAAAATATAATTAATATTATATTATTATTCTCATACCTTGACAATAATCTAAAATTAGGGTTTGGACTCCATAGCTGATTTATTCATCATATTTAACCTTAATAATTCAGGTAAAATAATTCACTTAATAACTTGCACTAAAATTCATATAATAAAATAATTATTATAAATATTCTAAAAATTATTTCATATATTATTTAAATAATATATGCTCATATTTTGATGGAAAATAATTAATAAAAACATTTCCATTATAAAATTAATTATTATAAAAATATACTTTTTAATAATCAATAATTCTAAAATAAATTCATTTGTAAATATTCATGTAATAAATATATTTTTTTTATTTACCACATAAATATATAAATATACAATATCTTGTACAAATCCTTATCCTTAAAAAAAAAATTTATACGTAAAATTTCTTATTTATTTATATAGAAAATATCGGGTTGTTACAAGAACCCTCGTCCTGGCCTCCCAAGTAAGATATCCATGTTGGCGCATAACTCCATGAAGCCATTGTTCTAAATTACCATTATTGACATACTCATAGACTAACATCCTGATATGATGAGATGGAAACTCTTAGAAATGATATATAAAATCTAAAAGGAAAGCATATATTACAAGTAGCGTCATCATGCTACTAGTTTAAGAGCGTGATAAAATAGCATTCCTCAGCAACTAGAAGTTAGCCTCAGTGGTACCGTGTGCCCCATTTCATAGGGGAAGGCTCAATGCTTAAGATGAGGCATAAATTATGTATATTAGATACAATGAATATATGTATTTCAATATTTTGATTTTTAAACAGCATGGCAGACTCATGCCAGATATATAACATGTTCAAAATGAAAATCATACCTAAGAGTTCCTTCTATGCAGTACCCCAACAGTCTAACCAAATTTTTATGGCGCACATGACCAATAGCTTTAACCTCCACACTGAATTCCTTCTCTGCTTGGCTCCTAAAAACAGGAAAATATATTTAACCTGAGAGAATTTGAGGGAACATAAGAAACAAGTTAACAAAGTTAAGAAGCTAGGAAAGCCATTTCAAACTTACAGATTGTTGATGCACCAAAACTTTATCTGATTGTTTATCACTAAATTTGTCATAAAATGGTGAGAAGAATCCCTTCATGTGGAACAAATTCATTTGTAGAAACTTGGTCTACCCATACTTTTTTAATTTCCTTCAAAATAGTTGGAATTTGGCTAAGGGGAATACTCTCTGTTGTTCTTTTTAATTTCTTTCGTGACGTAAGATAGAACGCTAATGCCAAAAGAATAACTACAATAAATAATCCCACAATGATCCCAATTATTTCCCACAACTACTTCCTCTTCTAAAAATCTAGAGGAAAATTTATTTGACAAAAAAATGACACATTACCAAAATTTTGCTATGTTTTCTGCAGGAACATAGAACATGGTTTTAGCTAACAATAAGTTGGCAAACGAATGAAACGATTACGACAACAATCCTTTCATATTCAACAAGTATCTAACTTTTTCTTTATTTTGTTTTTCACCTAACTTACACTATACAAATAGACAGATTTTGGTCAAGTCATCATGTTATATGTGAATCAAGAAACTTATGTGCTTTATCGATAAAAAATTTCAAGATCACGTGGGGATATAACTTAAAACAATAGAGACCTTTCCATCAAATTAATTAATGGAGCTCAAAGACACTTTTTTTACAGGTTTACAATGCTTTTTATGTTAGAACATCTGAATGCACTAGCATATAAAAGCAAGAAGCAAATGCCATAATATCTGTTCCATTTCTTATCGACAACGTACATCAATAAAGCTGTAACAGGATGAATGGTTTGAGTTGTGATTCTGAGGACAGAATCCTTTTAAGAGGGGAAAGATGTGACAACCGAGATTTTGTAATTAATTTTAATATTTATTGGATTGAATAAATATTTTTCGATGAATTAATTTTTAGATTATATAATTAATTAATGAAATTGTGATAGATTAATTTAATTATATGTGTTATATTTATTAAATTGATGTGGAGAATTTTATTTTTCGATGCATGTAATTATGTGAGATTATTGAATTAGAAGAAATAATTAATAAACCTAATGTTATTTTAATTAATTTAAATATTAATTAGAGATTCTGTAATTTGACATTATTAATCAATGAGAATTTGAATTATGTGACTATGTGAATTAATGAGAAATTATTATATTGTATTTAAAATAAATTAAATAAGATATTGATTTATTTTATAAAGGAGTGTGACATTATTTAAACTATATGATAAAGTTTATTAAATTAAATGATTTTTGAAACCTATTTTAGCTAGCCAAACATGGCCCTAAAGAGAGTTGGGGCAGTTAACCCATGACTGGGTAACTGACCACCAACGCGTCAGTTGTTCCTTATTTAGTTTACGTCTTCTTCTTTCTTCTTCATTATTTGCCTAAGTCTATAAAGCGTAACAGAGAGAGATACAGAGAAAGAGTTGATAATTCAGAGATTGTTAAGAGAATTGTAAGAGTCATCTGAGAAGGAATTCATCTTCTATTAATTCTACGCTTGGGTAATCCATTTAACCCAATTCTTTTTCTACGTCATTTAGTTTTATAAAATATGGCTCTCCAATTTCTGTAAAATTCTCTATGGTTGGAAAGTGTGTTAACTATATGGTTATATACGTGATTTTATGTCATAGTAGAATGTTTAATATGTATTTTATATGATTCCATATCATAAGTTTCATAATATTATGACTTGTTGTTTCAAAAATTTGCAGAGTATAGAATATGGCCATATGGCCTTATACGTGATTTTAATATGTCAAACATAAATTGTTCTGTAAAATTTCCACATGTATATGATTATGCATGCTAAAACAAACAAAACGAAATTTGAATGGTTAGATTTGGTTTTATAACGAATTTGTGGCGTTGAATTTTAGGAATTTATGTTCAACACTTCAAGAACATCAAGAACAATACGATTTGCATAATTTAATTCTATGATTATGTGTTTTAATGGGTTAAAATCACTCTATAAATGTTGGGTATCGATTATATATGAATTCTAACATGTGGGTATGTTTAATTTGGGGAATTAATGATTATGTAGTGTTTATTTTAGCTGAATTATGTGTTCTTCGCGAACTGGAAATTCAGAGTCTGGAGTGTCACGCCGCGGCGCCAACTCCTAGTTCATTTCCCGCGCCGCAACGCCAAGTACCAAGCCGCAGCGCCATGGCGCCGCAGAGCCAAGACCAAGTACAAAAGTGGCGCCACAACGCCACTTAGCAGAATGTCCAGAAAATGCATTTTTTTTCAATGTTCAAGTATAGAAATGTGTTGGTAACCTAGTCTACTGAATATAAAAAAAACTTGTTAGATATATAATGAGATATTAAAGTGAGTTTTTACCAAGTCAAGAAGACAATTACATGTTGATTGAATTGTTGATTATATACTTAGTTTGTTGTTCATATAGTGTAATATTATGTGGAAACAAGTATGTTAATATGACTAAGTATAGTCCTGAATTCGAGTTAGACAAAGAATAAACGTGTGATGTTTAGTAAGTTATAATTGACTGGTATTGTGAACGTAATTGATATGTAGGAGTTAAATCAAAGAACGAGTTTAGTTAAAGTGTAATCTACGCACGAGGCAAGTTTCCTAACCCTACTCGTTGTCATTATATGAATTATAAGTTGCCTCTTTTCATCAAGCAAGTTCTCGTTATTTTGACTAAGCCCATGTTGTTATATCAATAGTATATTAATCTTTCAAAGCATGATGTTGTTATACAATAATTATTCTATTGTATATCTCTTGAAATTGTTATTCGATTTATATATCAGTTATTGTGAATCTTGTTAGACTAGCGAACCCTTTATGATTCCACTAGTCCATAGTTGATGAGCGTTCTAAATTTTAGAACCCTTGATGAATTATCCAAACCAAACTTCCTTTGGCGCAGACACGAATGTCAAACTCAGATGAACAACCCTGTACAGGGGATTACTTATGCGTTAGCGTTAAGATATTGAGCACAGTATGGTACTAAGGGCTGATCCCCCTTAGTACGAGAAGAAGAGTCCATAGTCTTATGACTGTTAAAGGTTTCAAGTATAACCCTTGATAACCTAGGACATAGTTCAAGGTCTTATGACCCTCGGATTTCTTTTGATTCTTGTTATTCATTATTGATTCAAAAGTTGAGCTTTATTTCAGAAGTATTTGATTCACTCGCATGTTATTATATAGTTACTTCCATTATTTTAATTATGGACAATAGTGCTCACTCTTGCGTAATAATAAATTACAGTTAAGAACTAAAGAATCGACGAACCTTCCACTAGTAAAGGCAAGGGAAAGATTATCTAGTGATGAAGACTTGTTGTTTATGTGATGTTGAACTTATGTGTTAAGACTTATGTTAATGTTGTTTAAGACTTATTATTTGTTTATGTTTCCGCACAGATGTTTAAGGTTAGTATGACCTGAGATTGTATTTATTATTCAGGTGTTGTAACCCCATAAGGGGATGATTTATTTCTATCTATTGCATGGTTTGCATTTATTATGGGTAGATAGATATATGATGTTTGAATAGTGAACACCAAATCATGTGAGAATGGAAGTTTCCGGATTTGGGGGTGTCACAGGTTGGTATCAGAGTTGTAGGTTATGAACCTTAGGTGGGGGAACAACCTTAGGTAGTAGCCTTGTAGGAGATCGAGAACATAGTGGTGGTAAACTCTTATCGAGTTCTAAGAGATGAATTTCTTAATTCATTGAAGATAATAAAAGACTCTATGTTCTTATGTGTTAAATTATGTGCTCACTAGTACGACTTAGTAACTAAAAGTTAATACTATGTTGTCAAGATGTCAGATGTTGGAGGAGCTAGTCGAGCTGGGGAGGAGGAACCCCGAGTGTCTACTGAGGAGGAGCCCCAAGACATTCATGTTGTCAGGGAGCAGTTGATTCAGAGAGAGCCATCTCCGTTGATCACTATTGTTGGTCAGGAGCATGAGCCTGAGACTGATCCAGAGGAGGATCTTGAGGAGGAAGAGGAAGAGGAAGAAGAGGAGTTCCCACCGAACTCCATTGATGCTGAGATGTACAACACGTTATATGACCGTAACGTAGAATTACAAGACCAGCAGATTACTCTCGAGCGGAATGAGAGGGAGGTTGAGACTCTTCACACCCGTGTGGGAAACGTGGAGTGGGAATTGGTTCACGAGAAGGGTCAAACCAAGGAGAAGTCCAAAGAAATAGAGAAGTTAAAGAAGGAACTGAAGGAAAGCTCAGAGAAGCTGATCATAGCAGAGGAGGGCTGGGTAAGAGAATGACATCGTGCTGATCTTGCAGAAAGGGATTGTCGTATAAAGAAGGCTAAGCTTGGGGAGACATGCTCTACACTTAATAATGCAATGGATGAAGCCCATGATCGAGTTTTGAGGTACCCAATCCAGTTTGAGGATCTACCATCATATATGCTAGATCGCAGAACGATGTCTCACATCATGGAAGAGGAACGTAGCAAGGCTATTCAGCGCCTTAATAGACAGTGATAATATTAGTTTAATTATGTGAAAACTATTTGGTAGTTAATGATGTAAATTCTGATGTGATTATAAACGAATGAATATTTTAATGTTTTAAATCCTGTAGATTCTTTATCTCGGGATAGTTGATGTAAATAGTAGTGATGCTATCGTTTGATTTTAAAAGTTTTGATTTGAATAAATATATCAAGTTGTTTGAGATAATGTGTTAAGTGATAATGTTAAATTGTTGAGTTATGCCTTAACTATTTAGAGAATTTAATAAAGATCTAATAAGCGTATATTTTAACAGAAATATGTCACCGAGAAGAAGACAAAATTGTCAACCAGCTCAGGAAGAGTCAACGATTAATAATAATAACGCCAATGCTAATTACGTCCAACAATTAGTGAACTTACTAGCTGGAGCAATGAATAATCAACCTCAAGCTCCACCGAATACTTCATTCAAAGATTTCAAGGCGGTGGGACCACCAGAGTTTAAAGGCTCCATAAACCCGATCGAAGCTCAGACTTGGGTTATGGAGATGGAGAAGGTTTTTGAGGTCGCAAGAGTCAGAGAGGACCAGAAGACCGCGTTTGCAACGTTTATGCTGAAATCTGAAGCCAGTTTTTGGTGGCAAGCAAACCGGGTCCGTGGAGGAGAAGGTATGATAATTTGGGAGAGGTTTAAGGAGATGTTTTTCGAGATGTATTTTCTGACTACCTCGCAGAACCAATTGGAGGTTCAGTTTCTAGAATTAAAGCAAGGGAATATGTCTGTATCAGATTATGCGGCTAGTTTCAACGAATTGGCAAGGTTCACCACGTATCAAGTGCACACGGAGGAGAGAAAAGCAAGAAGGTTCGAACAAGGACTGAAGCCGTGGTTGTATAGTAAGGTGTCGATGTTTCAGTTGAAGACATTCGCCGAGGTACTAGAGAAAGCCATACTTGCTGAAGGTGGAAGCGATGCGGTAACCAAATACAATCAGGATCAGAAGAAGAAGAAGAATGAAAGTGAAGGAAATAACAAGGCTAGTGGAAGTAGCACAGGAGGTGGTAATATTAATAAGAAGAAAAGGTGGAATGACAACTCATCAACCGGAAACCAGCAAGGAGGTCAGAAGAAAAGGATTGAAGCGTGCCCGACATGCGGGAAAGCTCATTTGGGAGTGTGTATGAAGGGTAAACGTGTGTGCTACAATTGTGGTCAGGAAGGCCACATAGCACCTAACTGTCCTAACCCAAAGAAGGGTGCCTACTTCACTTGTGGTTCAAAGGATCATTTGGCAAGAGACTGTCCTAAGAAAGGATCTGGTGGGGCAGAATCAGGAGGAAACTGGGGAAATAGCATTGGGAGCACTCTGACCATCACAGGACCAATAGCAACCAATCGACCAACGGCCAGGACCTTTAATATGACGGTGCAGGATGCCTTGCAGTCGAGTGATGTGGTGTCAGGTATCATTCTGGTCAATAGAGTTAATGCTTACGTATTATTTGATTCGGGAGCTACTTGTTCATTTATATCTGATGACTTTGCTAAGAATTTAGAATTGCCTAAGGATGAGTTAGAATACCCCATGAACATAGAAATTGCGAATAGAGAAATAATCCCTGTTAAGCACGTGCATAAGAACTGTAGAATGGATATTAAGGGTAATATCATGAACGTAGATCTTATCCCTATTCGACTTGGGGAATTTGACTTTATTTTGGGAATGGACTGGTTATTCAATTACGGAGCAGTAATTGATTGCCAAAAGAAGTGTATTAACCTTATGACTCTGTCAAAGGTTGTGTTTTATGGTAGCAAGTTGCCTAGACAAGCGAGTTGTCTGACGATAATGCAGGCCAGGAAGTTGTTACAACAAGGATGTGTAGGATATTTAGCTTACATAGTCGACAGTCGTAAAGAGAATCCGAAAGTAGAGGAGATACCAATAGTGAGAGATTTCGTCGACGTATTTTTAGATGATTTGTTAGGACTTCCGCCAGATAGAGAGGTCGAATTTGTGATCGATTTGGCTCCAAGAATGACTCCAATATTGAAGGCACCGTATCGAATGGCACCGGTAGAGATGAAAGAACTGATGATCCAACTACAAGAATTACTGGACAAGAAGTATATCCAACCAAGCGTATCACCGTGGGGAGCGCCGATTTTATTTGTGAAGAAGAAGGATGGGACAATACGGCTCTGTATTGACTATAGAGAACTGAATAAGGTCACAATTAAGAATAGATATCTATAACCGAGAATCGATGATCTGTTTGATCAATTGAGGGGAGCGAAATACTTTTCCAAGACAGATTTGAGGAGTGGTTATCATCAACTGAAGGTGAGACCAGAGGATGTACCGAAGACAGTGTTCAGAACACGATATGGTCACTACGAATTTTTAGTAATGTCGTTTAGTTTAACGAATGCTCCTGCAGCATTTATGGGACTAATGAATGGTGTGTTCAAGCCGTTTTTGGACAAGTTCGTAGTGGTATTTATAGATGATATTTTGGTATATTCAAAAACCAAGGAAGAACATGAAGAGCATTTGAGATTAAAGTTAGAAGTGTTGATAAAAGAGAAGTTGTATGCTAAGTTTTCGAAATGTGAATTCTGGATTGAAAGAGTACAATTTCTTGGACATGTGATCGATAGGGATGAAATTTCGGTGGATCCCTCCAAAGTCGAAGCTGTGATTAACTGGGATCAGCCGAAGACATCGTCGGAAGTACAAAGTTTTCTTGGATTGACAGGATATTACAGAAGATTCATTCAAGACTTTTCTAAGATCGCAACTCCGTTAACGAATTTGACTCGAAAAGCTGTGAAATTTGTTTGGACGGAGAAATGTGAGGAAAGCTTTCAAGAATTGAAGAAGAGGTTTAGTACAGCACATGTGTTGTCTCTTCCAGAAGATACAAGAAATTTTGTGGTTTATTGTGATGCGTCACATAAGGGACTTGGTTGTGTGGTTATGCAGAACGGTAGAGTCATTGCGTATGCGTCACGACATCTAAAAGATTATGAGAAGGGGTATCCGACCCACGACTTGGAGTTAGCTGCAGTAGTTTTCACTTTGAAAATATGGAGGCACTATCTCTACGGGGAGAAGTGTGAAATATATACGGACCACAAGAGTCTGAAATATATTTTTACACAGAAAGAATTGAATATGCGCCAAAGAAGGTGGTTGGAATTAATTAAGGACTACGATTGTGATATTTTATACCATCCGGGTAAGGCAAACGTGGTTCCCGACGCCTTAAGTAGAAAGGGTCAGGAAAAGTTGATGATGTTGACCGCTCAGAAGGAATTGATTTCAGCAATGGAGAAGTTGGAGTTAGAAGTGAATTATCCTATAGAAATAGATGAGAAACTATTTTAGATGTAATCTGGTACAACTCTACTGGATAAAGTTAAGGAGGCTCAACTTCAGGATGACGAATGCAAAAAGGTGATAAGAAAGATATCTGAATGAACTGAACAAAGATTTAAGATGGACAAGGAAGGAATATTGAGATTTGAAAGTAGAATTTGGGTACCGCCAGTACCAGAGATTAAGGAAGACATTTTGAGCGAGGCTCATAGCTCACGATATTTGATTCACCCTGGTAGTACCAAGATGTACCAAGATCTTCGACAACACTTCTGGTGGCCTAATTTGAAATGTGATGTTACAGAATGTGTTGCCAAGTGTCTGACCTGTCAGAAAGTGAAAGCAGAACATCAGAGACCAAGTGAGTTGCTACAACCGTTAGAGATCCCAGAATAGAAATGGGAACATATTATGATGGATTTCGTGGTTGGCCTACCGAAAACTCAGAAAGGCTACGACGCAGTATGGGTTATTATTGACCGATTGACGAAATCCACACACTTCCTTCTAATCAAAATCAGATTCAACTTAGATCAGTTGTCAAGGTTATATGTGAAAGAGATTGTTTCAAGGCACGAAGTTTCGGTGTCAATTGCTTCTGATAGAGATCCGCGCTTTACGTCGAACTTCTGGAAACGTCTACAGGAATACATGGGTACACAGTTGCGAATGAGTATGGCATATCACCCTCAAACAGATGGACAGAGTGAAAGAACAATTCAGATATTGGAAGATATGTTAAGAGCTTGTATAATGGACTTTAATGGAAATTGGGATGATCATCTACCACTCTTAGAGTTCGATTACAACAACAGTTACCACGCTAATATTGGAATGCCACCTTATGAAGCGTTATAAGGTTAAAAGTGCAGAACTCCGCTATATTGGGATGAAGTTGGCGAAAGACAATTACTAGGCCCAAAATTGGTACAACAAACAGCAGAAATAGTCAAAGTGATTCGAACAAGATTGACAGCAGCTCAAGATAGACAGAAGAAGTAGGCAGATCCACACCATAAAAATGTTGAGTTCGAACCAGGTAGTTATATGTTCTTAAAGGTCTCTCCATGGAAGGGAAAGATCAGGTTTGGAAAGAAAGGGAAATTAAGCCCAAGATTCATTGGACCCTTCGAAGTTCTGAGAAGGGTCGGAGAAGTTGTTTATGAGGTAGCCTTACCTCTAGCACTAGAGAATGTCCACAACATTTTCCATGTCTCAGTCCTACGACCCTACAAACCCGATTACAAGCACGTCATTGATTATGAACCCCTACATTTCGACAAAGACTTATCTTACGAAGAAATTTTTGTTCAAATTATCGACCGAAAAGAACAAATTCTGAGAAATAAAGTAATACCTTCTGTTAAGGTAATTTGGAGGAACCGCAATACTGAAGAAGCTACGTGGGAACTCGAAGATAATATGATGAAGAATTATCCTCATTTATTTACCTAGATTGTTATAAGCGATTCTGGGGACATAATCTTTGTATGGGGGGGGGGGAGAGTGTAACAGGACGAATTGTTTGAGTTGTAATTCTGAGGACAAAATCTTTTTAAGAGGGGAAAGATGTGACAACTGAGATTTTGTAATTAATTTTAATATTTATTGGATTGAATAAATATTTTTTGATGAATTAATTATTAGATTAAATAATTAATTGATGAAATTGTGATATATTAATTTAATTATATGTGTTATATTTATTAAATTGATGTGGAGAATTTTATTTTTCGATGTATGTAATTATGTGAGCTTATTGAATTAGAAGAAATAATTAATAAGCCTAATGTTATTTTAATTAATTTAAATATTAATTAGAGATTATGTAATTTGACATTATTAATCAATGAGAATTTGAATTATGTGACTATGTGAATTAATGAGAAATTATTATATTTTATTTAAAATAAATTAAATAAGATATTGATTTATTTTATAAAGGAGTGTGACATTATTTAAACTATATGATAAAGTTTATTAAACTAAATGATTTTTGAAACCTATTTTAGCTAGCCAAACATGGCCCTAAAGGGAGTTGGGGCAGTTAACCCATGACTGGGTAACTGACCACCAACGCGTCAGTTGTTCCTTATTTAGTTTACGTCTTCTTCTTTCTTCTTCATTATTTGCCTAAGTCTAGAAAGCGTAACAGAGAGAGATACAGAGAAAGAGTTGATAATTCAGAGATTGTTAAGAGAATTGTAAGAGTCATCTGAGAAGGAATTCATCTTCTATTAATTCTACGCTTGGGTAATCCCTTTAACCCAATTCTTTTTCTACGTCATTTAGTTTTATAAAATATGGCTCTCCAATTTCTGTGAAATTCTCTGTGGTTGGAAAGTGTGTTAACTATGTGGTTATATACGTGATTTTATGTCATAGTAAAATGTTTAATATGTATTTTATATGATTCTATATCATAAGTTTCATAATATTATAACTTGTTCTTTCAAAAATTTGCAGAGTATAGAATATGGCCATATGGCGTTATACGTGATTTTAATATGTCAAACATAAATTGTTCTGTAAAATTTCCACTTGTATATGATTATGCATGCTAAAACAAACAAAACGAAATTTGAATGGTTAGATTTGGTTTTATAACGAATCTGTGCCGTTGAATTTTAGGAATTTATGTTCAACACTTCAAGAACATCAAGAACAGTATAATTCACATAATTTAATTATGTGATTAGGTGTTTTAATGGGTTAAAATCACTCTATAAATGTTGGGTATCGATTATAAACGAATTCTAACATGTGGGTATGCTTAATTTGGGGAATTAATGATTATGTAGTGTTTATTTTCGCTGAATTCTGTGTTCTCCGCGAATTGGAAATTCAGAGTCTGGAGTGTCGCGCCGCGGCGCCAACTCAGAGTTCATTTCCCGCGCCGCAGTGCCAAGTACCAAGTCGCAGCGCCACGGCGCCGCAACGCCAAGGCCCAGTACAAAAGTGGCGCCACAGCGCCACTTAGCAGAATGTCCAGAAAATGCATTTTTTTCAATGTTCAAGTATAGAAATGTGTTAGTAACCTAGTCTAATGAATATAAAAAAAACTTGTTAGATATATAATGAGATATTAAAATGGGTTTTTACCAAGTCAAGAAGATAATTACATATTGATTGAATTGTTGATTATATACTTAGCTTGTTGTTCGTATAGTGTAATATTATGTGGAAACAAGTATGGTAATATAACTAAGTATAGTCCTGAATTCGAGTTAGACAAAGAATAAACGTGTGATGTTTAGTAAGTTATAATTGACTGGTATTGTGAACGTAATTGATATGTAGGTGTTAAATCAAAGAACGAGTTTAGTTAAAGTGTAATCTATGCACGAGGCAAGTTTCCTAACCCTACTCGTTATCATTATATGAATTATAAGTTGTCTCTTTTCATCGAGCAAGTTCTCGTTATTTTGACTAAGCCCATGTTGTTATATCAATAGTATATTAATCTTTCAAAGCATGATGTTGTTATACAATAATTATTCTATTGTATATCTCTTGAAATTGTTATTCGATTTATATATCAGTTATTGTGAATCTTGTTAGACTAGCGAACCCTTTATGATTCGACTAGTCCATAGTCGATGAGCGTTCTAAATTTCAGAACCCTTGATGAATTATCAAAACCAAACTTCCTTTGGCACGGACTCGAATGTCAAACTGAGATGAACAACCCTGTATAGGGGATTACTTATGCGTTAGCGTTAAGATAGTGTGCACAGTATGGTACTAAGGGCTGATCCCCCTAAGTACGAGAAGAAGAGTCCATAGTCTTATGACTGTTAAAGGTTTCAAGTATAACCCTTGATAACCTAGGACATAGTTTAAGATCTTATGAACCTCAGATTTCTTTTGATTCTTGTTATTCATTCTTTATTCAAAAGTTGAGCTTTATTTTAGAAGTCTTTGATTCACTCGCATGTTATTATATAGTTACTTTCATTATTTTACTTATGGGCAATAGTGCTCACTCTTGCGTAATAATAACATTGCAGTTAAGAACGAAAGAATCGACGAACCTTCCACTAGTAAAGGCAAGGGCAAGATTATCTAGTGATGAAGACTTGTTGTTTATGTGATGTTGAACTGATGTGTTAAGACTTATGTTAATGTTGTTTAAAACTTATTATTTGTTTATGTTTCCGCACAGATGTTTAAGGTTAGTATGACCTGGGATTGTATTTATTATTCAGATGTTGTAACCCCATAAGGGGAGGATTTATTTCTATCTATTGCATGGTTTGCATTTATTATGGGTAGATAGATATATGATGTTTGAATAGTGAACACCAAATCATGTGGGAATGGAAGTTTCCGGATTTGGGGGTGTCACAAGTTGGTATCAAAGCTGTAGGTTATGAACCTTAGGTGGGGGAACAACTTTAGGTAGTAGCCTTGTAGGAGATCGAGAACATAGTGGTGGTAAACTCTTATTGAGTTTTAAGAGATGAATTTCTTAATTCATTGAAGATAATAAAAGACTCTATGTTCTTATGTGTTAAATTATGTGCTCACTAGTACGATTTAGTAACTAAAACTTAAAACTATGTTGTCATGATGTCAGATGTTGGAGGAGCTAGTCGAGCTGGGGAGGAGGAACCCCGAGTGCCTACTGAGGAAGAGCCCCGAGACATTCATGTTGTCAGGGAGCAGTTGGTTCAGAGAGAGCCATCTCCGTTGATCACTATTGTTGGTCAGGAGCATGAGCCTGAGACTGATCCAGAGGAGGATCTTGAGGAGGAAGAGGAAGAGGAAGAAGAGGAGTTCCCACCGAACTCCATTGATGCTGAGATGTACGACACGTTATATGACCGTAACGTAGAATTACGAGACACTGTTAAGGATTTGACTGAGCCGGCGATTATTCAGCAGATTACTCTCGAGCGGAATGAGAGTGAGGTTGAGACTCTTCACACCCGTGTGGGAAACGTGGAGTGGGAATTCGTTCACGAGAAGGGTCAAACCAAGGAGAAGTCCAAAGAAATAGAGAAGTTAAAGAAGGAACTGAAGGAAAGCTCAGAGAGGATGATCATAGCAGAGGAGGGCTGGGTAAGAGAATCACGTCGTGCTGATCTTGCAGAAAGGGATTGTCGTATAAAGAAAGCTAAGCTTGGGGAGACATACTCTACACTTAATAATGGAATGGATGAAGCCAAGGATCGAGTTTTGAGGTACCCAATCCAGTTTGAGGATCTACCATCATATATGCTAGATCGCAGAACGATGTCTCGCATCATGGAAGAGGAACGTAGCAAGGCTATTCAGTGCCTTAACAGACAGTGATAGTATTAGTTTAATTATATGAAAACTATTTGGTAGTTAATTATGTAAATTCTGATGTGATTATAAACGAATGAATATTTTAATGTTTTAAATCCTATAGATTTTTTATCTCGGGATAGTTGATGTAAATAGCAGTGATGCTATCGTTTGATGTTAAAACTTTTGATTTGAATAAATATATCAAGTTGTTTGAGATAATGTGTTAAGTGATAATGCTAAATTCTTGAGTTAAGCCTTAACTATTTAGGGAATTTAATAAAGATCTAATAAGCATATATTTTAACATAAATATGCCGCCGAGAAGAATACAAAATTGTCAACCAACTCAAGAAGAGCCAACAAATAATAAGAATAACGCCAATGCTAATTCCGTCCAACAATTAGTGAACTTACTAGCTGGAGCAATGAATAATCAACCTCAAGCTCCACCGAATACTTCATTCAAAGGTTTCAAGGCGGTGGGACCGCTAGAGTTTAAAGACTCTATGAACCCGATCGAAGCTCAGACTTGGGTTATGGAGATGGAGAAGGTTTTTGTGGTCGTAAGAGTCAGAGAGGACCAGAAGACCGCGTTTGCAACGTTTATGCTGAAATCTGAAGTTAGTTTTTGGTGGCAAGCAAACAAGGTTCGTAGAGGAGAAGGTATGATAACCTGGGAGAGGTTCAAGGAGATGTTTTTTGAGATGTATTTCCCGACTACCTCGCAGAACTAATTAGAGGTTCAGTTTCTGGAATTGAAGCAAGGGAATATGTCTATATCAGATTATGCAACTAGATTCAACGAATTGGCAAGGTTCGCCACGCATCAAGTGCACACGGACGAGAGAAAAGCAAGAAGGTTCGAACAAGGACTGAAGTCGTGGTTGTATAGTAAGGTGTCGATGTTTCAGTTGAAGACATTCGCCGAGGTACTAGAGAAAGCCATACTTGCTGAAGGTGGAAGCGATGCGGTAACCAAATACAATCAGGATCAGAAGAAGAAGAAGAATGAAAGTGAAGGAAATAACAAGGCTAGTGGAAGTAGCACAGGAGGTGGTAATATTAATAAGAAGAAAAGGTGGAATGACAACTCATCAACCGGAAACCAGCAAGGAGGTCAGAAGAAAAGGATTGAAGCGTGCCCGACATGCGGGAAAGCTCATTTGGGAGTGTGTATGAAGGGTAAACGTGTGTGCTACAATTGTGGTCAGGAAGGCCATATAGCACCTAACTGTCCTAACCCAAAGAAGGGTGCCTACTTCACTTGTGGTTCAAAGGATCATTTGGCAAGAGACTGTCCTAAGAAAGGATCTGGTGGGGCAGAATCAGGAGGAAACTGGGGAAATAGCATTGGGAGCACTCTGACCATCACAGGACCAATAGCAACCAATCGACCAACGGCCAGGACCTTCAATATGACGGTGCAGGATGCCTTGCAGTCGAGTGATGTGGTGTCAGGTATCATTCTGGTCAATAGAGTTAATGCTTACGTATTATTTGATTCGGGAGCTACTTGTTCATTTATATCTGATGACTTTGCTAAGAATTTAGAATTGCCTAAGGATGAGTTAGAATACCCCATGAACATAGAAATTGCGAATAGAGAAATAATCCCTGTTAAGCACGTGCATAAGAACTGTAGAATGGATATTAAGGGTAATATCATGAACGTAGATCTTATCCCTATTCGACTTGGGGAATTTGACTTTATTTTGGGAATGGACTGGTTATTCAATTATGGGGCAGTAATTGATTGCCAAAAGAAGCGTATTAACCTTATGACTCCGTCAAAGGTTGTGTTTTATGGTAGCAAGTTGCCTAGACAAGCGAGTTATCTGACGATGATGCAGGCCAGGAAGTTGTTACGACAAGGATGTGTAGGATATTTAGCTTACAAAGTCGACAGTCGTAAAGAGAATCCGAAAGTAGAGGAGATACCAGTAGTGAGAGATTTCGTCGACGTATTTTTAGATGATTTGTTAGGACTTCCGCCAGATAGAGAGGTCGAATTTGTGATCGATTTGGCTCCAGGAACGACTCCAATATCGAAGGCACCGTATCGAATGGCACCGGTGGAGATGAAAGAACTGATGGTCCAACTACAAGAATTACTAGACAAGAAGTATATCCAACCAAGCGTATCACCGTGGGGAGCGCCAATTTTATTTGTAAAGAAGAAGGATGGGACAATGCGGCTCTGCATTGACTATAGAGAACTGAATAAGGTCATAATTAAGAATAGATATCTATAACCGAGAATCGATGATCTGTTTGATCAATTGAGGGGAGCGAAATACTTTTCCAAGATATATTTGAGGAGTGGTTATCATCAACTGAAGGTGAGACTAGAGGATGTACCGAAGACAGTGTTCAGAACACGATATGGTCACTACGAATTTTTAGTAATGTCGTTTAGTTTAACGAATGCTCCTGCAGCATTTATGGGACTAATGAATGGTGTGTTCAAGCCGTTTTTGGACAAGTTCGTAGTGGTATTTATAGATGATATTTTGGTATATTCAAAAACCAAGGAAGAACATGAAGAGCATTTGAGATTAAAGTTGGAAGTGTTGATAAAAGAGAAGTTGTATGCTAAGCTTTCGAAATGTGAATTCTGGATTGAAAGAGTACAATTTCTTGGACATGTGATCGATACGGATGAAATTTCGGTGGATCCCTCCAAAGTCGAAGCTGTGATTAACTGGGATCAGCAGAAGACTTCGTCGGAAGTATGAAGTTTTCTTGGATTGGCAGGATATTACAGAAGATTCATTCAAGACTTTTCAAAGATCGCAACTCCGTTAACGAATTTGACTCGAAAAGCTGTGAAATTTGTTTGGACGGAGAAGTGTGAGGAAAGCTTTCAAGAATTGAAGAAGAGGTTTAGTACAGCTCCTGTGTTGTCTCTTCCGGATGATACATGAAATTTTGTGGTTTATTGTGATGCGTCGCATAAGGGACTTGGCTGTGTGGTTATGCAGAACGGTAGAGTCATTGCATATGCGTCACGACAACTAAAAGATTATGAGAAGGGGTATCCGACCCACGACTTGGAGTTAGCTGCAGTGGTTTTCACTTTGAAAATCTGGAGGCACTATCTCTACGGGGAGAAGTGTGAAATATATACAGACCACAAGAGTCTGAAATATATTTTTACACAGAAAGAATTGAATATGCGCCAAAGAAGGTGGTTGGAATTAATTAAGGACTACGATTGTGAGATTTTATACCATCCGGGTAAGGCAAACGTGGTTGCCGACGCCTTAAGTAGAAAGGGTCGGGAGAAGTTGATGATGTTGACCGCTTAGAAGGAATTGATTTCAGCAATGAAGAAGTTGGAGTTAGAAGTGAATTATCCTATGGAAATAGATGAGAAACTATTTCAGATGCAATCTGGTACAAATTTACTGGATAAAGTTAAGGAGGCTCAACTTCTGGACGAGGAATGCAAAAAGGTGATAAGAAAGATATCTGAAGGAACTGAACCGAGATTTCAGATGGAAAAGGAAGGAATACTGAGATTTGAAAGTAGAATTTGGGTACCGCCAGTACCAGAGATTAAGGAAGACATTTTGAGCGAGGCTCATAGCTCACGATATTCGATTCACCCTGGTAGTAGCAAGATGTACCAAGATCTTCGATAACACTTCTGGTGGCCTAATTTGAAACGTGATATTGCAGAATGTGTTGCCAAGTGTCTGACCTGTTAGAAAGTGAAAGCAGAACATGTGACGCCCCCAAATCCGGGTTCCCTAACCTCGGGTTTGGTGCTCACGATCCATCATATATAACACATCTAACTACTCATTCATTAATAAAAAACATCATTCATAATATTGCTTAATACAACTTATAACAATATCCCGGGTTAACTAACCTTGACATAACTTACATACCCTTATATAACCAAAAGGTTTACATAAATAATTACATAATACAACATAACCATTAAAAGTTGACACTAACTACTCCTGAACCTTGCCTTTGCCTATGTCCCTGATAGAACCTTCTGCTACATCGACATTAGCTGAAATATTTTATTTAAGCAAGGGTGAGCAACAAGTTTGCCCAGCAAGTTAAAATATACAATAAATGATATATATATCATGAATAGAAGGGTCTATGTTCTTTGAAACTTCAACAATAATCAAAAGATTTCGAAGTAGCTGAATAATAATTCAATCTCAATAATAAAACTTTCTCCCATTTCCTACTGGATAACATATTAGAGATGAAAGAGTAAAATTCTTTCAAAGATTCAATAATATTCAATTGAATAAGAAGAATTAACAATACTGCAACAATATTAAATAAAGTGGGATATACGCATATTTCATGCTGAGTGATCACAAAAGGATCATGAACTAATAGAGGAATCATTTAGTTATTAAAACGAAATTATTCCACAAGAATATAAATTAGTTATAAAAACTAAACTATACTCTTCTGCAAGTACCTGGAGTGGCCAACTCCTTTGTACCCTATATTATGCATAATACTCAATAATAGCGCATAGGTCGATTTACGACATTAAAAATTTGTTCATCTCAGTCTTACATCACGAGTCCGTACCACAACAATATGGTTTGGATTACTTTCAAAGAAATACTATGATTTCAATAATTAATAACAATACTAATCTAGCCAAAACCAATGGCATAGATCTTCTAGTAACAATTCAGTTCATAATAAATAGAACATTTCATGCTTTAACAAATATTAGTCTCGCCAAAACAATTAGCTGAGACATGATTTATAAACAATTCAAATAATAGAACAAGAATCAATTGCACTACGTGCGAATTATAATAATCATTAAAGATGTGAATAACTATCAATAATTATTCACTACCATGCTTGAAAAATAGTAACTCAAGTTGAGTTAGGAACTTGCCTGATTTGTTGACTACTGATACGCAATTTAAGTTAGCTTCTTTTGTAAGACCTATCATTGATAAAATCGATCTCTTAATTAGCATCACATATCTTACTCATAGCAATTTAACATGAAATCACATAACCTATCATTAGTGAGTACACTATAATATCTTAGACTTAACACTTACTCGTTCATTTATAAGTTCGTAATATAACTTGAAAAACTATTTATGAACTCAATAGACTTAATATATCATTTCAGTTTCTATTTCAGCAAGCTAAAATAAAACTGACTTCACTTCCTGACATTTCAGTTTCCCTTTTCAGCAACCTGAAATGTTCATTTCGGGAAGCTGAAATACACTATTCACGAAAATATGAAATCTACTTATTTTTTACTAATCTTTTGGCCAATCATATATACATATATTCCATGTACAAAAAGTATTTTTCTGGAATTTTTCAACTCCCTCAAGTATTTTTCAAAAATCAATTTCTAGTTAATTCCTTAAGAAATTAGCTACCTCATACTTAACTCCCAAAATTCCCAACTCTTGGAGGGTTCTTACACATGTTAACGTGAGCTTACAGTTTAAATTTCAAGGCCATCGGAGTTATACAACTCCGGTTATAGCGATTTTCGTCGGGAAAACACAAAAAATGAAATAGTCATAACTTGCTCATTTTAAGTCGGAATGAGCTTATTTTTGGACACAACCTACTTTATCCCATATATTTTCATCCCCCAAAAGGCCAGATTTTATCTCATTAAATAAGTGGCCAAAACAACCCTTCCAATATTTTGGGCAGAAACTTTTTAAGCATTTTCTTATTTTTCATCCTTTACCAAAATTATTCCACACGAAAATCTACAAATCCTTTTTCAGTGATTCCACTTGGATATATTACAAGACTCATATATCTAACTCCAGAAATTGACCACACTCAAAAATTCAAAGTAGAATGAGAGATATGGTCATTTCCATATCATACTTAGTTTTCTCAAAAACCTATTTTTCAACTCTTTATGTTTTGTATGAAAACTTTTATATCCTTATGTAATACTCAACATGAATCATCATCACTCATCATGACACAAACTAATATCAAATATATTCATGGATCTATCATGATCCATGATCCAATACCTCAAATAACCACTAAACACAAAATAAACACAACCAAGGCTAGAAAAATTTGGTTTTTCTTACCTTTGAAAAACATAACTTATATTTCTTACTTTAAATCCAACTTTTTGAACAACAAAAGGGTTCAATCAATACATAAAACACTTATGAACATATGAATCTTAGGTTTTAAAGATCATATTTTCACAAAAATCATAACTCAAATCAAAATAAAAAGAAAATAGACTACATAAGTAGGAATTTCTTATACCTTGACTTGGATTCTTCTCTCTTCTTATTCTTATGTTTGGTTAGGAGAATATGAAACATCAAAACTCTCCTCCCTCTCTCCTCTCTATAGTGGCCGAACCCCTCTCTCTTTTCTCTCTCTACTTCTTTTGTTCTTGCTCTCTAAGAGTTAAAAGTAAAGAAAAAAACTTGTGCTAGATAATTAAATGAGGTATTTATAATGGGGAAAAAATTATAATATATGTATGTATATAATCTTCCAAGATCTCTCATTCTTCTCTCTCTTAGTCATTGGTGGTTGCTTGTAGCCTTAGCAAAATGTTGCTTGCAAGATTGGTTATAAGTGTTGGTTTAATAGAAACTTTACACATGTGAAGAGTTGGTGTGAGTTAGTAAAATGAAATCATTACACCACATCCTTGACTTCTCTCTCTCTCAAATAAATTGTTTCTTGCAAGATTAACTAAATGTGTTGTTTCCATTAAATGGAGGACACCTAATCCAAGTTGTTCACCCACTAAAATAGGATAATCATTACATCACATGCTTCCTTTTCTCTCCCTAAGATGTCCGGCCATGTGGCCAAATTTTTGTCTAAGTTGGGTTTCCTTTTATGCTAATAAATGACAATAATACCCCTCGTTAAGTGGATTTTAATTGGGTCAAGCTTGGGCTCCCTTTTTATTTCTTTTTGGGCTTGCACTTTCTTATTCCTTTGCCTACTAATTAAAATGAGCTTGAGCTCCTCCACCAAATAAATTGGGTCATCACTAAACTTGCCCTTTATATTAAATATTGGGCTAACTCAATAATTTAATTGCTATTAAATCAAATAGCCACAAGCCTCTTACTCAAATAAACACTTGGGCCACAAATAAATTCTTTGGGCCTTAATATCAACTTAGTTCTATACTTATTAATTTTTATTTATTCCCCATTATTTAATTAGGGTTCCCTTACACACATTAGTAAGTTAATTTCTTACTCATATATTTTTAATTTTCATAACCCAATTAGACTTGATTTTCCTAGGTTATAAATTTAATTAATAGAGACGTATAAAATAAATCTCTAAGGTATATGCTTTTATATACTATCATTCTCTTAAATCATAACCCATTAGGTTATTTAATTATCATACCTAACATATGTATTAGGTTACATAACATTATTCTTCATCTCTTTGCAAAATAAATGTACACACATTATATAATACATATTTACGCAATCACGTACTTAATTCACATATGTCATAACATATTTCTCCTAGTTTATTAACTTATTATCACAAATTGACTTAATAAGTTATAAACACATACATACTCATATCAATAATCAATTACTTAAGAATTGTAAATCCTTTTAATTTAGTAATCAAGGCTAACATTTAAGCTATGTTAATTTGTTACATAACTTTCATTACTCTTCCTTGAAAATGATTAAGTATAATTCTTAGTTAATAAATTAACTATATAGCTTAATTATCATATACACTTATATGATTCAAGTACTTTCATAAAAAAAATTATTTAAAAATTTTGAATTATGTAAAATTCTGGGTTCTCACATTCTCCCCTCCTTATAAGGATTCCGTCCTCGGAATCACCGCTTTCTTACGCTCTAATATTTTTTAAAGTTGTATCATCAATTCATATATATCAACACAATATTAATTTGTGTTTCATATACTAACTTGTGACTTGGGATCTATAAAAGAAAACCATTCACAGCTATATCTACCCAATATTTCTCGCGTAATTCATTTATTCAACTAAATCATTACCTGTCACCACCTCCCGGGCAGCTACTGCATCTTGCAATGTCATGTTGAACGTGCGCGCTGTCGGTCTTCCAGGCTGAGCAGATCCTTTTATCGCTTGTGTTCCACTGCTGTTTCCTCTATTGTTGCTTCCTCTTTCTGCATCCTCCTTTGGACAGTTACGAATTTGATGTTCTAGCGATCCACATGAAAAACAACCTGATATCTTCTTTGGACTTAGACAATTTGGAGAGATGTGTCCCTCTTGTCCATAGTTAAAACACACTCCTTTTCCCTTCAAACATACTCCCTGATGCTTTTTACCGCAATTTGCACATGCCTCATCTTCTTCCTACTATCTCCTGACTTATCTCCAGATTCAGTATTGTCCTTCCACTTACGCTTATTAGAATTACTTCCTCCACTGCTACCTCCTTCATTTGTCTTTTTCTTCTTCTCTTGATGATACCTTGACACAGCTTCACTTCCTCCTTCGGCGATGATTGCTTTTTCCAACAGGAACAAAAATGTCTGAATCTGCAACACAGCTACCTTGCTATATATCCCCGGCATCAGTCCATTTTCAAACCTTCGCGCCTTTCTTACTTCAGTGTCCACCTGATGTGGAGCAAATCTCGCTAGTTCGTTGATTTTGGCGGCGTATTCTGCAACCGACATATTCTCCTGCTTCAACTCCAAAAAGTTTACTTCTATTCTTGCTTGCATACTTTCTGAGAAATAATTTTCAAAAAAATAACTCCTTAAACCTTGTCCAAGTTACTACTGCTATACCAGCTCTAGCTTTGTTTGTCTCCCACCAGTAATTCGCCTCACCCTTCATCAAATAGGTAGCAAAATCTGTCTTTTGCTCCTCCGCTACTCTAGAAATAACAAAAGCTTTCTCCATCTCATTTACCCATGTCTGGGCTTCTATAGGGTCAATGGTTCCCTTAAATTCCGGCAGTCCTACGGCCTTAAAGTCTTTAAAGTTAGCTAATCGATTAGCTGGTCGATTTCTTGCTGCTGGGGCTCCAGTTTGCATAGCTTGAGCTAGCATGTCTGCGAAATTCTGCATTGGATCAGCTTGATCTCCTTCATTATTCACATACTGCTCCTCCCTTTGGTTACGATTTTGTCGTCTTGGCGGCATTATCTGATGAATTAAAGACTTACATTAATACTTTGTCTTTATGCAACATCTTATTAATAGTAGTCAAAATTTTAAACTTAAACCAATTTCAGCTTCCTGGATTATTTAATCTAGCTTACTGAATTATCAAATTCTTCAGATAATCATCTTAATAATTTAATTCTCATAATTTAATTACTTATTCAAACATATAATCATATCATTGCATTTATATTCATGCAAATAATACATAGTACTTTTCAGCACATAGTGCAAACTACTACAAACAATTACTATCCCCGTGTGACAAAGGTCGGGATTCATTACTACAACTTTACACAAAAAGTTGAGACATAAAAAAAATTATCTTGATATTCATACCAAAGCGAATATTATACTCCAAAAGATTATACTCCTAACACTTAATCTTTCTTCCGTCCACTTCCTCCATCTGTCTTCTTTTTAGGACAAGTCTTAACCCTATGACCCATTCCACCACATGCAAAACATCCTCCTTTCTTTGGTTTAGGACAATTTGGTGATAGATGTCCTTCTTTACCACAATTATAACACACCTTCTTCCCCCACATACATTCCCCCGAATGGTTCTTTCCACACTTGCCACATGCTTGTTTCTTCTTTGAATGCGAATTCTCTGAGTTATTGTCACTGTCGTTATTCTTTTTCCTTTTATTACCCTTCTTTTCCTTATTTACATCTTTAGATGATACATTACACTTAACCTTCATTCTATTAACTTGTGCCTTCAGATTATTTCGTTCTTCTTTCATCTCGCGTAATGCTCTTTCTGTCTTCCATAATTCCTCCAGATGAAGTACTTTAGTCCTTAAGTCTTGAACTTCCGCAGATGCTTGACCTTCTTCGATTGCTACTTTGCCTTCTTCCCCATCTTTGATCCTTATTTCTAGCTCCACCCTAGTTTCTTTGGAATATACTTCTTCCTCTTCATCCAGCTCCATCTCGGTGTACTCGTCATGATCGCTTGCTAGATTTATCGCAGGTTCGTCTCTTAAAACTTCCTCAACTGACTCACTCTGAGCTGGCACCTCGGCTAATGGCATTGGTGCAGCTGCTAACACTTTCATAACCAACTTATCATCTCATGACATCCTGTCAGCAATTTTAAATAACTTCATTAGTACATCATTATCAAACATAATCCATAAACACCGAGTGTCCCCATATCTTACAATTGATGAATTTTCCTAATCCATCACTTAGAACACTAAACGAGTTTTCTTTATCCCATTTATGGTTATATTCCTAAGGCTTTTCTCCCCACCTAAGGTTTATAACCTACAGCTTTGATACCAACTTGTGACGCCCCCAAATCTGGGTTCCCTAACCTCGGGTTTGGTGCTCACGATCCATCATATATAACACATCTAACTACTCATTTATTAATAAAAAACATCATTCATAATATTCCTTAATACAACTTATAACAATATCCCAGGTTAACTAACCTTGACATAACTTACATACCCTTATATAACCAAAAGGTTTACATAAATAATTACATAATACAACATAACCATTAAAAGTTGACACTAACTACTCCTAAACCTTGCCTTTGCCTATGTCCCTGATAGAACCTTCTGCTACATCGACATTAGCTGAAATATTTTATTTAAGCAAGGGTGAGCAACAAGTTTGCCCATCAAGTTAAAATATACAATAAATGATATATATATCATGAATAGAAGAGTCTAGCTTCTTTGGAACTTCAACAATAATCAAAAGATTTCGAAGTAGCTGAATAATAATTCAATCTCAATAATAAAACTTTCTCTCATTTCCTACTGGATAACATATCAGAGATGAAAGAGTAAAATTCTTTCAAAGATTCAATAATATACAATTGAATAAGAAGAATTAACAATACTGCAACAATATTCAATAAAGTGGGATATACCCAGATTTCATGCTGAGTGATCACAAAAGGATCATGAACTAATAGAGGAATCATTTAGTTATTAAAACTAAATTATTCCACAAGAATATAAATTAGTTATAAAAACTAAACTATACTCTTCTGCAAACACCTAGAGTGGCCAACTCCTTTGTACCCTATATTATGCATAATACTAAATAATAGCGCATAAGTCGATTTACGACATTAAAAATTTGTTCATCTCAGTCTTACATCACGAGTCCGTACCACAACAATATGGTTTGGATTACTTTCAAAGAAATATTATGATTTCAATAATTAATAGCAATACTAATCTAGCCGAAACCAATGACATAGATCTTCCAATAACAATTCAGTTCATAATAAATAGAACATTTCATGCTTTACAAATATTAGTCTCGCCAAAAAAATTAGTTGAGACATGATTTATAAACAATTCAAATAATAGAACAAGAATCAATTGCACTACGTGCGAATTACAATAATCATTATAGATATGAATAACTATCAATAATTATTCACTACCATGCTTGAAAAATAGTAACTCAAGTTGAGTTAGGAACTTGCCTGATTCGTTGACTACTGCTACGCAATTTAAGTTAACTTTTTTTGTAAGACCTATCATTGATAAAATCGATCTCTTAATTAGCATCACATATCTTACTCATAGCAATTTAACATGAAATCACATAACCTATCATTAGTGAGTACACTATAATATCTTAGACTTAACACTTACTCGTTCATTTATAAGTTCGTAATATAACTTGACAAACTATTTATGAACTCAGTAGACTTAATATATCATTTCAGTTTCTATTTCAGCAAGCTAAAACAAAACTTACTTCACTTCTTGACATTTCAGTTTCCCTTTTCAGCAACCTGAAATGTTCATTTCGGGAAGCTGAAATACACTATTTACGAAAATATGAAATCAGCTTATTTTTTTCTAATCTTTTGGCCAATCATATATACATATATTCCATCCACAAAAAGTATTTTTCTGAAATTTTTCAACTCCCTCAAGTATTTTTCAAAAATCAATTTATAGTTAATTCCTTAAGAAATTAGCTACCTCATACTTAACTCCCAAAATTCCCAACTCTTGGAGGGATCTTACACATGTTAACGTGAGCTTACAGTTTAAATTTCAAGGCCATCGGAGTTATACAACTCCGGTTATAGCGATTTTCGTCGGGAAAACACAAAAAATGAAATAGTCATAACTTGCTCATTTTAAGTCGGAATGAGCTTATTTTTGGACACAACCTACTTTATCCCATATATTTTCATCCCTCAAAAGGCCGGATTTTATCTCATTAAATAAGTGGCCAAAACAACCCTTCCAATATTTTGGGCACCAACTCTTTAAGCATTTTCTTATTTTTCATCCTTTACCAAAATCATTCCACACGAAAATCTACAAATCCTTTTTTAGTGATTCTACTTGGATATATTAGAAGACTCATATATCTAACTCCAAAAATTGACCAAACTCAAAAATTCAAAGTAGAATGAGAGATATGGTCATTTTCATATCATACTTGGTTTTCTCAAAAATCTATTTTTCAACTCTTTATGTTTTGTATGAAAACTTTTATATCCTTATGTAATACTCAACATGAATCATCATCATTCATCATGACACAAACTAATATCAAATATATTCATGTATCTATCATGATCCATGATCCAATACCTCAAATAACCACCAAACACAAAATAAACACAACCAAGGCTAGAAAAATTAGGTTTTTCTTACCTTTGAAAAACATAACTTATATTTCTTACTTTAAATCCAACTTTTTGATCAACAAAAGGGTTCAATCAATACATAAAACACTTATGAACATATGAATCTTAGGTTTTAAAGATCATATTTTCACAAAAATCATATCTCAAATCAAAATAAAAAGAAAATAGACTACATAAGTAGGAATTTCTTATACCTTGACTTGGATTCTTCTCTCTTCTTATTCTTATGTTTGGTTAGGAGAATATAAAACATCAAAACTCTCCTCCCTCTCTCCTCTCTATAGTGGCCGAACCCCTCTCTCTTTTCTCTCTCTACTTCTTTTGTTCCTGCTCTCTAGGAGTTAAAAGTAAAGAAAAAAACTTGTGCTAGATAATTAAATGAGGTATTTATAATGGGGAAAAAATATAATATATGTATGTATATAATCGTCCAAGATCTCTCATTCTTCTCTCTCTTAGTCATTGGTGGTTGCTTGTAGCCTTAGCAAAATGTTGCTTGCAAGATTGGTTATAAGTGTTGGTTTAATAGAAACTTGACACATGTGAAGAGTTGGTGTGAGTTAGTAAAATGAAATCATTACACCACATCCTTGACTTCTCTCTCTCTCTCATATAAATTGTTTCTTGCAAGATTAACTAAATGTGTTGTTTCCATTAAATGAATGACACCTAATCCAAGTTGTTCACCCACTAAAGTAGGATAATCATTACATCACATGCTTCCTTTTCTCTCCCTAAGATGTCCGGCCATGTGGCCAAATTTTTGTCCAAGTTTGGTTTCCTTTTATGCTAATACAATGACAATAATACCCCTCCTTAAGTGGATTTTAATTGGGCCAAGCTTGGGCTCCCTTTTTATTTCTTTTTGGGCTTGCACTTTCTTATTCCTTTGCCTACTAATTAAAATGAGCTTGGGCTCCTCCACCAAATAAATTGGGTCATCACTAAACTTGCCCTTTATATTAAATATTGGGCTAACTCAATAATTTAATTGCTATTAAATCAAATAACCACAAACCTTTTGCTCAAATAAACACTTGGGCCACAAATAAATTTTTTGGGCCTTAATATCAACTTAGTTCTATACTTATTAATTTTTATTCATTCCCCATTATTTAATTAGGGTTCCCTTACACACATTAGTAAGTTAATTTTCTACTCATATATCTTTAATTTTTATAACCCAATTAGACTTGCTATTCCTAGGTTATAAAATTAATTAATTGAGACGTATAAAATAAATCTCTAAGGATTAGTATATGCTTTTATATACTATCATTCTCTTAAATCATAACCCATTAGGTTATTTAATTATCATACCTAACATATGTAGTAGGTTACATAACCTTATTCTTCATCTCTTTGCAAAATAAATGTACACACATTATATAATACATATTTACGCAATCACGTACTTAATTCACATATGTCCTAACATATTTCTCTTAGTTTATTAACTTATTATCACAAATTGATTTAATAAGTTATAAACACATACATACTCATATCAATAATCAATTACTTAAGGATTGTAAATCCTTTTAATTTAGTAATCAAGGCTAACATTTAAGCTATGTTAATTTCTTACATAACTTTCATTACTCTTCCTTGAAAATGATTAAGTATACTTCTTAGTTAATAAATTAACTATATAGCTTAATTATCATAGACACTTATATGATTCAAGTACTTTCATAAAAAAAATTATTTAAAAATCTTGAATTATGTAAAATTTTGGATTCTCACAGAACATCAGAGACCAAGTGGGTTGCTACAACCGTTAGAGGTCCCAGAATGGAAATGGGAACATATTACGATGGATTTCGTGGTTGGCCTACTGACAACTCAGAAAGGCTACGACGCAGTATGGGTTATTGTTGACCGATTAACGAAATTCACACACTTCCTTCCGATCAAAATCAGATTCAACTTAGATCAGTTGGCAAGGTTATATGTGAAAGATATTGTTTCTAGGCACGAAGTTCCGGTGTCAATTATTTCTGATAGAGATACGCGCTTTACGTCGAACTTCTGGAAACGTTTGCAAGAATACATGGGTACACAGTTGCGAATGAGTACGATATATCACCCTCAGACAGATGGACAGAGTGAAAGAACAATTCAGATATTAGAAGATATGTTAAGAGCTTGTATAATAGACTTTAAACGAAATTGGGATGATTATCTACTGCTCGTAGAGTTCGGTTACAACAACAGTTACCACGCTAGTATTGGAATGTCACCTTATGAAGTGATATACGACAGAAAGTTCAGAACTCCGCTATATTAGAATGAAGTTGGCGAAAGATAATTACTAGGCCCGGAATTGGTACAACAAACAGCAGAAATAGTCAAAGTGATTCGAACAAGATTGACAGCAGCTCAAGATAGACAGAAGAAGTACGCAGATCCACAACATAAAAATGTTGAGTTCGAACCAGGTAGTTATGTGTTCTTAAAGGTCTCTCCCTGGAAGGGAAAGATCAGGTTTAGAAAGAAAGGGAAATTAAGCCCAAGATTCATTGGACCCTTCAAAGTTCTGAGAAGGGTCGGAGAAGTTGCTTATGCAGTAGCCTTACCTCCAGCTCTAGAAAATGTCCACAACGTTTTCCATGTCTCAGTCCTACGACCCTACAAACCCGATTACAAGCACGTCATTGATTATGAACCCCTACATTTCGACAAAGACTTATCTTACGAAGAAATTTTTGCTCAAATTGTCGACCGAAAAGAACAAATTCTGAGAAATAAAGTAATACCTTCTGTTAAGGTAATTTGGAGGAACCACAATACTGAAGAAGCTATGTGAGAACTCGAAGAGAATATGATCAAGAATTATTCTAATTTATTTACTTAGATTGTTATAAGCGATTTTGGGGATAGAATCTTTGTAAGGGGGGAGAATGTAACAGGACGAATTGTTTGAGTTGTGATTCTGAGGACAAAATCCTTTTAAGAGGGGAAAGATGTGACAACCGAGATTTTGTAATTAATTTTAATATTTATTGGATTGAATAAATATTTTTCGATGAATTAATTATTAGATTAAATAATTAATTGATGAAATTGTGATCGATTAATTTAATTATATGTGTTATATTTATTAAATTGACGTGGAGAATTTTTTTTTGATGTATGTAATTATGTGAGCTTATTGAATTAGAAGAAATAATTAATAGGCCTAATGTTATTTTAATTAATTTAAATATTAATTAGAGATTCTGTAATTTGACATTATTAATCAATGAGAATTTGAATTATGTGACTATGTGAATTAATGAGAAATTATTATATTTTATTTAAAATAAATTAAATAAGATATTGATTTATTTTATAAAGGAGTGTGACATTATCTAAACTATATGATAAAGTTTATTAAATTAAATAATTTTTGAAACCTATTTTAGCTAGCTAAACATGGCCCTAAAGGGAGTTGGGGCAGTTAACCCATGACTGGGTATCTGACCACCAACGCATCAGTTGTTCCTTATTTAGTTTACGTCTTCTTCTTTCTTCTTCATTATTTTCCTAAGTTTAGAAAGCGTAACTGACAGAGATATAGAGAAAGAGTTGAGAATTCAGAGATTATTAAGAGAATTGTAAGAGTCATCTGAGAAAGAATTCATCTTCTATTAATTCTACGCTTGGGTAATCCCTTTAACCCAATTCTTTTTCTACGTCATTTAGTTTTATAAAATATGGCTCTCCAATTTCTGTAAAATTCTTTGTGGTTGGAAAGTGTGTTGACTATGTGGTTATATACGTGATTTTATGTCATAGTAGCATGTTTAATATGTATTTTATATGATTCCATATCATAAGTTTCATAATATTATGATTTGTTGTTTCAAAAATTTACAGAGTATAGAATATGGCTATATGGCCTTATACGTGATTTTAATATGTCAAACATAAATTGTTCTGTAAAATTTCCACTTGTATATGATTATGCATGCTAAAACGAACAAAACAAAATTTGAATGGTTAGATTTGGTTTTATAACGAATCCGTGGAGTTGAATTTTAGGAATTTATGTTCAACACTTCAAGAACAGTACAATTTGCATAATTTAATTATGTGATTATGTGTTTTAATGGGTTAAAATCACTCTATAAATGTTGGGTATCGATTATATATGAATTCTAACATGTGGGTATGTTTAATTTGGGGAATTAATGATTATGTAGTGTTTATTTTCGCTGAATTCTGTGTTCTTCGCGAACTAAAAATTCAGAGTTTGGAGTGTCGTGCCGCGACCGCAACTCCTAGTTCATTTCCCACGCCGCAGTGCCACCGCGCCACAGCGCTAAGTACCAAGCCACAGCGCCAAGACCCAATACAAAAGTGGCGCCGCAGTGCCACTTAGCAGAATATCCAGAAAATGCATTTTTTTCAATGTTCAAGTATAGAAATGTGTTAGTAACCTAGTCTAATGAATATAAAAAAAAACTTGTTAGATATATAATGAGATATTAAAGTGAGTTTTTACCAAGTCAAGAAGACAATTACATGTTGATTGAATTGTTGATTATATACTTAGCTTATTGTTCGTATGTGGAAACAAGTATGGTAATATGACTAAGTATAGTCCTGAATTCGAGTTAGACAAAGAATAAACGTGTGATGTTTAGTAAGTTATAATTGACTGGTATTGTGAACGTAATTGATATGTAGGAGTTAAATCAAAGAACGAGTTTAGTTAAAGTGTAATCTACGCACGAGACAAGTTTCCTAATCCTACTCGTTATCATAATATGAATTATAAGTTGTCTATTTTCATTGAACAAGTTCTCGTTATTTTGACTAAGCCCATGTTGTTATATCAATAGTATATTAATCTTTCAAAGCATGCTGTTGTTATACAATAATTATTCTATTGTATATCTCTTCGAATTATTATTCGATTTATATATCAGTTATTGTGAATCTTGTTAGACTAGTGAACCCTTTATGATTCGACTAGTCCATAGTTGATGAGCGTTCTAAATTTCAGAACCCTTGATGAATTATCCAAACCAAACTTCCTTTGGCGCGGACTCGAATGTCAAACTGAGATGAACAACCCTGTATAGGGGATTACTTATGCGTTAGAGTTAAGATATTGTGCACAGTATAGTACTAAGGGCTAATCCCCCTAAGTATGAGAAAAAGAGTCCATAGTCTTATGACTGTTAAAGGTTTCAAGTATAATCCTTGATAACTTTGGACATAGTTCAAGGTCTTATAACCCTCAGATTTCTTTTGATTCTTGTTATTCATTTTTGATTCAAAAGTTGAACTTTATTTCAGAAGTCTTTGATTCACTCGCATGTTATTATATAGTTACTTTAATTATTTTACTTGTGGGCAATAGTGATCACTCTTGCGTAATAATAACATTACAGTTAAGAACGAAAGAATCGACGAACTTTCTACTAGTAAAGGCAAGGGCAAGATTATCAAGTGATGAAGACTTGTTGTTTATGTGATGTTGAACTTATGTGTTAAGACTTATGTTAATGTTGTTTAAGACTTATTATTTGTTTATGTTTCCGCACAGATGTTTAAGGTTAGTATGACCTGGGATTGTATTTATTATTCGTAAAGAAGGAGCCAATATCGAAGCCAATAGATGACATAGAGGCTCACAATGAAAATAACTCAGAAAATATGGTTATTGTGGAAAATATAGTACTAGATCCGGAGATGGTGGAGCTAACAGATAGCGATTCAGACACTAAAGTTGAAGCTGATCAAGCATCAACAGAGGTGCAGAATCTGAAGAATAAGGTTTCTTCTCTAGAAAGGCTGTGGGAGATAGAAAAGCTGTTAAATAGTCAGTTGCGTCAAGCGTTAATAGAAACAATGGAAGGACAAGATAAGCTTAAGATCCAAATTGGTCAGATAGGAGCCACAAGCAACACATCGTGTGCAGCTTCGGACAAGAAGGGGAAAAGAAAGATAGAAGACCATGACTTAGGAAAATCCAATAAGAAGAAATGGAAAAGAATATGTTATCTTTGCGGCTATGAGGGACATACTACTCTGTATTGTCCTGACTACAAAAAAGGAGCATATTTTATCTGTGAGATAGAAGGTCATCAAGCGAAAAGTTGTCTAATGAAAAAGAATAATAAATAAGTAGTATAGGTTATGTTGTGTAGGTGTGTTTAATGTAGTATATATGATAAGTATGTCTGTGTAGGGTAATGTTTCCAACTTTCGTATTAAGTTAAGACTGTAAATCCTGATTTTGTAGTCACAAAGGGATGAATGATGTTTAAAGCATTATGTGCTATGTTATGTAAAATATTCATTCAATGAATATGAACCTATGTTTGAATGATGAAACAAGTTTAAAATATTAAACTTATGCAATAAGGTTTAGAATGTAAGTTAAAGTTATGATTTCCTTTAATCAGATAATGCCGCCAAGACGTCGAACTCGCAACCAAAGGGCAGAAGAGTCTGTCAATAATGTTGAGGGACAACAACAAGCTGATCCAATGCAGCAATTTGCAAACATGTTAGCTAAGACGATGCAACAGGGAATACCAGTCGCTGGAAATCAGCCGGACAACCGCTTAGCGAACTTCAAAGACTTTAAGGCTGTAGGACCGCCGGAATTCAAGGGTACAACTGACCCTGTTGAAGCACAAACTTGGGTTAAGGAAATTGAAAAAGCGTTTGTGGTAGCTAGGGTAGATGAAGGGCAGAAGACTACTTTTGCCACTTACATGATGAAGGGTGAGGCAAATTTTTGGTGGGAAGCGAATCAGACTAGGGCAGGAGAAGGTGTAGTCACATGGGATAGATTTAAAACTTTGTTTTTCGAAAACTATTTTTCACCAAGTATGCAGGCGAGGATGGAGGTTAAATATTTAGAGTTGAAGCAGGAGAATATGACGGTGTCTGAATACGCCGCCAAATTCAATGAGTTAGCTAGGTTTGCCCCGCATCAAGTCGATACGGAGGATAGGAAAGCGAGAAGGTTTGAGCTGGGATTGAAACCCTGGCTCTACAACAAAGTGGCGGTGTTGTAAATTCCTACATTTGCAGCACTCATGGAGAAAGCGATCATAGCTGAGGAGGGAAGTGAGGCCATGAGCGTTTACAATAAGGAGAGGAAGAATAAGGGTAAGACTGAAGGAGCTGAAAAAGTAGGAGTTAATAGTGGGAGTAGGAGTGGAGATAGCAAGAGGAAGGTGAGCAGTTTTGCAAGTGTACAAGTGAAACAGGAAGGTGTTAAGAAACAGATAGTGCCATGTAAGACATGTGGGAAGAATCACTCAGGAGAGTGTTTGAAAGGAAAATTTGTTTGCTACAAGTGCGGGCAGGAGGGCCATATCTCTCACAACTGTCCCAATCCTAGGATGAATAGTGGATGTTTTATATGAGGATCGACAGAGCACAGGTTGAAAGATTGTCCGAAGAGGAGGGTGGAGACAAGAAGTGTGAACATGGGCACTGGCAGTGGGACGTTAGCAATCACGGGACCGATTTCGTCGAGCAAGCCAACAAAATCTACGGCGAGGGTTTTCAACATAACGGTTCAGGATACGGCAGCAGCTGGCACTGGAACTCCAGGTATTATTCGTATGCCTTTTATTTTCTTATACATGATTTTCCTATATATAGTAAATTATTTTATAAAGAAAGTTTGAGGAGGAATTTGAGTTCTTTTAGAAACCAATTTTTTCGTTTAATCAGAAAGACAAGCTTTATGTGAATAGTTAAAGATCAGTTCGATCAAAGTTGATCGAGATCTACTTGCAATGATTATGTATGCTATGTGCCGTGTATGCATAGGTTTTAAAATGGTAATTCCGGGGACGGAATCTTTATAAGGGAGGGTGAATATAACAACCCGATATTTTCTACATAAATAAATAAGAAAGCTTGCGTGCAATTTTTTATTTATTTATTTAAGGATGAGGATTTGTACAAGATAATGTGTATGAGTATTTAAGTGGTAAATAAAAATATAGTTATTTACATAAATATTTACAAGTAACTTTATTTTAGAATCATTGATTATTATAGAGTATATTCTAATAATAATTGAATTATGGTAGAAATATTTTATTAATTATTTTTCATGAATATATAGTCATATATTATTTAAATAATATATGAAGTGATTTTTAGAATAATTATAATAATCATTTTATTATATGAATTTTGGTACAGGTTATTAAGTTAACTATTTTACCTTAATTATTAAGGTTAAATATGACAGATAAATCAGATATGGAATCCAAACCCTAATTTTGGATTATTGTCAAGGTATGATAATAATTATATAATATTAATTATATTTTGATTTTTTAGTGCTATTAATATGTACTGTATACGTGGACCGATAATGGTTGGTCAATTATGACGTTATATGACAAAACCCTAGTATTACTGATAAACCCTAATTTCGAAGTCATATGAGACTTTAAAATCTGTTAAGAAACTATGTTATGTGGTGTATGATGTGTATTATAAATATTGGATGCTATTAGGAAAACCCTTATCTTTATATCTCTTCAAGATTCTTCTTTGAATCTTCTTGTTTATATAACAATTCTTCCTTTAAGAATTTCTAACTTCATTTACATAGCTCAATATTTCATTCGAGTTACACAATTTCATCACACGTATCCATTTTCTACACTAAGTACACATCGAGTCTCTAACAGTTTCAATATGGTATGTTGAGTGGTTTCCCACAAATAACCAACAAACTAGGTTCTGAGTTGCTAGTTCGTATATACCTCCGCTCTATGAAGGAATCGTTTAGCCCAGATACCATACATCAACTACTAAAGAGTACAATTGCACCATACTGGAATATAACTCTCTATTCTTAAATTCTTTATCACTTTCTTTTTATAGACATTGTCTATTTATTATCACCTTACATCCTTATTATTGGAGTTGGGTAACCCCACATTCATATTCCTTATAACTCTACGAGATTCTTCTTTAAATTCTCTCACGCATGTTCTAATCCATTCTTTATAAATTTCTTAAATTACTTCTTATTGTTCAAACTCTATCTGAGCTTATTCGTTCATTATCTTCAACTCTCTTCTCTAAGGTTGTAGCCTAAGGTACCCCTACCTAAGGTTTATAACCTACAGCTTTGATACCAATAGTAACGACCCCAAAATTCATACAATTAAATTCTTGATTTTAGTCGTTAATAATACATTCAACCTCAAATTTTACATCATTAAATGATAATACAACCATTGAAAATTTGCGAAATAATTAACATTTTCTATTACAAACTATCCTTGTTCCCAAAACCTTCAACCTTTACATCTAAATATCTCAGAATCAATTTAATACTACAATAGTTTACATCGCGAAGCGATATTACAATTCAACATTAATACATCATTCGGAACCTTAAACATGGCTCAAAGAATACTAACAGAACCAAAGAGTATAAATCTTCAAGTATCACATCTGATTCATGTCTTTCAAGTAACACATAACTTTACCTCGAAATTTTGACCTGCAAAAATGGTTATTTGCAAGGTTGAGCTCGACAACCCAGCAAAATCTAACAGTTTTCATGCAACACGTAGCATATAATAACATGCTCAACATATATCTCTTAAACATTGGACTATCATAACATACATGCTACAGTTCATATAACAAGTATAAAGATTGAGTTCCTTACTCAATCAGCATGCTTTACTCAGTCAACATAGTCATAAGTTGACTTTAACGTTTCATGCTTTCAACATAAATATAGCACATCATGTTATTTGCAATAAAGACTTAAACTAATTAATCATCAAGTTCATGTAGCAAATAGGAATAGAAAGACTTGCCTGATTCGTAGTTTATGAACTACGACTTAACTGCTTATCGCTTATCTGCACTTCGTGTATTCCTACACAGTTATACCATTATTCACATAAACTATTAGTCATATAATAACGTATAGTAGCTATAATATAAACTTCACTCTACATCTCATAACCCTTCTTACTAATCAAAACATAATGTACTAATATCCTTTTTCCAACATAACACTCATTTCTAGTTAAACTTGTTATTTCGGTACAAGTTTTACATTACCATTTACATTTCAGAATTCCCAAGTGTTAATGTCGCAAACACTTATCTAACATTCATTGTATAAACTAAGTTGCGCACAACACGTTCGTCACTTACTAATCACTTTTACAACTTTGAATTTACAATCCACCTAACATGACTTTGTTTAACCTTATTGTTACATAATTCTCACATTAACCTAACAGTAAGCTAAGTTACATTGAACGTCCATAGTTTGCATAATTAGCAGACTTCACTGTTTGTGACAGGGCACTGGTGCGGCCGCGCCAGTTTAATACTGGATTACAGCGCACCCGCACCAAGAGACTGCGCAGTCGCACTACGCACAAACTCCTGTTTTTGCAGAACATGGCTACGACAATTTTCTTAAGCCAACTAACACGAATTTCACCCTCCAAACAGTAATAATAACACGTAAAATAAATATACAATATCATACACATGGTTGCTAACATATTCCATCAATTCGAACAATTTAACATCAACTAAAACTAGTTTAATTTCTCATATTCCATAATTTCATATGAAAACTCCATTTTTGACATCTCTTGCAAAAATCATCAATGTAATCTCTATACTTGGCCAAATTGCTTCGTTCAAATTATGTTGTGCTTGTTTCTTAATGAACTAACATATACAAGACTCAATTTACAGTTTAACATATGAATTGGCCATCAAAATTGGTACTTACATGAGCCATATGAAAAAAATACATACAACATACACTGTCGTTAATTTTTCTTCTACTATTAACCGAATTAGCATGCAATTTCTTGTTAAAGCACAAACTCTAGCATCATAAACACATATATTCACCATAATTCAGTTTTCTACAATAATTCAACACATTTGCAATTCACAGAAAATATACAATTTGTCAAAGAACATAGATATGTATATATATATATATATATATATATATATATATATATATAATACGAAGGTTTAGATACAATACCTTCAATTTGTTTGAATTCCTTGATAGAACTATTTAGAATCCACAGCTCTCAATTCTCTCTCAAAACCACTCAAGCAATTCTCTCTAAAACTCTGTAATTTTTCTCTAAGACTTAGCAAAACTAGAATACGCATAACCCACTAATAGTCAAGTATGCGTAATAACAAAAGAAAACTGATATGGCCATAATAAGCCTAATCAGTTACAACATATAACGTACAGATTTTAAATATATTATATTTATTAGTTTAATTTAATTTATTTTATTTATATAATTCAAAATTAAAAAGGAAATCCAAAAGCCATAAGACTTTGTTTGGCAAATCATTTAAAATTTAAAGACTTAATATATTTAAGCCTTGTTTGGCAAAAACTAAATTATTTAATAAACAATTTAGTTTATAATTTATAATCACATATTATTTATTTAGATTTTCATAGCCAATAATAATCAAATAAATTAATTAGACATACTATATTTAAAATAAATATTCTACTTAAACAAACATCGCAAAATTATAATCTCATTATAATTTTTATTTAATAACTTATCATACCATCTTAAATTATTAAATTAAAATAACAATATAACATCTCATGTTATATTACAACTCTCTGAATTTTAAATTAATTTAATTTAGAATATTATCTAGTCATAAATATTTACTAATAATAATCACATCAATAAAATATTTATTTAATTTAATAAATATTTTAAATTATAATTACTAAAATCTTGGATTGTCACATTCTTTCCTCCTTACAAAGATTCTGTCCCCAGAATCGAAAATATAGATTAAACAAATAAATTGAGGTACTATTAAACCTCATTTTCCCAATATATGAATATATATTTCTCTTCACACCAGATCACATATTTTAAAATATACAACACATACATATACATAGTTAAACTCAAAACATCTCGTAATAAGAATTTTAAATTATTAAATTTCTATTTTAATAACTTATAAAAATTCGGGTTGTCACAATATCCTATTTCTCCATCTTCCTTCATTGTCTTACATGTGACTATACTTAATCTTCTCTAGTACCTTCAATGCTAAGTCTACTAAAAATACTCATTTCCAGTCTAAACATTCCTATACCCTAGTATAGTCCATCAACTTACCACACTTTATGTGTTTAGGAACTTTCCACAACCATATGTGTTTAAGAACTTATCTTCACAATATGTAATCCAAGAACAAATCAAGGACTATCCATACGCTTAGGGCTCAGAAACATAGCATATAACTATGAGTCACAAACTTTTCATAAGTATGAGTTCCAAGAACGCGCACCTATCTTAACATTCTCTACCTATAAAGTATATACATGAGAAAAGATTCACCTTCTTATCATATACATATTGATAGCATGACATATTATTCCAATGATTATCGCTATAATAAGCTAAGCAGTTGTTACACCGAAGCACAAACCTCTGCCCATACAAATGTTTATACAACTCAACTATCACATGAGTCCTCAATCGAAATCTTAAAACTTCTTACTTTCTCTTTACTTGATATAAATTTTTTTTTAATTCGTATGCTAACCTTTATAACTCAATATGAGTTCTTCATCCTGTACTTACTTCGTAGCACCATTCATCTATAGCATTAGCTATAAATCATCCATCGTTTTAACAGAACAACTGTTATTGCGATACAATATGATCACGTGGTGATCTTCTTCCTTAATCCTCTAACTCAACAAGTTTTTTATCCTTCACTCTACGATTATAGTCTTAGGTACTCATACCTAAGATTTATAACCTATCAGCTTTGATACCATAATGTAACACCCCAAAATCTTGTCTATCTTTACACCTGGATTCCATACGTCACGATTCCATCTCCTTCCAAACATACATCATTATATATCTAAATATAACAACATACATTCTCAAATCACAAGTTCTAATACCTTATAACCTTATTCATTACAAATAATGATAATTACATTATTCTTTACATCTTACAAGAGTGACTTTCATCCGCCACCAAGGATACATATCAGTTCATTAAACTAATTTATAGTTCAATTAAACTATTTTACATTACAAGTCTTGGCTTGATCTTCTCTAGCTCATTCACATACTGAATGACACTTCGTCTGGATACCGGTCATCTTGATCTTTACGGCATCCTTAAGTTCTTTCTAACATCGTTTGCTGAAAATATTTTTATTTAAAGCAAGTGTGAGCATTCAATTGCCCAGCAAGTAATAGCAGTTGAATAACAACTTCAAGAATTTAAACACTCTTTTAAGACTTCAATAACCGAACAAAGGTTATGAAGCAACTTGAATAATAGGAATAATCTCGATTCCTATCATTTTAAAATATTAGTCACATTCACTTTGAAATACTTTCATTCTTCTACCTTTTCCATACATATCCTATCTGGCTAGAATAATTAGCACAGACTTAACAATAGCGGTTCATTTATAAACAAAATATACTCATATTGAACAGTTCAATCACAGAACAATTCATCTCATAGAAACACCGAAGTGTTCAAATTATGGCTCAAGGCCTGATACATTCTACCACCTTGTACAAATATCGTACATTTTTACACAGACAAAACTTCTCAAGTTCAGCATCTGAGAAGTTTAAGAAACTAGCATTCATGTAATATGAATGAAGTTAGGAAACTTGCCTTACACACAGCTACAGCTTACACAGAACTGCTCATTTCAATCCCTATATAGTACATAAGGAAATAACATATACACCAATTAGTCGTATACTTAACTTACGCATTAGTTTACTTAACTTTACTTCTTAGGGTTTGCGTTCTTGAAATCTAAGCTTACGCGACCAACTTTCTTCTATCGCTTTACGGTTTCATGACATACAGAGATGTCTTACTCATACAATCATCTTTGATAATTTACATTTTTATCTTCTTCTTATAACCTTTCTAGGACTCAGCACACATCGTGTCTCTGCTAGTAGTCCATATGGTACTCTGAGTAGTTTCCCACAAACAACTAACAAACAAGTTCCCGTTTCGTCTACACTATTTTTCACAGTGAGTTAGATCGGTCGCCAGTTTCGTATATACCTCCGCTCTCTGAAGGAATTGTTTAGCCCAGCTCCCATATGTCAACCACTAAAGGTTACGATTATACCACAACCTAACATCATCTTAACCTATCTGAACCATTACACTATAATGTTCGTTAAGTCAACTTCTTATTCATATTGGCTTGCTAGCAACTAAATGCCATACCTCAGGATTCATTCTTTATCGTCTAAGTCATACAATTTTTTGTATACTGAGAACGATCACTCAACAATAATTCTATGCATTCATAGTGTTAATAATTTTAAGTTACCTTACTCATCTCTTACAACGTTCGGTTCATTCGACTCGGAACGTTATTCAAGTTATAATTATTAACTCGGCTTCTTTACGTTATATGTCATTGCCATTAATTCAGTTTCTTCATTCTTTATTACCTTACAATCAAACCATACACGGAGTGTAGGTTCTACCCGTTTAATATTCGCGTACACTCAACCCTCACGTCGGCTAAAGTGTTTAATGCTTACTTTATTCTAACATTCTCTATCTGACTCACATTCGATCTTTCATTATCCTTATTATTGTTTGCTATGGCTTTTATGATAATTCATATCTTACTTACTATCTTCATCAACGTCTAATCAATACAACCAATGTATACATAGAACGTTTGTCTGACGTGAATACGATTCACGAGAATCATTTATGTATTCTGCGTTTACGTTGCTCATCTCTTAATCTCTCATTATAACATCATAACATCAGAATGTTATACATCATCCTCGTCACTCAACGTCTAAGGAATCTCCATCATAGCAATCCCACACGTTTGTTTCGTTGCGACTACGGTCCCCGTATATCGGTTACGTAATCTGCATTTACATTCTACGTCTTTTAATCACATTAAATCGTTCCATTCAACCCTTAATAAAGGTTTAAATCACTTGATTAAGTGTTATTTTGCGTGAACTTCATGTTCATTATTTATCCGTACACTTCCTCCAGGAATTGAGCAATAAAAAACTCACTTCTGGGCCTTGCCCTTCACCGGCGCTGCGGCACCGGTTCCCTTCTTTCCTCTCACACTGTGGCATCACTCAGCAGTAGCTGATGGCCCGGGTTGGCACTGTAGTACCGCCTCCCAAGGCTTAAATGGTGCTGCGGCGCCAGGCATGAACTTTCTAAAATTTTTCTAAGTCTGGAAATTATTTGAGATGCTTACTTTGAAATCTCATAACTTCTTCGTTATAACTCATAACGAGGTCATTCCAAAGCCATTCTCTCCCTTATCTTACGTACTTCAAGTCCCCTCAGATAGAAATTTATCATGTATCTACTAACATGCCATTCGATTGGCCTAAATTCTATCATTCGTTCGTTTTACGTTATTAACGCTCATCGTTCGTTCGTCCGTAAATCGGTCATCCGAACTCGGAACTCGTTTAATCTTGAGTCCACGACTCATGTTTTCTATGTTCTCTTACTTTCTTATGAAACCCTACACGTTTGGGTTCATTTACACACTTTCTATTTCTCATTTGTCTTTTAGGAAATTTTTGACATAACTTTGTTATAGCTAAGTTTGATCCGTTCTTCATAAACGTTTCTACCATTCCTAACCAAGTAATAAGTAACTAACTAATACACGATGGTTTTGAACTTGTCCATCAATAACAATTATACTATGATGGTTTTAAATTTGTCCATCAACAACGTTCTTCATGTTCTTCGTGTGGTCTTCGCGTTCTTCGTTCGTTCTTCATTTTTAATCGATATTTTGACTACGATTTCACTTTTTCTTGGAATTTGATGTTATAAAACATCATTCCTTTCTAATATCACCAAATCGTTCATATGATTCATTCGGATCGCTTAAATTCATTACGAATGTTATACTTCCTTAAGAAATTTATAAAATAAACTTCTAATTCTTATTTTTTTCGTTTCTTTATGATTTCAACCATATGAAATCATTCTTAACATCTTTTACTTCTTTTTCTCATTAAGCTATATTTTTATCATAGAAAACTTAAAGAAAATTTATTTAGAAGTTAGGTTTTCGGATTACCTCTCTTCTTTAATCTTCCTCCGTTGGACAAAACGTGCACTCGGGCTAGCTTTTCCTCTTCCTCTTCCTCTTCCTCTTCATCTGAACTCTCTCTCTCTCTCTCTCTAAGTGTTGGTGATTTTCAAAATCACCAACAATTGAATTAAGCTCACCTTTTATAGATTTTCAAGGCTAAGGGCAAAATAGTCATTTCGCCCCAACCTCCTTACTATTCGCACCTCCTTACTCCACCTTCTTGCTATTCACGAAGCTTCCCTTGGAAGCTTCATGATTTTATCTTGCGGAATTCATCCAATAGTTTAAAAAACTGCGATTCTCGGGATCTAAATATTTTTAGATATTTTGTCTTTCCACTACAGTCTAACTTTTACGCATTATTCAGAACTCTGAAAAACTGAAAAACACTTTTTGATGTTAAGCGTTTTTCTTCACATTTTCCCTTAACATAGCTAAATGAATGAAAAGTTCATAACAGTAATTTTCATCATTTTTATTTCATCCGATTTCTGCACGTTTTTTGAGAAAAACTTTTATCGGCTTACTTAACTTTTCACGATATTTTATTGTCAAATCTTTTGACGGAATGTCATTTCGACATACTAAACTCTCCAAAAGGCTTAGGTTATTCAAACCCTAACCCTTAGGTTTCGTCGGGTGAATAGTGCCTATTTTGTCTTTTTCCTTGAAAATATTTTTATTCCCGGAAAAATTTTATTTTCGTCTTAAAAATTCTTACTCGTTCAGTCTAGCTCGTAGCCAGAATCCTCCCAACTTATAATCATCCTATGTTCTAGAACGATTAATAAACATATAGCACATAATATTATTAATAAAAATTTATTTTATTAATAACTAATTCTTTAAACTTAAATTCTGGACAATCCGATTTTACTCGGGTTGTCACAGATATCACATTACTTTTGAAGATGTGATCAACCAGATGATTGAATTTTTCAACATCCACTATCTTTGGCAAGTGGGCTTCTTCTAACACTTTCAGTAAGACCTTCCTATGATCTTCTGAAGAAAAAACCAAGTCCAGAATAGAGATATGTTGTGGAGATTCTTTCAAGCTTTGAACCACCTTGGCTTCATTATGTCCCATTTAACGAAGGAATTCTTTAATATTCTCCTTGGGCACTTTCCCCTTTGAACTGATGATAGGCTTCATCACTCGTTAAGGAAGATACAATAGATTTTCTTTAGACACTGCAGCAGTTGTGTTTGATGTTGATCCTCCAGCCTCTCCATAGTTCAATGACACTTTCTTAAGGCTGATGACAGGATACTGTGGCCTGAATGGTAATATGATTGGCTTTGGTGTATCCACTTTTAAAGGTTTTTCAACACCTTTGAGCTGAATTGGTTGAATTATAAGTGGTGTGGCAGCTAAATCTCCTTCAAAGGATATAACTGCAACGACTCCCTTCCATCCTAGAGGAAATATGTCTCCACTCTCGTATGATACAACGTCATTATCTGCCATTTGCATGTCACCGCTATCAATCATGTTTTGAATAAGATGACGGAGTGCCCAACATTCCTCAGTGATGTGACCGCGAGAGTGGGAGTGGTACTGACAACCTCCAGTAGCATCAAACCTTTTTGAGCGTGGGTTGACTGGAGGTAGCAGTGCTATGATTTTTCCCTCATTAATCAGTATCTATAATATTTCTTCCATCGGTTTAGTTTGCCTAAATAGGTGAATTCCCTTTGATTGGTGAAGTCCCGACGAGCTTTAGCTTTTGCTTTTGCTTTTCTTGCAAGCTTTTCCTCCAATGTTTCACTTTCTTGAGTAAGTGGTGGAGTACTTGTAATAAGAGAAAAGAGGCTAGCATGCTCCTGACTGAACAACTGCCATGTGACTTGGTGTTGATGAACAACTAGTTCTGCCAGTTGATTGACTTGTTCGCCAAGAAATTTTAACTCCCGTTTAATCATGAACCAGAATTGTGAATAATCCCATTTGTTGGAATTATCCTTGCTGATTTGGGATAAAACACCCACATATTTGAGGTACTTGGAGGTCTCTCCACTGCCTCCGTTAATCATGTTAACCTCATCTTCCTTGTGTTGAGGGAGAGGGTTGTCTTGAACATGTGGTTAGTCGGGCTTGGTCACCATGATCTCACCATTGTCAATTAAATCCTGGATCTTATGCTTAAGTTCCTAACAATCCTGCGTGTCATGGCCTAGAGCTCCAGCATGGTAAGCACACTTCTTGCTTGTATTGAAACCCTTTCCACTCGGGTTGGTTGGTGGAAGGAGATGAGTAATTTTCTTCTGCACTGTCAGAATTTTGAGAATGTTTTTGAGTGAATCCCCTAAGGGTATGAACACTCTTGTACGTCTGACTTCTCCACTCTTTGGCAAGGGAGGATTTGAAGACTGTGCTTGAAAAGGGGAATAGTTTCTCCTCTAAATAGGTAAGTTTTGATTGCCTTTTTGTCCTTGCAGTATCAAGGAAACATCCTCTTCTTTCTTCTAATCCACCCTCCGGGGGTTGTTCCCATAACTTCAAGATTGGATATGCTTAGCTACGGCTTTTAAGGCGGCAAGGTCTTGAATCTTCCCTGATTTCAATTCCAACTAGGCCCCTCTCATAAAATGGAGCTTCTTGAATATCTATGAAGGTTATCACCATTTTAAACTCTATCATAGATGGGATAACTTGAGTAGCCAAACGCCTACATCTTTGGGCATACTCTTTAAATGACTCATTGACTTGTTTATTGACCTTGGTAAATTGATATCAGTCTAGAGCCATCTGAGTTTGGAAGTTGTTTTGACTGAGGAAAACATAGGCTAACTCCTCCCAGCTGTGAATTTTGGAGTTATCCAATCTAGTGTACCATGCTCTGGCTTCTCCAGTCAAACTTTTTTGAAATAGCTGCATTCTGAGCTTTTCATTATCGGCATAGGATCCGAGCTCTCCAATGAAAACTTTCAAGTAGGTATAAGGATCTCCCAATCCATTATATTTCTTACAATCGGCAGTCTTGAATTTTTTAGGATAATAAACACCGAGGAAGATGCAATGGTCTGAATATGAAAAACTTTCGTGTGTCCCAATCCCTTTGATGGACCAAATGGTCTCTTCCAATTATAGAACCATTTTCTGAATATCATCGGTGTCTTGATCTTCTTTAAGATGGGTGATTTTAGGGGTTTTGTTGGTCTTATCAAACTGAGACTTAGGTGCTGGAACTTCTCTGTCCGGACCCTAGATTCCTCCATGTGTAGAGGGTTTTGTATGGATGGGTATTTATGGACCATGAGTTAACTTGTGTAATTCTTTGAGCAGAACAACCAACTATATTATTTGATTGCTTAATCCTTCGAACTCCTCGCGAGAGACAGGAGTAGGATTAGGCTGTCTAGATGTAGCTATGTTTAGCTGTAGGCTTATTACCTTCTTGGACTTTGAACGGGTAACAGGGCCAATCGTTTCCCTATAAAAAGACTTATGTAGTTTAGTCTAGGGAAACGTGGAAATGTTACATGCTATGTAATGTGATTATCCTGCAAAAAGGATGTCAGTTGTTTTAATGACAGGATAGCATGACAGGTTTTGATATGAAAAAGGAATGCATGTTCACATATTCCTTTATATTTTCCATTACATTAAGATTGACATGGAAATGAAATCACAAGTAATTGAAATGAGAAGGTATGAAGAGACTTCCCTCCGCGTTTGGTTTATCTGAGGCTGACCTATCTTAGGCTACACTCGTGGCTTTTTGGCATGAAGGTTCCCAGATTATCGCAATTTACTTGATGGGAAGTTAATCTGATCTTTCAATTGGAGCGAATCTGGGTAGTGCCTTTCCTGAGCCTCATGGAATTAGTCTCCCGACTAGTCCAGTAATCAAATACCGATGGGATAGCCTCCAAGTGGAGGGACCACACAACATACATTCATAAGCATCACGTCTCACTGTATGGAAATGCTAACATTTGCGAAACACTAATATCATAGACAGATATGGCGCGAAGCACTAAGTGCATTAAATAAAGCATTAGTATACATTCATTCAAATATAAATGCAACATCCACACACAAGTAGATAAAAGTTTTAAAAAGTTTTTGAATAGCGGCTTAAGCTCTCTTACTGGCTGTCCCCAGCAAAGTCGCCACCTGTCGACGTCAGGATTTTTATTTGTCCCTTTCTGTTCTTGTTCTATTATGTTCTCATGTTAGGTGAGATTTGTTTGAAAAAACAAGTTTGAAAAGGTCCGACATGTATATGTAGACGATTTGACTATAAGAGTCGCCAGTTTGTTATTTTTAAATGGTTGCACCAACTCAATCGAGAAATAGTTTTCACAAAGACCGAGTGACGTGACACTGTTTAACTGGTCTGCAAAACTAAAATTCGTTAGGGTCCGGGGGCTTGATTAAGCGGAGGGAAGGTGTTAGGCACCCCCCGACTTTCGTGATAACACGGTTATACCCACTTTTCATTAACTTTTATCTATTGTTGTGTGTGTGTTAGGTCTATATGCAGTTTTTTGGAAGTAGTGCTATGCCTCGTCTGCACCTATATACAAAGGGTTTGACTTTTGTATAAAAGTTCAATTTTAACAAGATATAGCACTGATGTTTTGTAAAACAGGTTTTTTTGTGCTCAATAGTAATTAAGGCAGTTGATACTTTCATTTTATTATGCGTTCGGCTTGATTGCTTTTATTTTTGAGATGCGAAGCATCTTCGAGAAAATAAGATACATAGCAGTGCCAAACTCCTTATGGGCATGAGAGCCATCTAAGGAAATTTAGACACCGTGAATAATTTACAAGCTGGCTGCAGCTGAAAATGTCCATCACGGGAACCGAATCTAGATTCAGAGAATGAATCTGCGATCACATGATTCCTAGGCTCACATGACAAAGCAATATGTACAAAAGCTAAAACAAGAACTAAATTTGAATAAATCTAAACTATTTCAGCGTCATCAGTTCCAGTTTAGTCACCATGAACCGGTCAAAGAGAGAAATAGCCAGATTTAGGCAAATCTAACCTGCAGGCTAAATAACAATTATATATATATATATATATATATACACACACACACACACAAGCTGTAAACGCATCGGATATCAAACCCAGGCTCAATCGAACAGAATTCGATAACAATATATATATATATATATATATATAAGTGATAAACACACCGGATATCAGACCCAGGCTCAATCGAACTTTATAAAAGTGATAAACACACCAGATATCAGACCCAGGCTCAATCGAACTTTATATATATATATATATATATATATATATATATATATATATATATATATAAGCGATAAACGTACCAGATATTATATCCAGGCTCAATCAAATAGAGTTTGATGGAAATATATATATAAGTATTTATATATATACAAAAGCAGTAAACGCTCCGGATATTATATCCAGGCTTAATCAGACAGAGTTTGATGAAGATATATATATATATATATATATATATATATATATATATATATATATATATATATATATATATATATATATAATCAATAAAAAGCCACAGATCAATGATCTGGGCATACCCACACGATGCGACTCTCAATGTCAGTAGATATGTATGTACAGAAGTGATAAAAAGCTTAAAAATCTAAAATATCTTACAGTGGGCTGCCAAGAAGACTTCGGATAGCTTTAGATGCCTGAAAACTCGATTTCCATCAGTTAAATTCCAATATGTTGCAAAACACGAGCTTACAAGTGTTTAGAAAGAAGAATCACTCAGTTTAGAGCACTCTAGATGTGTTTATGAACTGAAATGGACAGAGTTTTCTCTCTTTTTTCTATTTTTTTTAAAATGGCCAACCAATGGCCTTTATTTATAGAAGGGATGGCCGCAGGTCTACCTATGAATGCCCGGGTTGCCCTGGGCAATGCGGGTCCCATCGCCTCTAAGTATGTGCACTCGTGCAACGCGCTTTTCGCTCGAACCTTCATAACTTTCAATTCAGGCATCCAATGGAGGCGTGATGTACCTTTTCAGAATGTTGTTGTCGAGAGCTACACAATGACATGGGATAAGAGGTTGTATGAAGCCGGGAAGATGAGTGCATGACCTGATCTTCAAGTCTTCAAATTTTATCCGGTGTGCGATCTTGTGTAGTTGTCACTTGGGATTTTGAGCTATGGTTCTTGTGGGACACTTCATATGAAATGTGGGTTGAAATGATGTTGAGATGACGTGAATGTAGTATCGAGGTGGCAAAGTGTCGATTGTGTCCCTCACCGGGGTTATCTCCGGCTCTATGCAGATGTAATAGTGGTTGGTCAGGGTTATCTCTAAGATTGGGCTGATGTGCATGCTGAATGTCCTCGGGGTTGTCTCTGAGGTGTGCTTGACCTCCTGAGGTTATCTCCGGGAATGAAATTGAGTGCGTCGGGGTTATCTCCGAGGTTAGAACTGACTTTTCTCGGGTTATCTTCGGAAGTGGAACTGCATCCCTCTGGGTTATCTCTGAGGTTGGAACTGAATCTCCTGGGGTTATCTTCGGGACTGCAACTGAGTATCTCAGGGTTGTCTCCGATATTAAAAAACTTAGTATCCTGGGGTTGTCTCTGGGATTGAGCTGATTTGACTTCCAGGGTTGTCTCCGAAAGATGATTTTGCCCTCCTGCAAGGTTAGTAACAGGAATGCAAAATTTTAAGTGTCTACACTTGTAAAATATAAATCGCTCAAGGATAGACAAATATAAGGTTAAAATCAAATGACAATAGAGGACAAGAATACCGAATCCTCTAAGTCCTCTCAAAAGCTTTTTCATCGAAAATCAAATTAAAATCAAACCACGTCGATCATAGGCTAAAATAAGGCTTAGAATAACTTTTAAAACCAACGCACTCAAACACAATTTTGATTCAAAATAATAAGGATTTTCTCAAAAATACACACGCACACACACACACACACACTTTTCAAGCTTAGGAAATCAACAAGATGCGGTAACCGTGTTTTCACAGAAGTCGGGGGTGTCGACGTCGGGAAAAATTTGCGCGTGTTTCGTTTTTCCTTTTCCTCTTTTTGATTTGTTTCTACCCTTTATATTTCGATATGTTGATTGATTTGATTAAAGGGTGAGATTTCAGGAAAAGACGGACATTAGTCTACTTATTTTACAAAGTTTGATTTTATTGATTATTTTTGATGATTGGATCGAATGAGACAGAGTCGCCAGTTGGTATGGTTTAAATGGATATACCAACTCATCCGAATTTTGAAGGTTGCAACATGGTCTAATATGTGACTTCATAGGATTGGTCTAGAAACTCGAGATTCAGAGAGTTTTGGGGCTAGCTTAAGCGAGGGGAAGTTGTTAGGCACCCCACGACTTCTGTGAAAACACGGTTATCGCATCTTATTGATTTCCTAAGCGTAAAGTGTGTGCATGTTTGTGTGTTTTATTGTGCTATTGCTTTGATTTTAAAGTCTTTTCTAGGCTTTATTTGTGTTGTTTGAAAGTAGTGTTATTCCTCTTTTGCACCTATGTGCGAATGATTTGATTTATCAAAAAGTTCATTTTAGAAAAAATATACATATTGAAACAATATTTTGGGAAAACATAGTTTTCAAATCCTTCGCTCGAATAGTAATCGAGGACCGAATCACTTAATTATTTGGGAAAGCTCTTTGCGATTTTGATTTGAAAATCGCTTTTGGGTGTTACTGTATGCAATAAGCGCCAAAAAGATGTCGGATTATCATCGAGCATGAAAGAAATCTCGATAGATCCGAGCACCCGCAATCATACTTTTCACTATCACGAGATCTTAAATTTGAATTCTCGGGACGATCCCCTCGAACTCGTTTTAAGATCCAATATTACATGTACAGTGATTTTGCAGTATTTAAACATTACATTTAACCAAAAAGTCTATTATGAGAATCTAGTTAAGATCCATTCAGTAGATCTCAACCCCAGGATTCTTAGGCTCACATTGATATGTTTAAATATGTATATACAACATCATAGACTTGATATTAAGTGATTTCATCGGTTGAAATCCCTATATCACGCCATTAGGACCTCCTCACCTCTAGATATAGATCTAGGGCTCTACAGAGTGACTAAGACTAACCAAAAGTAGTAAAACATCTATATCTACCATGGATCTAAACCGATCTAGCATATAGGTTAGAGCTTTATGCTCTATAATTGTTCAAAGGGCTAGATCTGGCTAGATCTAGGAAAATAACTTGATTTTCAACTAAATATGTAATAACCAAGAATTTTAAGTCACTTTGTAAGTAAATATATTCATGATATTGAAAACTTTATGACCTATAATGATTAAATATGTGTAATGGCTATTTGATATAAAACTATGGCTAAATACATATATATTGTGTGCATGGTTATGTGTAATTACTAGTTATGTAATTAGAATTAAAAAGGAAAGCTACATAACCTAATTATACCCTAGGTATGGTGAGTAAGTAACCTAAGGGTTATAACATTAAGAAATGTTAGTATTTAAGATTTTTACTAACCTAAAAGCTTAAGTTTATTATCTCAAGTCATTATTTATTTTAAACCTAATTAAAGCAAGCCTAATTGGATTATAAAGTTAAATGGACATGAGTAAGTATTTAAATTCCAAAAGAATGGGGATAAAAATCTTAAATAAATAATTAGGGTAAGAGAGATCAAAAGTAATGAACTATGTTACTCACATGACACAAATAATTAATTAAGAAGCCCAAAAGAATTAAATTAAAGAACCAATCTTTAGCTCAAGTGTTGAAGGACATTTTGGACAATTGATTAATCAAAATTGGCATTAAAAAAAAGAAAAATTAGGAGCAAAAGGGGGGATATGGTCGGGTATTTCAAGGCCATTTATGGCCTTGTGATGTGATGATTTACTTTCCTTTTATGCTAACTAATCTCCTTACCCACTTAAGCCCATTATGTGTCAAGCTCCCATTGGTACAAAATCTTAATTTAGATTACATATAATCCTAAAAGATAAGCTAAGGTGTGGCTCCCCCAAAATAGGTATACATCAACCATTATGAGTCGCCAAATACTTGGTACAGAATTTAAATACAAACTTCCTTATACAATACGACAAAAAGGCAGCTGAGAGTTTTTACACGAATACTGTCTAGTAGACAGTATTCAAACTCAAATGGAGTCCTCGTTAGAATTATTATCACACTATTTTATAATATTATATCCAAAATAATTTGGACAGAAAAAAAATTAATTTTTATCATGAATAGTTTCCCGGGTGAATAGTATCCGGGTGAATAGTACTTTATGAATAGTACCCCGTGAATAGTACTCTGTAAATAGTATCCTATGAATAGTACTTTATGAATAGTACATGTGAATAGTACTTTGTGAATAGTTTCGTACGTATAAATAGTGTCGTATAAATGAATAGTACCCATGAATAGTACTCCGACATGAAAAGCATAAAATTTAACAAGAATATTTAGAAAAATATCCTTGTGAAACGATACTAGATGAAGTACTAATTTTAAAGATATTCTACTAATTTGACGGAGTATAGAAGCAATACTTCAACAAAATGAGTGTAGAATTAAGGATACGAAATAAAATAATATTACTTACATACTACAGAGTATGGAAGAAAACATTATTTCATACGAATATTGAACAAAATAATATCCCTTACGAATAAGAAATAAATAACATCCATTACCTTAGTAGAAGGCTGTATACTGCAATAGTGAAGTAGCAGAATACTCTTCTTCTTTCTCTCTATAGCTTCTGTCTCTATAATTTCTCTTGTGAGTCTTAGTGAATTGGTGAGAATGAAAGAAGAAATGAGCTTCTATTTATAGGAAAACATAGTTTTGATAATTACACGTTTAGGGGCTCAAATTATTATAGTATAGTACCTTCATCTTTACCTCTATTTTTAGTTTAGTCATTCAAGTATTATCAATTTTGCACAACCTCCCCTAATAGTACATGCATGTGAACCAATAGGTCCATGCATGTGAACAAATAGTTATTTACATGTGATCTAATAGCAATTAATTGCTCATTTATCCGATTAATTACCTGTTTGGTCAATAATAACAAAACTAGCCAATCACAGAATTACCTCCTTTGAGGGTAATTGGGTCACGGGAGAATCAAAGAAAACTAAATGAACAAACATCTTTAATCAACAGGAACATATTCATCATTAATATTATAACTCACAATATTTAACAACTAGATCATTCCCAGAAAAGAGGGGGCTTTTCAATAAGGATTTTTCCCTATTGACGCGCAATTAGGTGACCAAACCCCTTTTTCCTCGACAGAACTTTCTAGACATCATCAATAATGCATATAATATTATGAATAACGTTGTCGTCTTAATTATTGATTTAATAATATAAATATTGTGCAGATGATACTGTGACAATAATTGAATCAGTAATATGAGAGATACTATGCATCAATTACTGTGGCAATAATTGAATAAAACTAAGTGACTTCTCACGTATGCATCAATATTCAAAGATACTGTATAATACCGTGTGCTACTATGCAACCACGTGTATTACTGTACTTTTACCATAGGGTATTTCAACAGTTTAACGGTAAAACTTTCGCCGTTATTTTTATAAGAAGATATTCTTTTCGTTTTCTAACTCCGACAATACTTCCGTTGTGGGGTCTACCAATGATTGTGTCGTCGTACAAATATTTCCCAACAAAAAGAATATTCCCCGATCAAACGAATATTTTATGACAACTTGCTTACTTTGCAAAATTTTCACATATCACCCTTAACTTTAACCATTTATCAATTTAACCATTTACTAAATAAAATAATAATTATAAGAAAATTAAATACTTTTATTTCATAAAATTCGGGGTCTTACAATCTCCCCTCCTTATGAAATTTTACACTCGAAATTTACGTACGTACCTGGTATTCCAAAGAGTTGAGGATACCTTGTTTAGATTCTAACTCTTGACGTATAATCTTTGAGCGTGGATATATTCCTTCTTATCCAACATTTTAACAAGTATCTCCTCATACGTTAAATCTTCTACTATCTCGTCTAGTTCTAATTCAATAATGTGGTTCAGGTCGTCCACATATTTACGTAACATCGATATGTGAAAACGTTAAGAACACGCGACATACTTGGCGGTAAAGTGAGTCTATAGGCCACAGTTCCTACTCGATCGAGGATTTCAAATAGACCAATAAAATCGAGGGTTGAGATTTCCTCTCTTCGTTGATTTTTGCTTCTAGAATAATGCCTTCTTGCACATTCTTCTTCACATTCATCAGCTCTGAGTCTGTAGCTTGAACGACTTTAACTTTATTGATTAAAGTCAATTCTAATCGTATATTCGCTATCTTCGCGTAGATTCTTCGAGTCTTTAAATCTATCTCCATCATTTGTAAGTCGTACGAAATGGGTCTTTGTGTTAACAATATTGCACTTGTAAACGCAGACGATCTTCCACTCAACGCGCCAGCCACCACTTTTGCTTTTCTAGGATGGTGTTGAATGGTATTATCGTAATCTTTCAACAGCTCGAGCCAACGTGTTTGGCGCATGTTACATTCGTTCTAGGTGATAAAATATTTGAGGGTTTTATATCGGGTTCAAGGTCGATACAAAATTTGATTTCACGCTCTAGGGGTAGGCTAGGAAGTTCTTCGGGGAATACATTAGGAAATTTATTAACAATAAAAATATCATTTAAATCTGACGTATTTTTGTTTAAATTTGTGATATAAGCTAAGAAAGCTTGACATCCATTTTTCAATAAACGAATAGCTTTATGGCTTGATATGACAGTAACTGACTTTAGTGGTTTGGTTGATTGAATTCGCATAATAGGTTGGTTAGGAATATGAAAGCTAACAACCTTACGAAAATAATCAATTTTTGCATGATGTGTAGTTAATCAATCAATCCCTAAAATCATATCAAATGCAAGTATTTTCAAAGAGATAAGATCGACAAGTAATGTGAGGTTGCCGATTTGAATCAAACAAGATTTATAAACAGTGGATGTAATGAAGGTTTCTCCTAACGGAGTTTCAACAGATAAGTCAAAGTCTAATTTCTCCGTAGTTAAATTTAAACATTGAGCGTAAGTAGGAGAAATAAAAGAATGGGTAGAATCGGTATCAAATAAGGTATAGATTTCACAAGAGTTTATGATTAGCTTACCCGTGATAACTTTGTTTGGGTTCCTCGTCACGAAAAATGCTCTCCCTTAAACTACCAACTTTAACTTGTCTGGGACATCTTTTGGCGTCACCATCCTAGCTAGACTTGACTTCACTACACTACAAAATTGAGCTAGGTGACCTTCTCGCATCGTGCAGTTTGGGCTGATGTGTCCCTCCCCTCCGCATTTGAAGCATACGATCGGTAGTCGTTCTCCTTCCTTGAAAATGGGTGTTGGTGTTGCTGTCTTTCCATTATTGTTGAACATTCTCTTCTTGAAATTTTCACTTCTATTGTCTTGGCCATGATTACCACCAAAGTGGTTATCATTTCTGGCATGTTGATTCCCTCCACGTTTGTTGTTACCGCTTCAATGACTGCTACCATTTGTATTATCGATTTGTCGACTGCTCTCTCTTGGTTGGGTTGACTCATTATCGCGTTCCAATAACTGAGCCATATTAACAACATCTGAATACAAGAAAATTTTATGAGAAATGAGGTATTGACGTATTTCGAATTTCAAACCTCTAAGAAACATTCGCGTAATTCTCTCCTCATTATCTACCAAATGGAATCCAAACCGAGATAACTCCGTAAATTTAGCCTCGTACTGCGATACGGTCATATTATTTTACTCCAGGTTGATGAATTCAACCTCCTTCATGTGACGAATACTTTTGGAAAAGTACTTGTCATTGAACAATTTTTGGAACTTCTCCCAAGACATTTTTAGTGCGGCAGGTTGAGTACGTTTTACAGATTCCCACCAATAATCTACTTCTTCACGCAACATAAAGGTGGCAAAGGGAACCTTTTGCTCCTCTGAGCATTTTAAGACATCAAATATCTTGGTGATATGCTTTATCCACGTCTCCGCCTTAAGTGGTTCTGGCTTTCCCAAAAACTCCAGAGGTCCCAACTCCTTGAAATGCTTAGCGATGACCAGCCGTGAGTTGCCAGTATTTACACCTGCATTTTGAACAAGAGTCTCTCTCGTTTGGTTTTGCATACATTCTAAAAAGTTCTTAAACATATCATCGTTCGTCATTTGGTCGGTGTTGTTGTTTACACGAGGATTATTGCTTTCCTGATGCACATTATCCTGGTTATTGATCGTCGGTGACTCAACGGTCTCATGTGCTTCATTGCTTATGTCAACATTTTCATATGCCATTTTCAAACACTGCCACAAAATAAGGGTTAATTGACAAGTCACATATTATCCCTATACTCGGACCGACAAATTAAATAACAAAAAAAACTTAGGTAAGTCATACTAGCGAAGGATTTACCCATTTCTCCCCTCCTAGTTCTAGTTTCAAATCTAAGCCATGAATCATATCCCTAAGCTTTGATACCAACTGTGACGCCTCCAAAATAGGTATACATCACCCATTCTGAGTCGCCAAATACATGGTACATAACTTAAATACAAACTTCCTTATACAATATGACAAAAACATAGCTGAGAGTTTTTACTCGAATATTGTCTAGTAGACTGTATTCAAACTCGAATGGAGTCCTCATTATAATTATTATCACACTATTTTTTAAAATAGTGAGGACAACTACAACCATCATCTCAGACCGTCACTCCATTCCCCGACTAGTCCCGACTACATTCTCATATCCTGAAGAGAACAATGAAAACAAAGGGTGAGCTCAACTAGCCTAGTAAGAAATATTATGACTAAGATAATGCAGAATAAATTATCGTTAGCCTTCAACAGTATAACAACTGATAGAATACAATAGACAACAAGTTTTAGATCAACAACTGCAGTGGAACAAGCAATCCATGCGAAGAGTCAAGCAGAGCATGATATCTACTATCTTCTATGATTTAAAAGTTTATCATCAATTTTATCGTTGAGACTCAGCTTAATAAATAATCCACATCACTGAATTATCCATGCACTACGGGCCAAGGATATTTATTAGTATCATAACCACGAATTATCCATGCACTACAGGCCAATGATATTTATGTTTTCACCAATGGTCATGATCATACCGAATAATCCCTGGTCATAATCATACCAACAACTGTCCATCAATGCACTACGGGCCAATGATGACTTTTACCACATCATTTGTAACATTACAGGTCATGATTATACCGAATGATCCATAAACATAATCATACAAATCAATAGTCAATCTATGCACTACGAGCCAAAGATGACTTTCATTACAATATAAGTGTGAAGATGATGACAATGATATAAAAATTCAATTAAATGAGAGTAGAGGATAAATTTTTAAAGATTTATAATTTAATTTATCCAGAACTTAATAATGTCCAGAATGTCAACATGATACTGCTTTGTAGAGTAAAATTCAAGAATAATATTGTATCAAAAATGATTTGGACAGAAAAAAAATCAATTTTTTTCATGACTAGTACCCTAGTTGAATAGTACCCTGTGAATAGTACTTCGTTAATGGTACTTTAGGAATAGTACTCTATGAATAGTACCCCATAAATAGTACTTCATGAATAGTACTTTATGAATAGTACCCTATGAATAGTACTTTATGAATAGTATTCGTGAATAGTACTTCGTGAATAGTATCGTACGTATAAATAGTGTCATACGTATGAATAGTGTCGTACGTATAAATAGTGCTGTATAAATGAATAGTACCCATGAATAGTACTCCGGCATGAAATTCTTAAAATTTAACAGGAATGTTCAGAAAAACATTCTTGTGAAACGATACTAGATAAATCACAAATTTCAAGAATATTCTACTTATTTTACGAAGTATAGAAGTAATACTTCAACAAAATGAGTATAGAATTAGGGATACGAAATAAAATAATATTACTTACATACTACAGAGTATGGAAGAAAATATTATTTCATACGAATATTAAACAAAAATAATATCCCTTACGAATAAGAAATAAATTGCATCCCTTACTTTAGTAGAAGGCTGGATACTGCAATAGTGAAGTAGCATAATACTCTTCTTCTTTCTCTCTATAGCTTCTCTCTATAATTGCTCTTGTGAGTCTTAGAGAATTGGTGAGAATGAAAGTAAAAATGAGCTTCTATTTATAGAAAAACATAGTTTCGATAATTGCACGTTTAGGGGCTCGAATTATTACAGTATAGTACCTTTATCTTTACCTCTATTTTTAATTTAGTCCTTCAAGTATTATCAATCTTGAACAGCCTCCCCTAGTAGTACATGCATGTGAACCAATAGTTCCATGCATGTGAACAAATAGTTATTTGCATGTGAACTAATAACAATTAATTGCTCATTTATCCGATTAATTAGCCGTTTGGTCAATAATAACAAAACCAGTAAATCACAGAATTACCTCCTATGAGGGTAATTGGGTCACGGAAGAAATAAAGAAAACTAAATGAACAAACATCTTTAATCAACACGAACTAATTCATCATTAATATTATAAGTCACAATATTTAACAACTATATCATTCCCAAAAAAGATGGGACTTTTCGATAAGGATTTCTCCCTATTGACGCGGAATTAGGTGACCAAACCCCTTTCATCGACAGAACTTTCGAGACATCGTCAATAATGCAAATAATAATATGAATAACTTTGTCGTCTCAATAATTGATTTAATAATATAAAATATTGTGCAGATGATACTCTGACAATAATTGAATCAGTAATATGAGAGATACTATGCATCAATTACTGTGGCAACAATTGAATAAAACTGAGTGACTTCTCACGTATGCATCAATAATCAAAGATACTGTACAATACCGTGTGCTACTATGCAACCACGTGTATTATGTACTTTTACCATATGGTATTTCAATAGTTTAACGGTAAAACTTTCGCCGTTATTTTTATAAGAAGATATTCTTATCGTTTTCTAACTCCGACAGTACTTTTGTTGTGGGGTCTACCAATAATTGTGTCGTCGTACGAATATTCCCCAATAAAAAGAATATTCCCCGACCAAACGAATATTTTATGACAACTTGCTTACTTTGCAAAATTTTTACATATCACCCTTAACTTTAACCCTTTTATCAATTTAACCATTTACAAAATAAAATAATAATTATAAGAAAATTAAATACTTTTATTTCATAAAATTCGGGGTCTTACAATCTCCCCTCCTTATGAAATTTTGCCCTCAAAATTTACGTACGTACCTGGTATTCCGAAGAGTTGAGGATACCTTATTTAGATTCTAACTCTTGACGTATAATCTTTGTGCGTAGAATATATTCCTTCTTATCTAACATTTTAACAAGTATCTCCTCATACGTTAAATTTCTGCTATCTCGTCTAGTTCCAATTCAATAATGTGGTTCAGGTCGTCCACATATTTACGTAACAACGATATGTGAAAAACGTTATGAACACGTGACATACTTGGCGGTAAAGTGAGTCTATAGGCCACATTTCCTACTCGATCGAGGAGTTCAAATAGACCAATAAAATTGAGGGTTGAGATTTCCTCTCTTTGTTGATTTTTGTTTCTAGAATAACGCCTTCTTGCACCTTCTTCTTCACATTCATCAGCTCTGAGTCTGTAGCTTGAGCGACTTTAACTTTATTGATTAAAGTCAATTCTAATCGTATATTCGCTATCTTCACGTAGGTTCTTGGAGTCTTTAAATCTATCTCCATCATTTGTAAGTCGTACAAAATGGGTCTTTGTGTTAACAATATTGCACTTGTAAACGCAGACGATCTTCCACTCAACGCGTCAGCCACCACGTTTGCTTTTCTAGGACGGTGTTGAATGGTATGATCGTAATCTTTCAACAGCTCGAGCCAACATGTTTGGCGCATGTTACGTTCGTTCTGGGTGATAAAATATTTGAGGGTTTTATACCGGGTTCAAGGTCGATACAAAATTTGATTTCACGCTCTGGGGCTAGGCTAGGAAGTTCTTCGGGGAATACATTAGGAAATTTATTAACAATAAAAATATCATTTAAATCTGACGTATTTTTGTTTAAATTTGTGATATGAGCTAAGAAAGTTTGACATCTATTTTTCAATAAACTAATAGCTTTATGGCTTGATATGACAGTGACTGACTTTAGTGATTTGGTTGATTGAATTCGCATAATAGGTTGGTTAGGAATATGAAAGCTAACAACCTTACGAAAATAATCAATTTTTGCATGATGAGTAGTTAATCAATCAATCCCTAAAATTATATCAAATGCAAGTATTTTCAAAGAGATAAGATTGACAAGTAATGTGAGGTTGCTGACTTGAATCAAACAAGATTTATAAACAGTAGATGTAATGAAGGTTTCTCCTAACGGAGTTTCAACAGATAAGTCAAAGTCTAATTTCTCCGGAGTTAAATTTAAACGTTGAGCGCAAGTAGGAAAAATAAAAGAATGGGTAGAATCGGTATCAAATAAGGTATAGATTTCACAAGAGTTTATGATTAGCTTACCCGTGATAAATTTGTTCGGGTTCCACATCACGAAAAATGCTCTCCCTTAAACTACCGACTTTAACTTGTCTGGGACATCCTTTGGCGTCACCATCCTAGCCAGACTTGACTTCACTACACGACAAAATCGAGTTAGGTGACCTTCTCTTCTGTAATTATAACATGCTTCGGACTGCATCGTGTAGTTTGGATTGTTGTGTCCCTCCCCTCCGCATTTGAAGCATACAATCGGTGGTCATTCTCCTTCCTTGAAAACGGGTGTTAGTGTTGCTGTCTTTCCATCATTGTTGAACCTTCTCTTCTTGAAATTTTCACTTCTATTGTTTTGGCCATGATTACGACCAAAGTGGTTACCATTTCTGGCATGTTGATTCCCTCCATGTTTGTTGTTACCACTTCGATGACTGCTACCACTGATATTATCGATTTGTCGACTGCTCTCTCTTAGTTGGGTTGACTCATTATCACGTTCCAATAACTGAGCCATATTCACAACATCTGAATACAAGCAAATTTTGTGAGAAATAAGGTATTGACGTATTTCGGATTTCAAACCTCACAGAAACATTCGCGTAATTCTCTCCTCATTATCTACCAAATGGAATGCAAACCGGGATAACTCCGCAAATTTAGCCTCGTACTGCGATACGATCATATTGTTTCGCTCCAGCTAGATGAATTCAACCTCCTTCATCTGACGAATACTTTCGGGAAAGTACTTGTCATTGAACAATTCTTGGAACTTCTCCCAAGACATTTTCAGTGCGGCAGGCTGAGTACGTTTTACAGATTCCCACCAATAATCTACTTCTTCACGCAACATAAAGGTGGCAAAGGGAACCTTTTGCTCCTCTGAGCATTTTAAGACATCAAATATCTTGGTGATATGCTTTATCCACGTCTCCGCCTTAAGTGGTTCCGGCTTTCCCAAAAACTCCGGAGGTCCCAACTTCTTGAAATGCTTAGCGATGACCAGCCGTGAGTTGTCAATATTTACACATGCATTTTGAACAAGAGTCTCTCTCGTTTGGTTTTGCATAAATTCTAAAAAGTTCCTAAACATACCATCGTTCGTCATTTGGTCGGTGTTGTTGTTTACACGAGGATTATTGCCTTTCTGATGCACATTATCCTAGTTATTGATCGTCGGTGACTCAACGGTCTCATGTGCTTCATTGCTTATCTCAACATTTTTATATGTCATTTTCAAACACTGCCACAAAATAAGGGTTAATTGGCAAGTCACATATTATCCCTATACTCAGACCGATAAATTAAATAACAAAAAAAACTTAGGTAAGTCATACTAGCGAAGGATTTACCCATTTCTCCCCTCCTAGTTCTAGTTTCAAATCTAAGCTAGGAATCATATCCCTAAGCTTTGATACCAACTGTGACGCCTCCAAAATAGGTATACACCACCCATTCTGAGTCGCCAAATACATGGTGCATAACTTAAATACAAAATTCCTTATACAATATGACAAAAACATAGCTAAGAGTTTTTACTCGAATTTTGTCTAGTAGAATGTATTCAAACTCGAATGGAGCCCTCATTATAATTATTATCACACTATTTTTTAAAATAGTGAGGACAACTACAACCATCATCTTAGACCGTCACTCCATTCTCCGACTAGTCCCGACTACATTCTCATATCCTGAAGAGAACAATGAAAACAAAGGGTGAGCTCAACTAGCCTAGTAAGAAATATTATGACTAAGATAATGCAGAATAAATTATCGTTAGCCTTCAACAGTATAACAACTGATAGAATACAATAGACAACAAGTTTTAGATCAACAACTGCAGTGGAACAAGCAATCCATTAGAAGAGTCAACCAGAGCATGATATCTACTATCTTCTATGATTTAAAGGTTTATCATCAATTTTATCGCTGAGACTCAGCTTAACAAATAATCCACATCACTGAATTATCCATGCACTACGGGCCAAGGATATTTATGTTTTCACCAATGGTCATGATCATAACGAATAACCCTTGGTCATAATCATACCAAAAACTGTCCATCAATGTATTACGGGCCAATGATGACTTTTACCACATCATTTATAACATTACGGGTCATAATTATACCGAATGATCCATAATCATAATCATACAAGTCAACAGTCAATCTATGCACTACGAGCCAAAGATGACTTTCATTACAATATAAGTGTGAGGATGATGACAATGATATAAAAATTTAATTAAATGAGAGCATAGGATAAATTTTTAAAGATTTATAATTTAATTTATCCAGAACTCAATAATGTCCAGAATGTCAACATGATAATGCTTTGTGGAGTAAATTTCAAGAATAATATTGTATCAAAAATGATTTGAACAGAAAAGAAATTAATTTTTATCGTGAATAGTACCCAGTTGAATAGTATCCTGTGAATAGTACTTCGTTAATAGTACTTTGGGAATAGTACTCTGTGAATAGTACCCCGTAAATAGTACTTCATGAAAAGTACTTTGTGAATAGTACCATATGAATAGTACTTTATGAATAGTATTCGTGAATAGTACTTCGTGAGTAGTGTCGTACGTATAAATAGTGTCGTACGTATGAATAGTACCCATGAAGAGTACTCCGGCATGAAATTCTTAAAATTTAACAAGAATGTTCAAAAAAGCATCCTTGCGAAACGATACTAGATAAATAACAAATTTCAAAAATATTCTACTAATTTTACGAAGTATAGAAGTAATACTTCAACAAAATGAGTGTAGAATTAGGGATACGAAATGAAATAATATTACTTACATACTACAGAGTATGGAATAAAATATTATTTCATACGAATATTAAACAAAAATAATATCCCTTACGAATAAGAAATAAATTGCATCCCTTACTTTAGTAGAAGGCTGGATACTGCAATAGTGAAGTAGCATAATACTCTTCTTATTTCTCTCTATAGCTTCTCTCTCTATAATTGCTCTTGTGAGTCTTAGTGAATTGGTGAGAATGAAAGTAGAAATGAGCTTCTATTTATAGAAAAACATTGTTTCAATAATTGCACGTTTAGGGGCTCGAATTATTACAGTATAGTACATTTATCTTTACCTCTATTTTTAATTTAGTCCTTCAAGTATTATCAACCTTGAACAACCTCCCCTAGTAGTACATGCATGTGAACCAATAGTTCCATGCATGTGAACAAATAATTATTTGCATGTGAACTAATAACAATTAATTGCTCATTTATCCGATTAAGTACCCGTTTGGTCAATAATAACAAAACCAGTAAATCACAGAATTACATCCTATTAGGGTAATTGGGTCACGGAAGAAATAAAGAAAACTAAATGAACAAACATCTTTAATCAACACGAACTTATTCATCATTAATATTATAACTCACAATATTTAACAACTATATCATTCCCAGAAAAGATGGGGCTTTTCGATAAGGATTTCTCCCTATTAACGCGGAATTAGGTGACCAAACTCCTTTCATCGACAGAACTTTCTAGACATCGCCAATAATGCAAATAATAATATGAATAACTTTGTCGTCTCAATTATTGATTTAATAATATAAAATATTGTGCAGATGATACTGTGACAATAATTGAATCAGTAATATGAGAGATACTATGCATCAATTACTGTGGCAACAATTGAATAAAACTGAGTGACTTCTCACGTATGCATCAATAATCAAAGATACTGTACAATACCTTGTGCTACTATGCAACCACTTATATTACTGTACTTTACCATAGAGTATTTCAATAGTTTAACGGTAAAGGTTAAAAGAATTATGAGGGATAATAGCATAGATATAGATTTTATATCTATACTAATGCACTAAATACCCTAATGTCTTCTCATTTCATTTTCATGTCATTTCATTTACTAACAAAGTAAGAGAAAGAGAGAAAAGAGAGAGGGGAGGCTGGGGGTGAGGGAAGAAAAATAAGAGAGGAGAGTTCATGTTCATGCATCATAAGTTCTTAACTTTGGAAAGACAAGGAGGGTAGCCATGTTGGAAGAATTCAGCAGCCCATGTGTGTATTCCCCCAGCCAAAAGTGGGTCCCCCATAAATTTAATAAAAATCATTTTATTTTTTCGAAACTTCAACAATTCATAGAAAATAGCTCGGTTATCAGAAAAATATGAATTTTATGTCCATTCTGCCTGAAATCGAATTCTCTACAACTTTGTAGCTTTGAGTTTTTCCAAATTCCAAACTAAAAATATTCGAAATTCATAAACGGATACTTTTTAATACTTCCCTTCCGACAAAATACTGATAAAAGACCTCAGCATTAATTCTTTCATTTTTATCCACATAAAACTAAATATATCCATCATTTATATTCACATAAAATAAATATTTCCTTATCATATAAATCAATAATTAATTATTCATAAATAATATTACAGAATCACAATTATGACAATCAGGCCGTTCCCAGGAAAGAGGGGGCTTTTCAATAAGAATTTCTCCTTACTGGCGTGTAATTAGGTGACCAAACCTCTCCTTGACAGAACTTTCTAGACATTGCCAATAATGCTATCTAATAATATTATTCAAATAATATGAATTATTGATCTGATAATGGGAAATATTGTGCAGTGATAATTATTGAAACCACAATAATATAAAATATCAACGCAACAATTATTGAAACAATAAAATAAAATATTGAACAGTAATTACTGTAACAATTATTGAGTAGTGCCTTCTTACGTACGAATCAATAATTCAACTATACTGTGCAACACCGTGTGCTACTGTGCAACTACGCGTATTATTGTATTTTAACCACCGGGTATTCCAACAGTGTTAACGGTAACAACTACGCCATTATTTGTAAAAACTCAAATTTATCGTTTTTTTCATCCGACCGTTATCTGCTATGGGGCCCACAAATGGCTGCGCCGTCGTACGAATATTTTCCGACAAAAAGAATATTCCACAACCAAACGAATATTCCCTGACAAAATGATTATTTTATAACCACTTGCTTATTTTGTAAAATTTGCACATTTCACCCATAACCAGAGAATTATATCAAATTAATGCCTTATTATTTTAGAATAATGAATAGAGGAAAATTCACTTTTATTTATAATAAGTTGGGGTCTTACAACCTCCCCTACTTATAAAATTTCGTCCTCGAAATTGACGTACGTACCTGGTGTTTCGAACAGGCGAGGATACCTCGCTTTCATTTCTGATTCCAACTCCCTAGGTCATTTCTTCAATAGCATGGTTCCTCCACAAAACCTTAACTTGTGGTATAACCTTGGTGCGTAGGACATGCTCTTTCTTATCCAAGATCTTAATAGGTACCTCTTCGTACATTAAATCTTCGGCTATCTCGTCTGGTTCTAACGCAATAATATGGTTCGGGTCTTTCACATATTTACGAAGCATGGATATGTGAAAAATATTATGAACACGAGACATACTTGGAGGTAATGCGAGTCTATAGGCTACATTTCCTATTCGGTTAAGAATCTCAAATGGACCAACAAATCTTGGATTGAGCTTTCCTCTCTTTCCAAATCTTGTAACTCCCTTCCATGGTGCAACACGTAACAGTACATGATCTCTAATATTAAACTCCACGTCCTTTCTATAAAGATCAGTATAACTCTTTTGTCGATCTTGTGAGGTTTGAATACGTTGTCGAATCATTTGGATCTTTTCTGTAGTCATGCGTACTAATTCTGGTCCCAACAACATTGCTTCTCCCACCTCGTCCCAGCATACTGGAGAGCGACATTTTTTTCCATGCAACGCCTCGAATGGAGCCATGCCTATACTTGTTTGATAACTGTTGTTGTAGGATAATTCCACCAATGGTAGGTACTTATCCCAACTCCCTTTGAAATCTAGGACATAGAGTCTTAATAGATCTTCAAGAGTTTAAATAGTCCTCTCTGATTGTCTGTCCGTTTGAGGATGGTATGCCAAACTAAATCGTAAATTCGTGCCCATAGCTTTCTGTAAGCTAACCCAAAATCTTGAAGTGAATCTTGGGTCACGATCCGAAACTATGGATACTGGCATGCCATGCAATCTCACAATCTCATTCACGTACATACGAGCAAGACGTTCAAGGTAATCAGTCTCACGTATCGGCAAGAAATGGGCAGACTTGGTTAATCTATCAACAATAACCCAAATCGCATCTATGCCTTGAGAAACTATGGGAAGACCTGTAACGAAATCTATAGTAATGTGTTCTCACTTCCATTCCGGAATCTCAAGTGGTTGCAATGGACCCTTTGGCACTTGATGCTCCGCCTTTACACGTTGACAGGTTAAACACCTCGAGATAAACTCAGCATTTTTTCTCTTCATATTATTCCACCAAAATCTATGTCGAATATCATGATACATTTTGGTACTCCCAGAATGGATTGCAAACGGGGTGTTGTGTGCCTCCATCATGATTCTATGCTTCAAGTCAGAATAGTTAGGAACTGTAACAACCCGATATTTTCTATATAAATAAATCAGAAATTTTGTGTATAATTTTTTTTAAAAAATTTAAGGATGAGGATTTGTACAAGATAATGTGTATATGTAATTATGTGGTAAACAAAAATATATTTATTACATAAATATTTACAAATAAAGTTATTTTAGAATTATTAATTTTTATAAAGTATATATTTTTATAATAATTAATTTTATAGTGGAAATATTTTTATTAACTATTTTCCATGAAAATATATTCATATATTATTTAAATAATATATGGAGTGATTTCTTAGAATAATTATAACAATTATTTTATTATATGAATTTTAGTACATATTATTAAGTTAATAATTTTACCTTAATTATTAAGGTTAAATACGAAGAATAAATCAGATATGAAATCCAAACCCTAATTTTTGGATTATTGTCAAGGTATGAGAATAATAATATAATATTAATTATATTTTAATTTTTAGTGGTATATATATGTACTGTATGTACGTATTGAGGATGGTTGGTCACTTATGGTGTTTAATTTCAAAAACCCTTATATTAATTGGTTAAAACCCTAATTTTGCTAGGGAAAACCCTAATTTAAAAATCAATTGTGGGTTTAAGACGGTTATTTAACCGTGTTTATATTTTATATTAAGTGATTAATTAGGTAAACCCTAATTATAATTTAGAAACCCTAATTAATTTTTAGAAAACCCTAAGATATTATAAAACCCTAATTTTCTATTAAAACCCTAATTTTAATTAGTATGTTTTAATTAAAAATTTGCTACACTTAAATTTTTAAATTTTCAAACCCTAGTAATTATTTGGAAACTTTAATATGTAAAATCTAGTGAATAAATCATAGATTCAAGTGCTATGGACAAGAATACCCTTAAATTATTTTGTTAGTTTACTAAAATACCCTTTTTGGATTTATTTTAATAGATTTTTTTTTTGCAAATCTTATCCATATCTTGCAAGTCATCACCCTAAGATTATAGCACATGCCTAAAAAATCATCCAAGCTTATCTCTTTTGACACCTTGCAAGTTAGATGCATTGAATCTAAATGGTATAAATAGATTAAGAGAGAGAAAATGTCATTTGCTAGCTTATTTTGCTCACACACACAACCAAGACTTTCTCTCTCTAAAATCCACGAAAATTTCAAGAAATCTCAGTCACAAGCAAAGCCCCACGAAATCCCATAACCAAATCAGAAGCCAGAAATCAAAATCGATCAAAGAAGGTATAAAAGCCTACTCAAAAATCTGTCCAATTTTCTGTTGTTAGATGTTATGTTGGAGTATTAGAATATGTTGTTAGTAGTGTCTAATGATGATCTGGGTTGATAGATGTTCGATCTATAACATCTATAGGCTCGGATTTGGTGTTTTTAAAATCTGGAAAAAAAAATTATGTTGACTGACAACCGAATGGCAGGCCCCGTAGATCTCTGGCTGTTAATGATTTTTGTGTTTTTAATGTTTGAACATGTAGTGTGCTATGAGGCCTGTGATCTAGAACTTGTAGCAGGACCAGATCATGCTTAGGATGTTAGTTATTCATGGTCAAAAACCGTTGACCGAGCTTGACCAAAGAGTTTATGGGTAACCCAACAACTCAAAATCAGTGCCTGACAAGATTTTGTCAAGCCATGATCTGTCAGTTATTTCTTGTTTTGATTTTGTTCTTGTAACCATGATGTAGTGTGTTAGTTTAACTACAGAACACTGCTATTAGAACACCTAAACATCAAACCGGATTATTACAGTGGCCGGTCAAACCAGGCAGGAGGATTACAACATACGCTTTCTGGGTAACCTAGAAAGCTTATAAGTGTGAGTTCTGATGGGGTTTGACCAGATCGTATCTGCTTGATCTATTGTTGTTATTATGATATACTGTGATAGATCTACTCTATTACATGTTGGCTACACACTGCAACTTTTAAATCACTAAAACATCACCTAGATCACAAGTTATGGAAGCCCAGATATGAGCAGTCGAATTGTTCTTCATTTCTGGGTAACCCAGAAAATGAAGAACAGCTCTGACAGCTTGTTCATGGGCCTAGATCTTTTTGGTTATGTGATGTATGAATATGTTTGCCGTTTGATCTCGTAGTTTTGCATTAGTTCTACATGATCTGCTCAATAGCATTCCTAGAATCATAACACCCATTGAATCATTGTTGGTCAAATGGCAAACCGGCTATGAAGTTCTGGGTTTGGCCAAGAGCATGAAGAACACCTATAGCGACGGTTCTGTCGCTATAGGTGCTCTTTAGCGACAAATAATATATTATTTTCTGGAAATTAATAAATAAATAGAAAAAAATTGTTTTTAATTATTAAAAATACCAAATAAATTATTAAAAATTATTTTAAAGTCTGAAAATTAGTTTTTCATTATTTTTAATATATTTCATAAATATTTAATATTTTTGAAACATTAAAAGTATTTAATTTATTTAATTATAATATTAAATAAATTATTTAAAAATAATTTTAATACTTGAAAAATCATTTAAAATTATATTATGATATAAGAAAATATTTTAAGTTATTTTTAATGACTTTTAATATTTTGTGATAAATTTCATTAATAAATTAATATTAATGATAATTAAGTTATTTACTAAATGAGTTAAATAAATTAATTAAAAATGATTTTATTATATTAAAAATTATTTTAAATAATAATAAGGTATTTAAAAATATTTTAAGTTATAAAATATAACTTTTAATATTTAAAGATAAATTTCATTAATTAATTATTATTAATGATATTAAAGTTATTTAATAATTATATTAAATAATTTAGTTTAACAATGATTTTTATAATCATTTTAAATGAAAATAAAGTGTTTAAAGATATTTTAAGTTATAAAACATAACTTTTAATATTTAAAGAATAATTTTATTAATAATTAAATATTAATGATTATTAAGTTATTACTAATGATATTAAATTTATTTAATAATTATATTAAATAAATTAGTTTACAAATGGTTTTATTAATTTAAAAATCATTAAAAAGGGATATAAATGTATTAAAAATATTTTAAGTTATACTTAATGACTTTTAATATTTTGATAACTGAAACATTAATACTTTAATATTAATGATAATTATTTAAAAATAATTTTAAATATTTAAAAATTATTTAAGAATAATATTAATACTTTAAAAATATTCTAAATTATTATAAATAACTTTAATATTTTGAAAATGACTTCATTAATAGTTTAATATTAATTAAATATTAATGATAATAGAATTGATTAATATTTAAATCATTTAATAATGATTCCGATGTTTGAAAATTTATGATAAATTATAATAAATGTTTTAAAATTATTATAAGTCATTTAAAAATAATATGACTGATACTAAGTTATAGGACAGAGTCTTAGACTCGATAATTACCCGATAAAGCCGTCGGTACACCGACATATTTCAGAAATTGATCTAGACTTAGATAATGTGATTAGATAAGTGATTATTTGTGATTCAATGGTTATTAAAACATATGTGCCAATGTGATTAGGGTATGTGCTGACTGTAATAAGCAGGTGGTATGTGTTATAGTATATTGTTCTAATCGAACGAATGATCTGATTAATGATAGGCCGTGCTATAAACAATAAAACTAAATTGTGAACTGTAAGCAGCGCATCAGGCAAGTATCTTACATTTGTATTTTCTTTGTGCAATGGACATGAGTAAGAATATTTATGAAATTATATTATTAATGTACATATTATTAACTTTATAATTATATACGCTCATTGATTATCAACATGTTAGTATATGATAATTCAGATTTATATTCTGTTCATTAATTTCTATAAATGGTTATACAAGTATTCCCCACTTGGATAATCATTGTATTTAATCACATGTTGATATACCTTTGTCAATTACCCGTATATGTATATGTTAATTTATAGATTATTGTTGAACAAGATAAAACTTTTATGCGCCAGGCGGATAGAGTGAATGATACCCTCGTTCTGTATGTAGTATTGATCAATGCAGGGTACAACGGGCTGATCCCCCTCGTGCCCGTAAGTTATGACGGTTTACAGATGAAGTTCTGTTTAACCTTTTCGAAAATGAAAATAATGTTCATAGTATGTCAATTTAACCCTATTTATAGTCATTACGTAGTTTTAAAAATTTGAAAGATGATTGTTATGTTATTATTATCATTGGTACATATTACTTCACAACTATTGAATAGTTGTAGAAGGGTGGTATAAAGAAAATATTTAAATTCTTTCAGCTTATATATATAATTGCTATTACTTGCTGGGCACTCAAATGCTCATCCTTGCTTAATTTAAATGTTTTCAGTAAGTGTGAACGACAGAAAGCTCTGCTAAGAACAAAGGAAAAGGGAAGGTTACAGAATAAGTTGGTGTTATGTGTGTAATCGTTAACTATTAGTAAGACAATGATATTAATTATCTATCATGGGTTGTAATGAATGTTTAAAGGTTACGTACTTGGGATTCAGACTCTGATAATTATGTAAATTAAGTTTGACTTTTATATTATTGTTATTGTTATTAGTATTATTCCTCTCATAGAATGGTATCGTAAAGCACCGAGTTCGGGTTTCAAGTACCCGAATTTGGGGGCCTTACAGGAACACAAAGTCTGGAGTTGAATCTAAGTATTCTTCTTCATCGATTCTCGCTTCTGGAATAGCTCCTTCTTGCACTTTCTTCTTCATACGTATCAGCCCCAGGTCCGTAGCTTGAGCAGCTTTAACTTTATCGATTAAAGTCGGTTCTACTCGTATATTCGTCATCATCATGTGGATCCCTGGAGTCTTTAGTTCTACCTCCATTCTTTGCAAGTCATACAGGATGGGCCTTTGCATTGACAATATCGTACTCGCATTCGCATATGTTTTCTACTCAATGTGTCAGCTACTACGTTCGCTTTTCCATGATGATATTGAATAGTGTGATCGTAATCTTTCAATAGTTCAAGCCAACGTCGTTGCAGCATATTGAGTTCTTTTTGGGTGAAGAAATATTTGAGGCTTTTTGGTCTGTATAAATCTTCACTTTCTCCCCATACAAGTAGTGTCTCCAATTTTCAAAGCGAATACAACTGCTGCCAACTCCAGATCACGAGTATGATAATTCCTCTCATATTCTTTGAGTTGTCGTGAGGCATAGACTATGACTTTCCCATGTTGCATGAGAACACATCCTAACCCTTTGCCTGGAGCATCGTTGTATATAATAAATCCATCTGAACCCAAATGGTATTGCCAGAACAGGTGCCGAAATGAGTCTCCTTTTGAGCTCTTGGAAACTCTTCTCGCATTCCTCGCTCCATACGAATTTTGTATCTTTCCGAGTCAGCTGAGTTAACGGAGTAGCGATTCGAGAAAATCCTTCCACGAATCTCCGATAATAACCAGCTAAACCAAAAAAGCTACGCACTTCGGTCACC